>JAMPIV010010328.1:354926-395062 GCA_024509875.1 Oreohelix idahoensis | reverse complement strand
AGCACCCATGTGAACAATGTACCATCATCCGAACATCAATTTCAAGAATAAGCTAATTAGGAGGACTATCCACGTCCCGTTGCGAAAAGGGATATGCCATTAACCAGTACTGTAATACCCATGCCACACTCTGAAGTCTATAGGAACAGTAGTCACGCGGGGGGGTTGAAAATGAAATGAGAAAAAATCATTAAAAAACGCCACCATCACCTCACAGTAGTGGCTAGTACAATCCTCATTGTAGATCAAGGGATGTGATTATCTGAAAAGAATATATGGCAAATTATTAATATCCATGAATTATTAGCTTATATTCTGAGAGAAAAGGAAATTATATATTAGCAATACAATTGCTTAACGAACAAGAAACCAGCCAAAATCTATATTTGGACTAAATACTATACCAATAAATCATATTCAACACAAGACTTCTCCCGCCATCAACATCATTTTTGAACTGAATGAGCACCAATACCACACACAACAACATTACCATCTGTTGGATGATTCATCATGCATCATCTGTATCTCAAGACAATGGTCTTGAAGACAGAAACCGTTGTCTTGCCTGACAACTCTGCGTGCATCACCATGTGAGTAGAAGTAAATAAGAGACTCCCTAACATTATAGTTGTTAGTAGGGAAAAGCTTGACATACTTCACATTGGCAGGGAATTGAAAAAAAATCGCCTACTGCCTGCCATGTAGAATCTGGTGGCAGATTTTGCACTAGAATGGTGCGTGAATATGCACCTTTGTCACAAATATAATTATGGATATTATTTATCCTCTTGACTGCACCATGCTTATTGTAGGGTCCATCATGCTGGTTGAACTGAGCATGAGACTTCTTCCTATTCATGGCTGCAGGTTTAAATCCTGTCTGGTAAGACAGCCTCATTGGCATGTCCGAAACATTTTTACTACATGCCTTTGAATTAGTTTGCATAGGACAGTCATCACCATACTTCCTATCGATAGAGGAAAGAGATACATTATGACTTTCATTAGTAACTTTAGTGTCATCTTTTATGACATTCTTTATACAGTACTCTTAAGAGTAGGTAAATTGTTACCATGTATTGTGCACAGAGGATGATGGATAGTCTCACCATCAGCCTTAATTGTCCCCTGTTGACAAAACTGAGCATATCGGTCCACATCAAATAAGATTGAATCATTTATGCCATCATCAATCGTGTTAGGAAACCTGTCAACACACTGGTCCGTCCCTTTACGACTTAGATTCCGCCCTTGTGTAATATTTTTAGCATTAATGCTAGGCTTATCAGGCCCAGATGTAACCTTAACTTGTTGTTTAAGGGATACAGTTGTCCCTGTGGGCATAGACAGATTTGTTACACCACTTTTCTTACTGTTTACACTGCTGTCGTCATGTCGCCAAGACTTGCTCTCGGATGAGGCAGTATTAAAGTGAGCAGACTCACGATTATCAAAGTTATG
Organism: Oreohelix idahoensis; assembly: GCA_024509875.1. Classification (NCBI taxonomy): domain Eukaryota; kingdom Metazoa; phylum Mollusca; class Gastropoda; order Stylommatophora; family Oreohelicidae; genus Oreohelix; species Oreohelix idahoensis. Next base: position 393,598 of record JAMPIV010010328.1, on the reverse strand, counting down.
TCGATGGAAGTTATATTTTCCAGACCCTCACTCGACATCATTTTGTAAACTAGCGTGCACATAACTAGCGTTAGCCAGAAGATTGTTGTTCAGTACAATATCGAGTAACCCATCTACTCTTCTTCTAGATTTAGCCAATTCTAAATCTTTAAGTGCAATATCATCACTTTGTATCTTAATAGTGTTATCAAGGTCCACAATTTTACTATCCTCCTCCATAGGTAATTCCTTAGAGGTAGTCACCTCATCCTGAGTCAAGCCTTTGTTTTTGTTGACCCTGAGGACAATTTAATTTTTGAATTTCAGTCTCACCTTCTGAAATTTTACTCTTAAACTCTGCCTCCAACATGACTCTTTTCTTTGTTGCTAATTTCTTTAATCTCATTACATTTGCCTTTTTCATATCTGGCTGAAGAATAGCAGCCTGAATTCTTAGACCACGAATTTGAGCATGTTGTGCCTGAATTTTGGCTTGCATGGCCTCTTTTGCTTTATAAAATTTTTCATTAATAGAAGAAATTTTATCAGTGCAGTCATCACTGACTTTAGAGGTTTTGCTCTGACAAGCCGCAATGTTATCTTGCAATAACAGAATCTCAGAGTTCAAAACTTTGTTCTCCCTTAAGGCAGTATCTAAAGACTCCTTACATCTAGAGAAATTAACTTGTAATGAAACAAGAACAGATCCATCCACATCTAATTTGGATTTTAATAACCTCACCTCCTCATTTAACTCATCAATGAATCTCTCTCTATCATCAATGAATCTCTCTCTATCATCAATGATACTCAATAACTCATGTTCTTTATCACACCACTCTTCTTCCATAGGGAATTCATCACCTCCCTCAAACTCAACCTCCTCCAAATTTTTCGTAATGAAATCTTGCAGAGCTGATCCCTGTAACCCAGACTGCTTTCCCTTGCCTGAGGAAATACTCAATGGCAGACATGATATTACTCTTATTGTGCTTTCTTAATAGCAACAAATAAGGTAAATATACTACTCGTCAAAAGTCAAGGGCCACTTAGAAAAACCTTGGTTAAAACCATAAAACAAATCTGATATAAACGTAATTGGCATCAGTCAAAACGGCATTTATTGAATACCAAATTGACATGTCACGTAAAAAAATGGAAACACACAATCAAACGCAATGAAGCTGTAAAGTGTGTCACCCACCTTTTCAAAAGTCACACAATAGATATTGGACAAATAGACATTTCAAAATCTGGTATGACCTCCGTTTGCAGCAAGACAGCGTAGACGCATCGAGTCCACAAGGGCCCGAAGAGTATCCTGAGGAACAGCTTGCCATTCCTGAAGCAGATATGCAGTCAGCTGTGCAACATCCATTGGCAGGGGGTGATTTGTTGACGATCTTTGACCAAAAACATCCCAGAGCTGCTCAATCGGAGAAAGGTTAGGTGAATGAGCTGGCCACGCCATCCTGATGATCCCATGTTGCTGAATAAACTCATTCACCACACGAGCTCGATGGGGTCGAGCGTTATCATCTTGGAGGATGGCATTACCACCTATGGCCTCCAGAGCAGGCTGAACAATTGGTCTCAAGATTTCGTTCTGGTATCTTGGACCGGTCAAGTTGCCTTGGATGATGTAGAGTGGGGTCCTGCTGTGTCTGTAGAAGCCTCCCCAGAACATGACAGAACCCCTACCATAACGATCCACCTCTCGAATTGTGTCATCAGTAAATCGTTCTCCTGGTCGTCTCCAAACTCGAATCCTGCCATCATTGAATGACACAGTGAAGCGAGATTCATCAGTGAAGAGAACTTGACTCCATTGTTGCCGTGTCTATGTGATGTGCTCGCGACACCAAGCAACACAGGCTCTGCGATGAGCAGGAGTAAGAAGGATTCTGACTGCAGGACGTCGAGCAGCCAGTCCAAATTCATGTAAACGTCTGCGAATGGTGCTTTGACTGACATTAACGTTTACAGTTTGTCTCAGCTGACATCTTAGAGTGGAACAAGTCACTGTTCGATGGCGCAGGGCTGACAACAAGAGGTACCGGTCCTCATGTCTATTGGTGCATCTAGGGCGACCTGGCTGGTGGCAATCCTCCACACTTCCTGTGGCCTGAAATCTCTCCAAAATCCTTTGGATAGTAGAGTGTGACACTGCAAGCCGTCTAGCAACCTCACGGACAGATAAACCACTTTCAACCCACGCTATAGCCCTCATTCTTTGTAAGGTGTCAAGACTTCTTCTCGGTGGCATGGTTTTTGCAAGTGATGAAACTACCCTAAGTCTGCTGATTGTAAAACACATTAAGAGTGAACTCTGTTCACGAAAAGTCGCCATTGCACGTGGAATGTCAATCAGCACGATTACTTCACCTGTTTGGTTGTACGGAAGTTTGAAAACACAGATTAAAAATGTGAATTTATGGTCAGCAAACCAAATTGCACGTGATCACCATGGTTGTCGGTGAGTTGTTTTTATGCTTAACGTGCATAGAGGACTGTCAGAGGAAGATATTGCACCAATTTTTACTAAAAACTTCCGTCATTTAATCATTCTATGCGCTTATATAAAAGTGTTTTGAAAATAATAGGGTGGCCCTTGACTTTTGACGAGTAGTATATATATAATATTATTGCCTTCTGAATAATATTTAAATACTTATATCACCAATTCAATTTCATTCACTTTAAAAATCACCCAAGTGTATTTTATCAATAAATGACTTCACAATAATCCAACTTTAAGTATAAGTGGATAATATTATCTTGGATGTTCTAGGTAATGGAGCATAAAAGAAATGCACGAACAAGAAGACAGCATACAATAACACTGGCTAACAAAAAAATTTTTTTTTTTTCTTTCTCTAACATTTCTATGTTTTTCTGGTCAATTTTAATGCGCTGTTTTTAAATCTGCAAACCGTTTTTCTCTATCAGGTCGGGATCTCGAGAAATACGCAATTGAAGTTTTTTAACAACGCATACAGTATTATAACATCATTCGTACAAGAAGTATAACAGTTATGTAGGCTTGAATTTCTTTGCAGTCGACTTTCGTCGGTGAATGGCATGTGGTACATCGCGATGAAACATCCAACAATAATCGGCAAGCATGGTCACACTCCACCGTCCTTGATAACGTGACTCCATTACGGCGATATCTTGATGGAATCGTTCTCCATGTTCATCGCTGACTTCGCCAAGGTTGTCAGGGAAAAAGTCAAGATGCGAATCGAGCAAATGGATTTTGAGGGACGTGTTACAGCCCATAATTCTGTATGCATCTATGCACTGCTTAACAATATGCACATAGTCGACAGATTTGTGATTTCCCAGAAAGTTATCGACGATCGATTTGAATGCCATCCATGCGTGAAGTTCACTACCATGTAACAAGTTCTCGAATTGTTTGTCTGCAATAACTTTCCTAATATGAGGTCCTACAAAGATACCTTCCTTTATCTTTGCATCGCTAACTTGCGGAAACTTTTCTCGAAGATAAGTGAAAGCTTTGCTCATTTTATCTAATGCTTTTACGAAATTCTTCATGAGCCCCAACTTTATATGTAACGGTGTTAAAATGATGCTGTCTTTGTTAACTAATGGCTCGTGTATTACATTTTTATGCCCGAGCTGCATACGATCCCTGATAGGCCACACCTTTCTTGCATAATGTTCCTGTCTGTTGCGGCTGTCCCATTCACATAGGAAGCAACAAAATTTAGTATACCCAGTCTGCATGCCCGTGAGAATTGCAATGACCTTTAGGTCTCCACAAATCCGCCATTGGTAGTCATTGTACTTTATTTTTGCCAAAAGTATAGCCATATTGTCATAAGTTTCTTTCATATGAACAGAGTAGGCGACTGGAATTTTGCAATAGCAAATGTCATCATCCATCTCAAAGTATTGAACAAGTTCTCTGTGTCTATGACGAAATTTAGATATCAAAGTATTGGGCGCTAAAAGATTCCATTCTTTGAGTCGCGAACCGTGTAATTCCATTTGTCCTTTGGTAAGAGCGAGATCACGTATTAGATCTGAAAGGTTAATTAAGTGAACACCATCATTCACCGGTATATAATCCGAGTCAGAATTAGTTTCTGAAGCAGGTAAACTATCACTTTCTGATGGTTCATTCACGTCCAACGGATATTGTTCTGGTGGAACTGGGATCGGACACGTGATTGGATCACGAGACACTGGTTTCGAAACCGATTCAATATTTGGATAAACCACAGACTTTCTAGTTTTAAAAGTGAAACCATGGATATTTGTCAAGCAGAAGTAACAATCAGTAGCGTGATTTGTCTTGTTCATGCCATATTACTGGCACTCCAAAAGGCATCGACTTATGCTTCGGCGATTTTCGTAACCAACCTGCCAATGTATTTGCACAAAGTCGAAAAAACTGCATTTGGCTTCCAAGATTTATTTGCATCATCAACTTTCGAATCGAAATAAAGTTCATATGCTTTCTTTAGTAATGGTGTAAAGTTTTTCTGGTGAACACGATCGGTAAAATATCCGCACACGTAACAGAACAGATCAGCCGAATTTCTACAACTTCTAGAAGCCATATTTCGCTCAGAATTATTTCAAAATACAGTAACTATTGGAAAAATAGCGTAACATATGTCATGCATCTTTTAGCAGTATAAAAAGTGGAATCATTTTGCATTTTATTAATTTTTAATAAGTTATGTAGTAAAAATGAAACGGAGCACATAACGGTTTCCCAAAAATATATGTATTCACAAATATCTTAAAAACCTGACGTGATAGAGATAAACGGATTTCAAATTTGAAATCAGCGCAAAAAACTGACATAAGAACACTTATTCTTATATAAGAAAGAAAAATGTTGTTTGTCAGTGTAATTAGAGCTAACAGAAGCAAATACAAATGGAAAACTTAGGCAGAAATATATAGATTAGAACAATGAAAAATGGTAGCTCTATTTACTTTTATGATTAGACAGTACGATTTTAACAACATTAATGACATATATTAAACAAATGATAGAAAGGTTAGGTTGACAATTTATACGAACAAAAATGTAGCAAACTGAAAAAAAAGATCATACAGGACTTGACTACGAATACAAAATAACACTGAACAAGACTGAACTGCCAACAAACACAGGTCATAATTATTTCATAAGCAGCAGATTCACACAGCATTGAAAAACCGGCCCCGCTATATGAAACAATTACAATTCAAACCCTAAAGAAAACGCTTATGAATCCATCGACCAGTCGAAACGGTATTGCTGGCAAATAGTATTATCGGTACTGCACACCGTATATAACTATAAATATACTCATCTGTTCTGCCAGACAAACAGATCCTCAAGATACAATCGCCTATTCCTTCCACAGCGATGAAGTAATATTCTACGTAAACCAGGTTAGGTTTAGCAGACACTTGAGTTGAAACAGGACCCTGCTCTGGTCCAAAATCCTCCTAGTTCCACGGCTGATCCACGCAGCACAGATGCGAACAGGAATCACGACCTCTCACTAGGCCTAGAAGCAGAAAACAGCTGACTCGATTCAAAATCCACTTGATTGCTCGACGTCAGAAAAATTCGCCATCTTCGGCAGAAAATAGATGCAAACTTGCGTCTAATGATGCAGCTGTGATATACTTGATAGCTTGCTCTTTTGTAACTTGCGTAATGAAGAACTGTAGTGTAGGAAATGATTTCCCGGCCTTCTCATACTCTGGACTTGTTAGCAGATGATAAGTACGCCATTTTGAAACAACTTGATCGAAGTACAACTTTTGAGGATGGTTGGCTTGTAATAAGGAGAAATGTCCTAATACTGCCGGTATAAGGCTCCAAATAGTTGCAAATCAACGGCTTGACTTTCCCAAAATGAAACTACCGGCTTGGCTCCCCAAATGTAGCGGGTCCTTTTCAGAGTATAAGGAGATACTGGACTCTTATGTCCATGGCGTTTAGAGTTATTGAACTACAGTCCATTCAGCAGAGTTCTAAGAAACGTACTTGACAGTTGAAACAGTATAAAACTGAATAATGCCTGGTAAACGTTTCACACATGTAGAATTTAATTACAATGTCTGGCTCCTTTTAAAATGCATCAATGTACAAGACATAAGCTCTCATCAGCCGGTCTATAAGTACGTCTAACGTCTGTAGACTGGCATAACACTGTCAGTTGTCATTTAGCTGAATTTATTTAATATTATAATATACTTTCCTTCCACATTCCTTCAGCGTTGACCTGACCATATAAAATACAATCAGACTAGGTTCTATCTCGTAGACTACCTAGCTGACATACACCTATAAAACCAGTACTTCAAGTACATACCCAGGAGCACATAATACACAGCATTCTCACAATGGAGACACGGTGACTAGGTCGTCAGAACCGTCATAGCCCACAAAACCACGTCCGCTCGGAAAATACCCATACAATCGTGACGTCCTTCCTGTGTTGTCGTAACAAAGATTAATAAATAGGAAATCAGCCCAACAACCCAAGTTTGAGGGCGACCGAAAATGGTGTTATGAAATGAGTCATAACAAATATTCAAGACAAGGCACATTCATACTTTGCCCTATCACCCTGAAAGTAACGGGCAAGTAGAGCGGTTTAACGGACGCTCACCTCTATTCTTCGGAAGTTGGCACAGGAGAAGCCAGAAACTTGGGATCAGTATCTTCCTGCCGCATTATTTGCTTATAGAGAAGTACCGCATGCGTCAATGAGAGTCCCTCCGGTGACATTACTCTTCGGAAGACCTATTAAAGGTCCACTAGAAGCCTTATTAAGAACATGGACAGATACCAAGGCAAACGACACTGTCACATCAGCTTTCCAGTACGTCACAGACTTGAAACAACGACTGAAGAGTGGCTGGGAATTAGCCACAGCGAAAGTACGGGAGGCTAGGCGGAAACACACAAAATATTACAGTCCGAATGCAAAGGATCGAGAACTAGTGGTAGGAGAGAAGGTGTTATTACAAATCGGCTGGAGGGGGCCGTACCAAATTGTTGAAAAGATTTCTCGCACCAACTATAAAATCGCCTTGAACGGAAAGCAGAACATTTATCACTTAAATCTGCTTAAGAAGTTTTACGAGCGAGCCCCTGCCGAACCAGCGCACCTCATGACTATGGCCATTGCTACGCAAATGGAAGAAGAGCCTTTGTCATCCGTAGAGTACCCGGTGATACAGGATAAATCGCATTTAGATGTGAAGATCAGCTCTACCCTAACGGAAGCCCAGCACGAAAAAGTGAGGAGATTGATGGAAAACCACGCCGACTCCCTCACAGACAAACCTGACGCAGTTTGAAATGGAGGTCACGGATCCTACACCAGTCCGAATGAGAACCTATCCGATTCTGTATGTCAAGGCCACGGCATTATAGCAAGAAATTGATTATTTACTTAATGAAGGCATAATTTCGAAGTCGGAGTCCCCTTACAGTGCGGGTGTCGTGCTGTTACGCAAACCCAGTGGAGAACACCGCTGTGCATCGACTACCGACAGCTGAATGCGGTAACCCAGTTCTAGCCAGAACCGTTATCGATCCAGAACCAGCTATTTACTAAGCTGAGCAGGGCTCGCTATTTTTCAAAGATAGACCTCAGCAAAGGGTACTATCAAATACCGGTAAAAGCTGAGGTGCGGCATTTGTTAGCCTTCAGCACACCAGATGGACATTTTGAGTTTAATGTGATGCCATTTGGACTAAACAACGCGCCTAGTGTCTTTACACGGATGATGCGAAAGTTATTGGATCCTCTGAATCATCCAGCCATCAGCAATTTTATGGATGATATCCTTGTAGCCACTGAATCATTTGAGGAACATTTATCAGCGCTATCCTTGCTGTTTAGCAGACTCAGAGAAGCAAGACTAAAAGCCCGACCAACCAAATGTCAAATTGGGTGTGAGCAGCTAGAGTTCTTAGGATATACAATCACCCATGGAACCATGTTCCTGAATACTCGAAACGTTGAGAAGCTGAGAAATGCACTTAGACCGTCAACAAAAGGGGATGTCCGGTCAATTGTATCCCTCTGTGGATTCTACCACAGATATATAAAGGATTTCAATAGCCTCTGTGCGCCGCTTACATCGCTAACCAAGGCAGGGAACCCGGATAAAGTGACATGGTCAGCAGAATGTGAACATGCATATGCACTCTTAAAAGAGAAACTCACAGCAAAACCCATTTTACGGCTCCCGGATTTAACTCGAAAATTCATCTTGCGCACGGATGCCAGTAACATTGGAATCGGGGCTACATTACTACAGCCGGACAAAAGAAGCCCACCAAATCTATTTCCGGTCGCATACGCGAGTCGGAAGTTAAACCGAGCAGAACAAAACTATTCCACAATCAAAAAGGAATGTTTGTCCCTCGTCTGGGGAATTCAAAATTTTCAAGCACACCTGTACGGAAGGAAATTTACGATCCAGAGTGATCATCAACCTCTGACCTGCCTCGCCAATTTGAATGTTAGACTGATCTGGTGTTCGCATGTTCTACAACCTTACACGTTCAAAGTGGACTATATCCAAGGAAAAGATAACGTAGGAGCGGATTTTTTAAGCCGGCATCCTATAAGGCAGGAAGGAGAGCATAGACAATTAATGAATCCCAAGCAAGAAGGCTAAGCTCTCCTGAGTATGATTGACATCACACTTTAGGAGGGGGCTGTTGTGTTAAACCAGTGCCAAGGCCTTATCGCTCTATCTTTTCCTACATCTCTCTTATTTTATTTTCTCCCACATTTGTGCTCTTTCATCCTACATTTGCTATTTCATCGTATTGATTACTCGCGACCGGTATCTAGAACCACATTTTTCTTTCATCGGTGGTAAAATAAATTCTTTTGATTGAGTCCCCATACCTGGCATCATCTTTTCAATTCCCCATTGCCTCGTGATAAATCTGGTGAAACACATCTGGTTTCATCAAAATCAGACATCTGGACATGATACAATTTCGGCAAACAGAGAGTGATATTGTGACCGCTTGGCCTTTCACGCTAGCTTTGTCCTCTTACTTTGACGCTAAGCATTTATATGTGCTAGAAGATGCTACATGTAAGAATGACAGACCTTAAATGCAAATAAGACGTTTTTACACAAAACGCAGTATTCATTCAAAGTTCAGTTGCCGTTACTGCTCTGACAGGGCAAACGTAGGTCAGTCCCAGATAATAATGAATGGGTTTTATAAGCGCGAAAGTGGGAAATGAATGTTTGTGTGATCTGGTTTTTTTTAATCCTATTGTTAAGTTGGAAAAGATCACACATGTGAAAATAAAGTCGAAATAACAGAATGTCGTGTGCAAAAAGGTCGAAAAGCTGAGGAGAGAAGTGCAAATGTTAATTATTGTGTCGTGTGAAAAAAAGGACGGGTCGTGTGAAAAAAAGGCGGGGAAAAAGAAGAAATAGTATAAATAGAAGAGTTGTGGGCGATAGGCAGAAATTTTAGGATTTATGATTCCAAGGATACCATGATTTTAGACTAGAGGATTTTTACAAATAGCGTTAGGAGAACTTCGTCTTTGAGGATACCAAGAGAAGTTTTTTTCTTTAGTAGACAAGTGTGTATATTATTCAGTTGGATTATAGATTGTTCATTTTGGATAAACAACCATCATTTTGTGAAATTTACAGTGTTTGTCTAATATCATCAATAAACTCTAATATAATTTTCTACATTTGCTGTTTGTGGAAATTTACAGTAATTTCTTTCGGATATAAGTTGTTGTGCTGAAACTGTTTTGCTTATCACCAAACTCAAAGGGAAGAACATTCCTGGGTTGAAATAAATTAACAAAAGGTCAAGTATCACCATCTCTGGCGGAAGGCCTGATATCACTTGAACCACCACAACATATGAAGGATTAACTCTGACTAAATAAAATCTATATAACTACTAGTGCCGTATAAACATACACGGCCACAATATGACAGTTGGAACGCGGGGGACACTTTTGCATTGGCCAGCCAATTATCTCAACACCTATTTGTCAGGCAAGCCAGGCAACGAAAGTTGGTCTCGAATTGCCCCATCTACTTTTGGACTGACAGAGGACAAGAGAGATCCTGTGAATGAGTGACCAGAGGGTCTCTTAGCTATTGGTTGTATGGGCGAAGTTGTACGTCACCGGTCCAAGGGACCCACATTTGACTTTTAAAGATATAACATACCGCGCTGCTCGCTAGAGAGAGGAGCCCAGGTTTTCAACATTGTGGCGTAAAGAGAAATTCCTAACGCATAGCTTGCAATTAATTCAGTGTGGATGAATATTTCATTTTTGTGTATATTGAGTTCTTAAAGGATTTTGCGAAGGGAAAAGAAGGTTAGTAGATCTTATACAGATTATTAATCCTTTTTTTAAATTATTCTTTATTCAATTTAACCTCACAAATAAATGTGCGAAAGCTAGTTTTTCAATTAATTCTTCTAGTACATGACTAAATAAAATCAGAAGAATTTCCTCTAAGACGATAGGCTGATAGGAAATAATTAATAGTTCATGCTTCACTTTCATCAAGCTTGTTGAATCATCATCATAGACTTCCATACGCACACACTCTCATGCACAATATATTTAACATCATTAGAATCGAACTCATAGAGATCAAGATTGAGATGTAGAATAAATGAAAGTCAACCAGTATATATCAAATGTGAAAACTTACGAAGACTTTTGTGTGTCTTCAGTCCATCAGAAGTCAGAGTTTACACGCTACGTGTCTGACGTCTAACCAGAAATAAGTTATCAAAACGGACATTTAGTTTGGAGAATTCGCCATAGGACAGGCTTCTTTCCTCAGTAAAAAAGGGATATTTCTCGCCCACGATGCAAACAGTGGACGCAGCATTTTTCACAAGTTCAATACATAGTTATAACAAGTTCAAATCACTCGAAAGCTTACTACTGGAGTGAAGCTAAAGCTCACAGTTGATTACTCATATCAAAGTCAGCTTCATCGAAAGCTTACTACAAGAGTCAAGCTAAAGAGCTCAAAAGTAGAATCTCATATTTATACCAAGTGCAACACACTCTTGAGCGCATTCTATGAAGCAGACTCCAAAGTATATTTTATGAATCACGTTTACATACTTAAGATAATGAATCTACAAATCAAGAACATTTCGTGAAGATATCCAGTCTGGCCAGTACCCTCCGGAGATTAGACAACAGTTTTCATCAGTACGTGCTCGATTTAGAGGTACCCCACTTGACATAACTTATAACAACTTGGGACATTCTATGCATACATGTGAATCATCCTATCCGGGTGAAGCATTTAGAGGCACATGGACTGCGTAGATTATTCACCAATTTGGTAACACGTATCATATCACATCATCATCATTTCGCTTTACACAAACTCATTCTTAATTAACTACTACTTAATTAACTACAATATTAATATCTCATCTGTGTGTTTTGTGTGAATCGTCTTTTACCATCATCACGTTCTAACCATTACTAACCCTATTTGTGAAGATATTTAGTTAATAAACCCAATAATCGTGTGATCATTATCTAGTTTGTTAATGTATCACTCGTGCTGTCGGTGTTAAATATTTACGTATAGGGAAATTTCTACACTCAGATGAGTTTGCGGGGCTTTTTCTGTTACGAGATCTAAGGCAGAAGCTAAGGTCGTGGGGAAACAGAACTCTTTCCATAATTAACTAGAAAACATTGTCCAGTGGAAAGCATTCGCATTCTCTTCTTCTTGTCCATATCTCGAATAGGTCTTTATTCTTTCTTAACGAGCCAATTTCTAGAGACCTTCTACCTAATATGTCATAAGCTATTCCTGGCAAAAACTACTGTCGTAGTTGCCCCAATACTCACCACAAGTCAAAGAGAAAAGTTTTCTATCACAGTATCCAACAAATACCAAGTACTCCAACAGCTGGTAGATGAAGCAGATACGGAAGACCACTGCCAACAAGTAAAAAATATATGGAACGAGACATGCGAAGAAGTATTGAGAAAAAGAGAACATCAGCACAAAGCATGAATAACAACAGAAACCATTAGTAAGATAGAAGACAGGAAAAACAAGAAAGCAGATTTAAACAGAAGCAAAACCAGAAGCTCCAAAGCCAAGGCTCATGAAGTGTACATAGAAGCTAACAAAGAAGTAAGAAGCAACATCAAAAGAAACAAGAGAAAGTATATTGAAGATTTGTCAAGGGAAGTAGAGGAAGCTGCAGCCAAAGGAAATATGAGGGACCTGTACAACAACACAAAGAAGCTAACAATGAGATATAAGCGGGCAAATGGCCTCTTAAAAGACAAGAATGGAAAATTGCTTAGTAATATACAAGAACAAATGAAGAGATGGACAGAACATTTTTTAAGGCCAAGCTGCAACTAATCCCCCAGACATCCAGCCAGCAGAAGAGGAGCTACAAATCAGCTGTGAAAGACCAAATAGAGAAGAAATAAAGAAAGCCACAAAGCTTCTGAAAGATGGAAAAGCAACTGGTATAGATGGCATTCCAGCAGAGGTCATCAAAACAGATACTGATACCTCTACAGAGATATTATACAAACTACTTGGGAAAGTCTGGGAGAGAGAGGAAATACCAGCAGAATGGAAGGAAGGTTATCTGATCAAGTTGCCTAAGAAGAGAAATTTAGAAGAGTGCACATATTATAGAGGAATAATGTTACTATCAGTGCCAGGAAAAGTATTAAACAGAATCATCCTTGAGAGATTAAAAGAGTCCATAGACAAGCAACTGAGAGATGAACAAGCAGGTTTTCGACAAAACAGATCCTGTACAGACCAGATAGCCACATTGAGAAAAATAGTTGAACAAAGTCTGGAATAGAATTCACCGCTTTACATCGGATTCATGGACTATGAAAAGGCATTTGTTAGTGTAGACAGAGAATCACTTTGGAAACTGATGAGGCATTATGGAGTTCCCAGGAAGATCATTAACTTAATAAGGAAGACCTATGAAGACATGACATGCAGAGTTCTTCATGAAGGACAACTTACAGAACCGTTTAGGATAAGAACGGGAGTGAGACAGGGATGCCTCTTGTCTCCATTTCTTTTCTTACTAGCAATAGATTGGGTTATTGTCACAAGTTGGATTTAAGTTAGAGTTATGCCCAAGTGTAGGACTTGACCCTGGTGTGAGAAAAGACTAAGATAATAGATTAATTATGAGAAATGACAGTGAATGTAGTAAGGTGAGTCTATTGGCCCGAGGAGGATAACCGAAATTAAATCTTCCTCGCCAAATCGTGACTTCAAGAAATGCTATAAACTCACCGCCCTCTGACATCCGTTAACAAACTAAAGGAGATAAGGGTAAACTAATACTACAGACACCACTATACAGACAAAAGTTAAGGACTATATAGTGAAGAAGTTGATCCAGTGAACATTAAATAAGTTTATTATACAAATCCACATAAGTTCATAACAAAATAACAACAATATATATATAAATATAATATGCCAGGTTTGCACTGCCCTGGAAATAAAAAAAAAACTCAATTTAAATTTATAAGACACATCAAATATTGAACCCAACCACTCTCACTCATTCATTCACCTTGCTGGGGAAACAAAATCAGAATGATTACTTGGATTCTTACTACCATCTAATTTAGTGGCCCTCAACTGTAGCCACTACTCTCTATTACACTACTATCTCTATTTTTGTCACTGGCTGCTGACCCTGCCTGAAGACTATCTGCACAGCTGCTAACTCTGTCAGCGGTATACGCCACTAAGTCACACTCTGCACTGCTATGTAATAGACTTTTTCTAACTCTAAGGCTCAGAGGCTACCCTCTAAGAATAATATGAGACTCTGCAGGTCCCTGATCTATTTTCACCTTCTCTCTCCACTTCTCCTGCCTTGCTGCTCTCGTTTCATTTTTCAGCAACCGGGAAATGATATCCCTTTCTTCCTGGTTCTGACTCGTACTTCTGATGACTTCTGAAAATATTGACTAGGCACTTACCGTAGACTGTAGAGGCTTCTTTATTTGGCGAAAAGAAAGCTGATTCTCCCTTGCTATGTTACCCCTCATGTGGGTTTAGGCCCTTCGATATTATTTTTGACCGAGGCAAAAAAAAGACACACCAACCCGCTTGCTTGGGTTCGATGGGTGTGTATGAGCTTAGAGCTCCGGGTCTTAAGAAAACCCTTTTTACTGAAGACTGCGTCGCTGTCTCGACCTGCTCTTCCTCGCTCCCTCTCTCTGGGGCCCACAATACTCAGAGCCGATACCCACCGCGGTACAAGCTCATACGCCTCTGGCGTTTTTCTCTCCTTTTTCTCTCCTGAGAAGACTGGCTACCTTTGCCAGCTGTCAGGAACAAGATTTATTGGAAACCCCCGCTCTTCGGGCCGTGACCACTGCTGTGGACACAAAAGACATGCCACTCTGTACTACAATACCAAAATACTTTCATATAATAAACTTACATATAAAACGTAAACAGTGGATGCTTCAGTCACACTCAAATCTAGCACAAACATGTAAACACCCGAACGAAGACTGCTCCCCTATTTCCCCTCTCTTGTGCACGACGATACGTAAATATTTCCTGACCCTGGGTCAGCTATTCCCAACTACACCCTGTCTGTCTAGTAAACCCGACTCACTGATCAATACTAATTATACACAGCTTGCCTCAGGCCTTAAAACATTAAAAACAGGTAGGGAAACCTCCCGTACTTAGGCCTACTTTAACTCCGTAAGCGGTCTCAGGACCTTATCATCGTTTCCCCCTTATGATAAAAATGCACAACAATTAACTGCACATCAATGTTTAAAATTCACCATTACATTTATATATTACATCTCTATACACAGAAATATATCTATCTCTATAGACTATATTACCTAGAACTCATTAAATTCCATAACACAAAAATCAAATACTACTCTGCATAATATTTAATTACACAACCACTTAAGGCACCATAATTTCCTTTCACCTCTACCCCACGTGGTTTCCCTCCAATTATATTTTAACTCCCCTGATAGAAAAATACTTAATTATCTACTCTATCCAGCCAGAATTCCTGTCCAAATAAATCCCGGTAACCCACGTGATTAAATTTCCCGAAAAAAAATCCGTTCCCGTATTTTATTAGGAGACTTATCAGAATTAATCTCTCAATGAAATAAACTACACGCGCTTCAGAATATTCTGTAAATTAATATAAATCTAGGATGCGTGTATTTCTACAGACTTTCTATTAAATCTACGGAGCCCACCTACGTAATATCACTTTATCACTCATAGACACTGCTATCACTAGAAATAAATGATCGCGTTACAAGTTATAAAGTTCAAAAATAAATTAAATTAGAACGGACTAAATCTCTATTAGAGAAAGTAGATTTAATTACCACGCTACTTTAAATTACTGACATACCAAATATTGCGTTCCTTCAGCGTTAGAAGCCGACAATATGCTTGGATACACGGCCCGCCTTTCTGCATACTAAGAGACCCTAAACTGAAAACCGCGTACTTTATTTAGATTTATCCACGCGGACCCCCGACCTACTTGAGGCTAGGCGTCTCACTACAACCAATAGAATTAAAGATACTCAAAAATTTTCCATGCGCTCATCTCTAAATTTAGAACCAGTGTATTCTTGCGTCCTTTAAATACGCGCGTATTTCCGGCCGCGTAACGATACCTACCGTCGTTCGCTAGCGTGAGCAGAACCGAATGATGATATCGCTCCAACTTACGTTGGTACGTTACCTGGGTAGGGGTCATCTCCCTTCCCCACGAAAAATGACCGCGATAAATTTAACCAACGCAAAAAATGTGGAATTAACGATCGCGATTATAGAAGAAACGGAAGAAACTGGTGCCCCTTCAGTACTTAACTTACGTTAATCCCCTAAAGAAAAAAACCCGCAATTACTTTACCTACAGAAAAAATCTAAACACCCCTATTATTCAGAGAGAAAAAGAATACTTCCCCAATCTTAATAGAGGACAATGACAAAAATGAGGCAAACTAAATAGTTACGAAGAAAAAACCGAAATGGGGCCTATTGAAGACTAAATCACAGTAACTCCATCACATTACCCCACCCTTCGAGGTCGGAGCCTGCCGATCTAATTTACTGTGGTCTTGGTGTTCAGATTGGTCCCTATCTATGTCTCCCGAGCTTTCTGAAATCGCTGAAGTTTCAGAGTCACTACTGGGGTTTTCCCTGACAGCCGCACTTCCAAGTTCTTTCTTCACCTTTCCTCTCCTGCGAGTTCTCCCACGTAATTTCCTAACGGTGTGCGGTAATGTATTACTGGTATCCGGCTGACTGACTGGGTCAGAAATCACCGTAACCGTGCGTAACTGTTCACCGTTGTCCAAAGACCCGTGCACAATTCTCTCCTTCTTTCTCTCCTTATCTACTCCCATGCTCCTGTTGAAGGGCTGTTCTCTTTCTAGACCTGTGCCGTCCCATGGTGGGTCTAAAACTTCCCTGGCTAGGTTTCTCAACAGACTGACCTGATCAGCCGACCTGACCGACTGGCTCTGTAGAGGCCTGGCGATGGCGAATATGGAGCTGCTCGCCAGCGGGGTTGTGACCGCTGGTACCTTGCAATGAACCTGAGAAATCTCGTGTACTTCTGACACCGGGTTTCCGTTCATTTTCTGTGTGTCTACTGAATCCTTACTAATCCCAGTAGCTTCTATCTTTGGAACAAGATAGGTAGTATCTGCCCCTGGCAGTGGTTCTGTGATCGCTCTTCCCCTACCAACATGAAGACGGACAGAGCTCTCTAACATAGCCCCTTGCAAATTCGTAAGGCCGCTTTCCTCACTCTTTTCTGGCCTGAAAAGTTCGTGAGAGGTAACTGTAGACCACGGGAGTCCTCCGTCTAACACCCTGGTTCTACCCTCAACCTTGCCCTCCCCTGTGAGAGTTACTGGCGTCAGTTGGAATGTGTCCTGCAGTGACACTTGACGGTTTAAGATCCCGTTAGATCGCGGAGTATCTGAGATAAAGTACTCAGGGACTGGTTCCAATGTTCCTTGAAACAAATTGGAAGATCTAGCCAATTTTTCAGGCTCCTCGTTACGCGGGTCGTTTCCTGTAAACGAGATACGAGAGTTGTGGGGCCCATCTCCGTTTATAGGCAAACGAACACTCAGAAACATATCACTGTGCCCTGCGCTTTCTTCCCTGTTTCATTTGCCCGGGCATCACCAGATGTCGGGCAACGTATGCTGGGTATGTAAGCCCGCTGTCAAATGACAACACACGTCGCAGTCCCGTTTTTCACTTCTGCTGGTCCGCTTGTTGGAGAACAACTTCTCCGACTGAAATGGGTTTTTTCCCAGTGTTCCCATTTCGTCGGCTCCCTCAACGAAGGCCTTAAGCAAGCCGCATGATGCAGGGGTGGTTTATTCATACACCTTGAGGTCCAATGGGAAGTGGTCCAACAATTTCGATAGTATCTCTCATTATCTCCCCGGTTTCTAGCGGGTTCCTGAGAGTTTGGCGTCGTGGGGGGTATTTTGTAGCCTGTTGTGGAGGCTGGGGGCCGCAGGTTATGACCGAAATGGGGCTTCCCTGCGTGAGAGGCCCCTGCCGCCTGCTGCTGGTGAGCCAAGAGAAGACGACTGGTGATGAAGAATCTGCGACTTTTTGTCGCTGTGGCTGGCAGAATCTTGGGTGTTTTCGGTTTCACTGCCAGTACATGTCGGGCCTGTGCCGTCCTGGTAACCGAAACCTTTCATAAAGGTCAAGACATGGAAATGATCCTAGGATCCAGAGTGTCTGGTGGGCCCCCTATTTTTGACACCGCCATGTTACCGTCCTCAAGATTCAGGAGAACCAAGTTTGCCTTGGATTTTGTATCCCACCCATTATTTATTCCCTTCAAATCCTTCCAGAGGATTTATAGGCCAGTGCCCGGACAACTCTCTCCACCGAGTGATGGTAATTCCCTCTACCTTGTTGAGCAAACTGAGGAAAGCGTTACTAGACTCGCGCTTCACCAGACGACTTTCCCTTAACAGGCTTGTCATGGTTTGGCATTTCCGGAGGGGTCCACTGGAATCCTTTTGCAGACAAGACGCGTTCCCGTAGAGGCCGTCAAAGTTGATCTGGTCGTCCTAATGAGCACCATTGATGAAGTGAAGCGTGCATTAGTGCCCTGAGGCTGCACGTGAGGGACTGGGTCGAAAAAATTTTTATGGACACCAATATGACGTATCATGGTACCAACCCGTAACCTTTGCCATCTCCCCTTTCGAAATTGTTACCAGGATATATGGTCCCAAAATATCACGTATTCCCTGGAAGAGGGAAAGAGTCCATGGCTGAAAATACCATGGTGCAGTCTCAACTCTGGGGGCCCTCCAAATCCTTAGGTGTCCTAATCGCCACTGCTCCTGTTAAACTCCATTAAGCGCGAGACTGCCCTCCGAAGACCTGAGCAGCATTTTGGCCAGAAACTCAATTGGCAAGTTCGTGCTGTCTTTCTGCTGCCTTATTCTGCTTTGGCCTATTTTGCCCCGTTTCCTCAACTTCTTCTGGCCCTTTTTACTTTCCTGTCAAATTCTGCTGCATTTCCTCTTTTCCATCAGACAACTTGCTGTCCTGGGCCGCTTTTTTTCTTCCTCGAAACTTCTGCTGCTCCTTATTCCCCCTACAATCCTCTTTCTGAATTAGGCCTTATCATTTTCCCCTCGTGATCATGTAGGCCCATTAGATTCCTCGTCTGTGTGCACATAGTTTCCAATGTCCTGAGTGATCAGAGCGTCCACGTCGGCGAGGTCAGTCTCAGAACTTTGCGCTGATAATCAGTCCATCGTTTAGCCTAGTTAACTGCTGTAAGCATAGACGCAATAATGACAGAGAAATGGACTATAAAATAATAAAAAAAAGTAAGGTAGAGTATCCCTGTTAGCCGTACAGAGGAGATGCTAATCCTCAATAGATGAAACGTCTACGGTAGGCCGTCCAAAGACAGCTAGCTAGGTAACGAATTACTCTCAGGGCACCGGAGTAGTCTTGACTAACATTAACGTACACCTGAAAACAAAGTCATTGTTAGTGCGTGCAGTTACAACAAAATCTAGGGTCCAGCGTCATTCCTGATATAGTGAGTAAGGAAAAAAAGTAAGTCAGATTAGGCGGGCGATCAAATTACGCGGCCGAATTCATACAAGCGGGATCTAATACGACTAACAGCTAGGATCACATAGGGCAAGATCCATACGCCTGCAAACCGTGGTGGTAAAAGTAAACCTTCTGTGTGGAAAAACTTAATGATAGCTGGATCTCAGATATCTAATAGCATAAGCTCGTAGTCCTAGGTGCATTAATTGAAAAGATAATACTTAACTATCACGTTAGTACTTTATCTCTATTAGCAAGAACTAAATCAGTTCAATCTAGAAAGGAAGATCCCATTTAATTGAAACTACCAAATCTGATCCGGCACGGACGATTCAAGGCCATCTCGCACTAGTTGTCACGACGTATTATGTGATTTTAAGTTTAGCTAGTTTAATGGGCCAATGTGGTATGACAAGACCATCTGGATGTTGAGATAAAAGAACCTAGACGCTAATGAGAATAGATTTAAGTTAAATGAGAATATGGACTAGGTGAGAATGTAGTCAAGGGTGACGTCTATTAGATACCAGAAGGATAACGCGCCATTAGTAAAACCTATAGAAGAACGAACATCTTCGGACGCCAAAATCGGCCACTTCGGCGGGGGATGGGGGGCGGGGGGAATGGGGGGGGGGGGGGGGGGGGGGGGGGGGGGGGGGGGGGGGGGGGGGGGGAGGAGTAGCAATCTAAACGCAAAAATCGTTACGTACGAAGAAATGCTATACAGACTCACCGCACACCAACTGCTACATCTTGTAACACAGACTGTAAAGGAGATATAGGTTCCAGTCATACTTCCCTTAGTCACAAAGTCCCACACTAGAAACCAATAACTCCATCAGCCATCGTAAGCAGCTCATAACAGTGATCCCCTCCTCTAGACCTATACGTCATTGGACAACTACTGACCAGCTGATCACGATGACGACACTAGACACTACAACTACTACTACAAATTCAACTGATACAGAAACTATACACACACTACAAGACGAACACCTAACTACACGATTAGACACTACTGACCATTATACTCGTGCCGTGTTAATACTGCTACAAAAGGCCGATTTAAGACCAATCTGCCCCACCCAAAACTTTTAAGAAAGCGACTAATCACATATACTTAGCCGCTCTAATTTAACTTCATTACCCACCACGATGTAACATATTTGCCACTTCTACTCATTATCTTGGTACGTCTCGCAAGTGCATTTTGTCATATTCACTAACTTGCATAGCTCCCTAGTTCAACAAAAACTTCAGATTGCATATCTCTTCAAGGTTATCTTAGTAAGCCATATCTAATATAGCTGTGTCCATCGCACTTGTAATACAGACTGCTGCCATGACTACACTTCTGCAGAATTAGTTAGAACACTTACAGTAATCTCTTGTCTATGTTAGTAGTTCACAGTGTGCTGGCTGGAACCTGTTCCGAAGTGACTATCCTTCATGGGTCAGATGCTGCAAAAATCGGATCTGATCATAGTGGGTTTCAGATAGTCGCCACAAAGATTCACTACACCTGCAACTGCTATGTAATAGTACTTTTTTGTCCGTGAACTCTATCGCAGATGCCTCAGTACGAGCCTATGCCTCGTTAAGAATAATGATGAGTACAATCTGCAGAGTCCTGTATGTCTAAATTTCTCCATCACATCCTCGCAGTCGTGATCTTCGTCGCCAGGCTATCTGTAGGTCCTGTCTTGCTCTCATCGTTTTCCACATTTTTTTAAGCATACTTCGGTTTCTTTTGATGGGCCTTCCCTTTCTTTCCTAGTTTCAGACTCGTCTTCTGGCGACTTCTGAAGCTATGTGACTATGTTGGTTGAGCGGGCACGCTTGACCCAGTCATAGACTGTAGATCGTCGCTTGCTCTCTTTTCCTTGGCGAAAAGAAAGGCTGATTGCTTCGCGTCTCCAATTGCCTATGCTTTACCTGTTATTGTCCAGTTAGGGGACGCTCATGTTGGGTTTGGGGTGGGGCCCTTTCGGTATTACACAATTTTGGTTTTGAGACTTGTTGGGCATAGAAAAACTTATTTTACGATTGTTACTAATCGGAGTTTGGTGCTACTGAACAATAACTCGCGCTTGCGAGTGGGTGTTCGTAATGGGTGTAGTTGAGGTCTTAATCGTCAAAGCTACCGATTGTTCCTTAAGAAGAAAAGCCCTAGTATTTAGGTCTGACAATAGACTGCGTCTCGCTGTCTCGAACCCTGGCTCTTCCTCCAAATGCTCCTAGCGCAATCGCGCTAAATCTGTCTGTGGGGGCCTGCTATAATACAATACTCGTCAGAGCCGCTGTATACCCAGCTTACAACGCGCAGGTAGCAAAGCTCTTACGTGACCACTGTGCGAGGATCTTCATCAAAACTTATCTCATCCCCTGAAGTGAAGCTTATACATCATACTTACCCGCCTTATGCCAGCTACATATCAGGAAACAAGATTTTATCTGGCAAACGTAATATCATGTAAACGTGCCCGACTCTTCGGAGCCGCATGACCATCGCGTACTGCTGTGGACTCACAAAAGACATGCCACTCTGTACCTAACAATTACCAAAATTTACATCTTCATAATAATACCAAAAACTGGGACATGTATAAAACGTAAACGAGGTGGATGCTTCAGTCACACTGCAGGGAAATCTACAGGCAACAAACATGTAAAAGTCACTCCGATACGAAGACTGCTCCCCTATTTCCCCTCATATACACCTTTTGTGCACGACGATACGTAAAATATTTCCTGACCCTGGGTCAGCTAATCCCCTAACTACAGCACCCTGTCTGTCTAGTAAACGCCCGACTCACTGATCAATACTAATTATACACAGCTTGCCTCAGGCCTTGAAAAACATTAAAAACAGGTAGGGTAAAAACCTCCCGTACTTAGGGCCTTAGGCCTACTTTAACTCCGTAAGCGGTCTCAGGACCATATCATCGTTTCCCCCTTATGATAAAAATGCACAACAGATTAACTGCACATCAATGTTTTAAAATTCACCATTACATTTATATATTACATCTTCTATACACAGAAATATATCTATCTCCTAACCGACTATATTACCTAGAACTCATTAAATTCCATAACACAAAAATCAAATACTACTCTGCATAATATTTAATTACCACAACCACTTAAAAAGGCACCATAATTTCCCCTTTCACCTCTAACCCCACTGAGTGTTTCCTTCCTCCAATTATATTTTAAACTCCCCCTGATAGAAAAATACTTAATTATCTACGGCTATTCACAGCCTGAATTACCTGTCCAAATGGCATAAATCCCGTAACCCAGTGCGGTGATTAAATTTCCTTCCCGAAAAAAAAAAAAAAAATCCGTTCCCGTATTTTATTAGGAGACTTATCAGAATAATCAACTCAATGAAATAAACTACACGCGCTTCAGAATATTCTGTAAATTAATATAAATCTAGGATGCGTGTATTTCTACAGACTTTCTATTAAATCTACGGAGCCCACCTACGTAATATCACTTTATCACTCATAGACACTGCTATCACTAGAAATAAATGATGGCGTTACAAGTTATAAAGTTCAAAAATAAATTAAATTAGAGAAAGTAGATTTAATTACCACGCTACTTTAAATTACTGACATACCAAATATTGCGTTCCTTCAGCGTTAGAAGCCGACAATATGCTTGGATACACGGCCCGCCTTTCTGCATACTAAGAGACCCTAAACTGAAAACCGCGTACTTTATTTAGATTTATCCACGCGGACCCCCGACCTACTTGAGGCTAGGCGTCTCACTACAACCAATAGAATTAAAGATACTCAAAAATTTTCCATGCGCTCATCTCTAAATTTAGAACCAGTGTATTCTTGCTTCCTTCAAATGCGCGCGTATTTCCGGCTGCGTAACGTTACCTAACGTCGTCCGCTAGCGTGAGCAGAACCGAATGTGATTCGCTCCAACTTACGTTGGACGTTACCTGGGTAGGGGTCATCTCCCCTTCCCCACGAAAAATGACCGCGATAAATTTAACAACGCAAAAAATGGAATTACACGATCGCGATTATTAGAAACGGGAAGACTGGTGCCCTTCAGTACTAACTTACGTTAATCCCTAAAGAAAAAAACCCGCAATTACTTTACCTACAGAAAAAATCTAAACACCCCTATTATTCAGAGAGAAAAAGAATACTTCCCAATCTTTAATAGAGGCAAGACAAAAATGGCAAACTAAATAGTTACGAAGAGAAAACGAAATGGGGCCTATTGAAGACTAAATCACAGTAACTCCGTCACATTACCCCACCCTTCGAGGTCGGAGCCTGCCGATCTAATTTACTGTGGTCTTGGTGTTCAGATTGGTCCCTATCTATGTCTCCCGAGCTTTCTGAAATCGCTGAAATTTCAGAGTCACTACTGGGGTTTTCCCTGGCAGCCGCACTCCCAAGTTCTTTCTTCACCTTTCCTCTCCTTGTGCAAATAGTGGTTCTAATAGTTCTATCACATGACATAAAATGTGTGAATAATTGTTTGCTTCTTTATTTATTTCTATGTTTGACGACATTTGTATGTGTTCCTGTCTCGGGCGGAGATGGGAGATTTGAGAACGAAATCTGCACAATAATCCAGAAGCAGACTGTATGCATGGTGGCAAGTGGTGTTTGAGCCATCTTACTAATCACCGAATGGTTAAATCTGCCGAACACCCCTTGATTAAATATATGCGGCACTATACCAGATGTCAGGCTCAACGGTAGCCCTTATATCAGCTGTCACATAACAATTCCTTTGGAGAACCCAGAACCAGAGTAAAGTCCTTTAGCTTAGCGTATTCGGAGAACCCAACTGGATGACAGGGAATGCACAGTATGCAACACGCTTCTTTCTTCTAGTTTAGGATCACATGTCATACTCTTTTAAATTCAAGCCAAGTTGGAGAAACTAGAGTTCATGACTTCAAATAAACAAATTTCGGAATGGCGGAAAAGCCTAGATCTAGTACGAATAGTATGCCTTTGGGTCATTACTGACCAGGGAACTCGCCCCCGAGACGATGTATCGGTGGACACGAGGTTGGGTGCTTGGATAAAGAGTTCAAGCTGCATGCATCTGCTTGTGAGTCCAGAGGAACGGTGCAGCGAATAAAGTCTGGCACCAGAACACATATATGTTATACCTCATGTCCTTGTTACTAATCAGATGACGAGGCATTTGGCTACCGTAAGAGAGTCATAGTTACTCCCGCCGTTTAACCGCGCTTGGTTGAATTTCTTAACTTTGACATTCAGAGCACTGGACAGAAATCATATTGTGTCAACACTGGGTGACGGCCGTTATAATGCTTTGTTTTGATTAGACAGTCGGATTCCCCTGGTGCATACTAGTTCTGAATTGGCTGTTGAATGCCAGCCACCGCAGGCGACGCCGCTTAGCTGCAGCGGTCCACGGAAGGTTGCAGCCGCGTTCCTAGCTCAGCCAGCTCGCCGGCTAAAGGCGGCGGTTTCGCCCAGCCTAGGCCCATCCCAGTCCTGCTTCGTACGCTGGCCCGACTGACCCAGCCCTCAGAGCCAACCCTTTTCCCGAAGTTACGGATTCAATTAGCCGACTTCCCTTACCTACATTGTTCTATCGAAGACCTGTTGTGAATATGAGTACGGTCTGGCACGAAATTCACACAATCTCCGTGGAGTTTTCAAGGGCCGACGGGAACAAGGAGTCTTAAACTTCGTATTGGCTACTAAAAAAGCGAAAAGCTCAGCAGTCCAAGTTAAACAACAACTAAAACAAATCAGCTGTCAGGATGAACGTTAGTTCTTGTATCAGCTGTCAAGGTGAACAGGAGCCACGGTATCAGCTGTCAATTAACGGTAAACTATTTTAGTCAGTTTCTAATTAATTCCTGAGTGTTATTTGCTATTATGGGGGGAAATCAAGTGCCCGGCGGTATAACCAGGTCGGAAGTAGTTCGGGACTGTCATATAACGGATTGGGGCGACCCCGTCTTCTCGATCTCTCTTTCACTACGGCAGTACTCAGTTCATTTGTTGTTTTGATTTAATTGAGTGCTTTTCAATAGTGGCACCATTTATTTCTGCTGTGTAGCAGATACTTTCTCAATTTTAAATATTCTTACACTCCCCTCAGCGATAGTCGTCATGTCTGTGTGTCTACCTGTTTATCCCTGCGGATAGAGTAGACGGTGATGCAAGGTTGACCGACAGAAATCTTATTGTACCACAAGATGCGACTGTTTTCGCACGTAAATGGCCAAGCGAGTTTACTTAGCGCTGATATGGCTCGTGTGACCGACTAATTATTGTCGTGATAAGACACTGCACAGATAGTCAAACAGGAGTTTGTGTTTGTACAAGGAGCGCCGGTCACCTGGTGGGATGACAGACACACCTGAGCGGAAAATATGTAATATTTCCGGGTAGATGTAAGAAGTTATATGTAATAATTGACGAGAATATTTAAATGTCACGATTACCATATATGGAAGTCTTGACCTCTACATTATGTTCAAAAATTGTCCATGTCAGGAATATTTTCACATCGCCCCCACACCACATTTTGTTTGAAAATATTGGCGCTTTCTTAGCTTCGTTACAGACAGATGCGAGGATAGGACAGGCATATAACCTGACACGTTTCAGTGTATTTTCACTGTGAAAATTTACCGTGAGAAATCGCTTGCAAAGAACGACACAACCAGACCTTGCCAGAGTGAAGCCTAGAACTCAGAATTCCATTTTATCAGACCGGACACCTTTTATAGGAGAATCTTGACGGACTTACAAAAACAGCCCAGGAAATCTCTATCAATTTAATAAGGAAAGCCTCTGTCTGAGGAAACTGAAGGAAACACACGGCGTCAGAGAGTTAAAATTAACGACCACAAGTACACGTGAAATAAGCATCTGCCAGTGCCTTTTATTCCTCTACGCTGATTGGCGTAAATTGTGAATTTACATTCTACATTTCATTACTAACGTGTGAACTAACACACACACACACACACACACATATATATATATATATATATATATATATATATATATATATATATATATATATATATATATATTACCATGTAAATATTAATATGTGAAAATAGCTAAAGGATGTCCAAGTTATTTCAGGCTGGCAACCTCAGCGAATAGAATGATGATTTCATGAACTATCACTGCCAAGGGCTGGTGATTGCTTTATTGCTAGTTTCCTAAAGAGAACTAAACGCATAAAGAGTCCCAGGTTCCATATGAAGCACGGAGGGAAAGATGAAAGAAATGATGTACGTTCTAATTATAATACTAAAGTTTCAAACCAGTGTAAATGTCTATGTAAACATATTCACTTTAAAAATAATGGAAGGTTCAAACTTTTCAAATCAGTATAAACATAAATGAAAACATATTCAGTTTATATTGTGAACACTTTTCAATCAGTGGAAATATAAATGTAAACATATTCTTTCTGTACTATTAACCTTTTCATTTAAATGTAATGTAAAGCTAAAGCTATTCAGTTTAAATGTAAAGAAAGTTTTTTCCCTAGGGATTCAATTTAATTCTCATCGAGGGTAAATTCTGAGTAAATGGGATGGTGGAATAAGAATGGGGACACATAACTATGTGTCGGAAAACGCAATACTCGGGAAAGCGTTTCGTTTCTATTCTTTATAATAGTTATTGGTGGTACTATCAGAAAGTACTTTCTCTGGAACAAGAAGGGACAAATGACTTACGTTTTAAGACAAGGGACTAACTTTCGTAGACTCTCCCTGACATTTCTGGGAAACGAGCTACACCGGACAACCTTGACCAGCGACGAGCGTGAGCAGTGTAAAAAGAACCAACCCATCAGAAGGAGCAGAACCGTCATTGGCAGCTAAGTTCAATATATATGCTGCCACTTGAACTTCTTGTAAAAGTTTACATCCCATCACGCCCGTGATGATAACTTTTTCTTGATCCATAACTATTCAAATTATTTTCAAACTGTTAAAACTTAAGTAATTATTAAATTTTGTTATTTGTAACTTTACAAATTTAACTTCGATTAAATCCTTTTAAATGTGCTGCATGTTTGTCGCAGTCAATTTACCTCATACACTCTATACAGAGCTATACAAGAATAATTAGAATTCCACTGAATAAATCAGAGGTGGGGGCTGAACGAGCTAAAATTAATCATTGCTTAATTATTCACAAGAGTTGTCGGCAGATTCTAGAATTAACGTGCTTAGCCAAAGCAGCATTGTTTTCGCTTATCTGAATATCATGTGAAAATTCCCGTGTGATAGAAGTGTCATTACCTTTCTATCTACATCTATGTCAAGAGTAATTTTATGAGAAGGTAGACACCTTTGAAGGCCCATATTAGATATTCTTGATTTTTGGCCACTGTTGGACCACTACTGCAAAGCAGGGGAGGCAATACCGTGAATCTGTGATTATTCCCTTGTGATAGAAGTGTCATTACCCTTCTATCTACATCTATGTCAAGAGCAATTTTGTGCGAAGGTAGACACCTTTGAAGGCCCATATTAGATACTCTTGAGTTTTGGCCACTGTTGGACCACTGCTGCGAAGCAGGGGAGGCAATACCGTCACAGGGACCCCTTGCAGTGCAGGGGCAATACTCACTGGCGAGTGGACCATGCTCTGGCCAGCATCAACCCAAACCTCAGGCATTGGTTAAATTCTGGGTGGATGAAGCTCGTAAGCCTTGGATGGCATTTCATCTAGGAGAAGGAAAACTGATTTTAAACCAGCTGCTGCCTTTCAGGTAGGCTGGGGACAGTCCTTAGCAAGGACAGCAAACGCAAAAAACTGCTTGCTGAACTCAGATGTGCCGGGCAGAAGGGCGCAGCTATCACAGCACAGCTGCAAACTACGACACAACATATTTTCCGCTCAAAAACAAAGCAAAACAAAAAAACAGTGAACGACGAGGAAGTAGATTTGCTAATTGAGAATACCAACAATAGTCGACCAGTGCACGTTTTATTCCACGTTTAGCAGGTCACCAAATATTGTGATGTTTCAGTCAGGAAAATATGTTTTGTTTATTGTCACTGAAGGAAAACACAAACAAACAAACTATCTCGTGCATTTACAAACAAACACAACAGTGTTAAATTATCTATTCTCAGGTGGAAGTATGTCAATGGCGATTGGGTACCTGGAGGCAAAGCTGAGCCTGCTACCCCTAGCTGTGTATATATTCACCCAGACAGTCCTAATTTTGGCGCTCATTGGATGAAAGAAGCGGTGAACTTTGGCAAGGTCAAACTGACTAACAAGATTAACGGGGGTGGACAGGTGAGACTTCTACGTATTTTACTTTCCAGAGTTATGTATTTATTTTATTTCACTGAGTCATTTTTTTTTCTTCTGTCATTTGTGTTATTTGATTAGGTCACTTACTTTATTTCACTAAACTTTTCTTTGGATGATGCAGGTCGACTTGCCCAGAATCGTGATGCGTTCAGAGCAGCTGTAATGTAGACAACGTTCTGGAGAGAATACGTCACATGATGATGATAATTATTTGTATTTCACAGCATTTGTTTTTTTTTCTTCACAATCATTTGTTTTAATTCATAGATTTTTAAAATATATTTTATTGTCATTTCTTTTACTTCACAGTCATTTGTTATATTTGATTTCATCATTTATTTTATTTTACAGCTGTGGTAGCGCCAGTACGGCATCATTTATAACGTTATGTGGCTGTGTCAATAGTTTTAAGACTATCTGGTTTGGGTTAATGATGATGTTTTGTCTGTATATTCCAAGTTAGTAGTTGATTGGCTTTAAGTCCGTTAGAGGTATTAATTTCTTGGTTTCAATCTTTGCTGACCCAGGTTGGTTCGTCCCTCTTACGTTGTTTTAAAATGTGAGATAGTAGTGGTGATGATGATTGATACAGTATAACACATGGTACAGGTTTACAACTAAGGGTCTAGCTCAACTGTAAAGAATCCTCAGTAACTTCTTTGATAAAATATTAAGTTTTATTGAACCATGGAAGATTTTCCACTTAACAGCAACATTTGTACAAATTCAGAAGTTACATTCTTTTTTTGACATAGAATCCGTTTCATGTATGATAAATTGTCCACTTCTTATTTCAATCCAGCAGGGATTGTAATATTCTTTTATATCTGTATCTTCTTCAATCTCCTCTATTGAAGGTACACTCATGTATAGCGCTTTGGGTGTAAGACCCTCTACTTGCTTTATATCAATACTGGCTTCATTCGTTGCTTTATTTAATTATAGCATTTCTTAGACTTATGCTGAAATAAAAGATGTTCGTGCGAATCGTACTTACTTGTGTACCACAAATTAAAAAATCTGTTTCATACAGATTTTTTTTATTGAAAATGAAGAAAACACTTTCTTGCGTCTGCAAATAATTGAAGAGTAAGGAAATACACTGAGGTTCTTGAGGAATATCTCAGCGGAGGAACCAGGACTTATGTGACAGACCGGGGCAGCGCCAAATACCATTCCAGCACAGTTCAAATCACGTCTGATGTGCAAGGCTCTAATTTTACAACTGACTACCAGAAAATTATTTCTGGGCGTCTTTCGGTAGTGCGCGATTCTAGCTACCGTTTCATTGGATAAACGATTATTTTATTAATTTATTTACTGGTCGTTCTATCAAGCGATCTTACAGGGAGTAAGGCTATTCCAATTTACGTCACTATTTGCTATGGCAACTCCCGCCGAAAGTAGCGTTGGTTTGTCCCGGCTTGACAAAGTTTCAGTTTCGTTTTTATGTCATTCTATACTCAATGTATCTCGTTGTTTTTGTTAACTACAAAATATCGTAACTGGACTGTTTACTTTCTATAGTATTTAATAGTAATTTCTTATGTTTTGTTATACTTGGTTACTAGCACGAATAATTGCTATGGTAGTGGGTCATGCGGCCACACATATATTTTTGTCA
Organism: Oreohelix idahoensis; assembly: GCA_024509875.1. Lineage (NCBI taxonomy): Eukaryota > Metazoa > Mollusca > Gastropoda > Stylommatophora > Oreohelicidae > Oreohelix > Oreohelix idahoensis. The sequence continues at coordinate 363,478 of JAMPIV010010328.1, read as the reverse complement.
CTCAATCATTTGTTCTTTTCCGCTTAAGTCATTGGTTTTATTTGACAGTCCTTTATTTTATTTCACGGAGCGATTTATTTTATGTCACGGAGCCATTTGTTTTATTTCACAGTCATTTGTTTTATTTACTTTAGTTTTTGTTTTGTTTTATTTCAATTAGTTATTTGTTTTATTTCACTGAGATATTTGTTTTATCCGATTTTGTCATTTGTTTTCGTAGTGTTTTCATGCTGAATGATTTCGTTTAAACAGTCCCTGCATTACACCCGGATGTTGATACATGCGCAGTGTACATCATTGGTCAACCGTCTTCGCTTCTTCTAATGACTAGGCTCTCAGCCAGTCAAGCTGCATTTGTTATTTTAGGAACCATTTGATTTTAAATTAAATCGATTTGTTGCTTACATCCCATCTAGTTCTAGTTCTTATCATAACATAACATAACATAACAGTGTTATAATATTTAATCGGTTTTTGTTTATTTTTTTTTTCACCAAGTCACTTTTTATCACTAAGTCTGTCACGGGTTGCCTTCCCTTAGCTCTGCAGTAGGGGTCCAACAGTGGCCAAAACTCAAGAGTATCTAATGTGGGTCTTCAAGGTGTCTACCTTCGCACAAGATTACTCTTGGCAGAGTTGTAGATAGAAGGATAATGATTCTTCTACCTCAACGGAGTTTCACAAGATATTCAGAAAAAAGAGAACAATGCTCCATGAGGCTGAGCAAATGTTAACTCTAGCATCTGCCGTCAACTTTTGTGAAGGATAGGGTTATCTTATAATTCGTTAGCTCGTTCAAGCCCCCAGCTGAGTTAATTCAGCGAATTTCCTCGTTATTATTGTAAAGCTCTGTTTAAGTGTGTTTAAGAAATTGTCTGAGACATTCGGATGTTGTACATTCAAAATGATTAAATCAACTTTAAATGTGTCTTTATACAAGTCATCATCATGTAGCATGTCCTTTGCAGAAGTCGCTCTCATCACAGCCCGCCTGAAAGACTCTCGATCTCTAGCCAGCCCTCCTGCCTCCTCCATTGTCATGTTCAATGTGTCTTCAATGTCCTGTGTCCACCGTCGTCTTGGTCGGTCCCTGCCTCGCCTTCCAGGTACCATACCCTCCATCACTGCTCTCTCCAAGCCACTATGACGTTTAATGTGGCCAAAATATTTCAGTTTCCGGAACATGATATTGAGGGTATTATACAAGTAACAAACTTAATAATCAATTGTGTTTTAACAGTTATACAAATGAATAATTCCTTAAAGAAAAATTTATCATCACTGGGTGATGTTATGGCGTTAAAAATGGGATAGTTCACTTGGCAGCTTTTATGTTTCTACTTAACTGCCTATGAGTTTGTCTGTTCTGCTCCATGTGATGTTTGGTTCTTTATAGGTAGATGACTGAATCACACTTATCACTGGTCAAGTTTGAAAGTTGTAGCACATTCCAAGAAGTGTCAGTGAGTAACTACGAAGCTGGTCCCACGTCTCTACGACCCGTCTGATAGTGGTGTCTAGCGTCGACTTTAGGCCACATATATCTTCACTTGTTCCAGAGATAGAACTCTCAGTTGTTCCAGAGATAGTACCCTCAACTGGTACAACAAAGCCAATCTTTACGCTCACAGACTGCTGGCTCAGAGAAATAGATGCATCTTACACGTGGTCTGGGGTATTGTTATTTTAGCAGTAAGTTCCCACTTTGACTTTGTTTTACGGTTTCCTCAGATTCCGGTTTTCCGTGTTAAAATGGTAGAGTTTTTGTCTTGGGCTCTTAAGTCCTCAAGGTGCTCAAATTGGGGCCGGTCTGGTAAATGAAATGTGCTGCTATTCGTAACTCTGGCAAGGTCTGGTTGTCTTCTTCGCGCGAGGTGAATTGTCACAGTGTTCTAAACTAACTAAAGTGTCAGGTTTTATTACACTTCGCTCCCCCCGCAGTACGTTGTTACAATTTAAGTAGGGTCCAATCAGGAATTTTGTTCTTCTTATGTTTCGATTGCCCCCCAATCGTTTCAAAACCTGTGTGTTTTGGTGGGGTAAATTCAAAATATTTTCACTAGGAAATTTCTGTGCGTTAATGCAAAGGTCATGTCTTCCAAATATGGAAGTGACATTTCCATACTATTCTCGTCAGTGATTACAAATTACTTCTTACTTTTATCTAAAGTAATTTGTTCGTAATGAGTCGTACAGGAAGCGATTATGTCATGTCGAGTCTGCCGAATGCTTGCCAGCAGGTCGATAATCTTTCGCCTGGCACTCCTAGGTAAACACAATTCGTCGTTTACCATCTGGACGAGAAAGTCACACTCGCCTTATCAGCGATTAAACTAATTCGCTGGGCGATTTTGCGTGTGAAACAGGCGGTCTGGTATACTAGACTATTTTCCCCAGGATTGTCGATTAATGTTGCATCATCCGCCTACTCTTAGCAAGGTCAAGTGGGCAAACCACCATGACGACTTATTACTGTAGGGAGTTTACGATGATTAGAAAATAGCTAATATCTGCTTGATAGCAGAGAAAGAAAATGTGCCGACCACTGAAAATTTCACGTAATCAGTACGGTCACATATGGTTAGAATTGTCTGCCCTTGTCGTCTGAAGTTAACTTGTCTGTTATTTTCATATTTCATGTTACTGCCCACTTATTCTGTCATTTTTGATTTTAACAGCTCTTATTTTCTCTCCGATTCTGTCAATCTTGCTACAGTCCAGTTTAGACACACCTCCTTGCACGTGCAAAGCAGCCGGATGTCTAACGATCTTCTCATGTTGGCATTCAGGGAAGCTAAAAGGGCCCTAATCTCTTTGATGTGTGGGGAGAAAAGAAGGAACTCTTTGCTCCTCTAAGTTTTTCAGCGGCAGTTCTTGGCGAAGAAGTTTCTATGTAGCAAGCGGCTAGTTTCTGTGACCCCGGTCGATCGGGGGACTCTCGTTGCTTCATGTCCAGCAGCCTTCGATTCTTCATCCTGAACAGGGGCGAGCATCGAACGAGAGATTGTAAACACTCTTACGACTGTCTTACGTTTCATCCGCACACGTGCGGGAAAGCGTTCGTCGAACACCGTCATTCTCTCTCACTATTTAAGTTCATGTCTCTATCATTCACTACCAGTTGTCGATTCTTGGATTTTATCGTCTAGTGACGAAAGCTAACAATTGTTAGAGAGTGTAAATCGGAATTCCTGGATATGGTAAGCACATTTACGTAGTCGATTCTTTTACCTCTGGGGTATGTTTTTGCTTGGTAGATTAATAATAGAGAGCCAGGAGAGTTAATTGCTTTAATTCTTCCAATATATATATATCGGTAGATAAATAATATAGAGTTAGGAGACTTAATTACTGTATTTCTCTTAATATATATGGCTTAATATAAAGTAACCAATTCTTAACCCTTTGAAAATAAAGTTCGTTCGTTCGTTCGTTCGTAATTGCTGGATATAACCCGGGAGGTATAATTTCATTTCGCTAGCTACAAATTTTAACTTTACGGCAAGACTGAAGATATATTTAACAGATATATAAGTTGAAGACAGAAAGGGGGAGATGATGTATCTTATTTTGGTGTTGTATGTTCCATTTTTAATAGATGTATAATTAATTTTGTATAAAGTTTTGATACTCGTTTGATAGTAGTGTGTGTCATCGCCACAATAAGTTTATTTATTTATTTTTTTTCTTAACCAGCGGCACTTGGGCTTTCATCCCTTCGGCCCAATGACATATCATTGCGAGGCTGGGGAACCTGAGGACTTTCCTTCCAACCCGGTCAGGAGCTTCGCTCCTTCCCATCCACAGAGGGTTTATCACAGGAGCCGTTCAGGCTATTCAGTCAAATTTCCGGCCGTAAACATTTCTTCAAACGCCGACGCCCGGGTTTGAACCATGAACACCTGGTCGCCAGTACAACGCCGAAGCCATTACACCAGCGCGGCTCCCACACACAATAAGTTTAGAACGTCCAGTACAGTCCCAATTACCGATGTTGATGTGGGCGCTTGTATTTTTCCATTTCACGGTGTGAATGAGTAACATGGATTTGTTTATAATGTCGGCATAATACCGAGTGTGTGAGAGGTCAGACGCGCGCGCCTGGGCAGGCTAGCCGTCACGCCTGGGTGAAGTTACCTGTACTGTTGTCTGGGCTTATCAGAGAAAGGGAGAACTAAGATAGTGGGTTGTGATTTCTGTAATGAATGAGTGAGAGGAGGGAAAGACGTGGGGAGGACGTGTTTGTTATTGTGATAAAGTGAGAGAAAGTGCTGTATAGTGCGCGTTAGTAATTACTATATTATGGTATAACCTTTTTCTTGAAGGTCTGTTTATTTCAGCTCTGGTCCCAGGAACTGTGCTTTTTTCTTGAATAGGGCATGTAAATTCAAGTGCCCTAAGTCTACGAGTACTACAGTCTTCAGTTAATAGCCACTAGCCAGTCCATAGTTAATACTTTACTCACGGCATATTACAAATCACAACCGCCTTTGGCTGATGCCATTGCCTTCCATTTTTTAGAACAACCTTGACCTACCCACTTACGCCCCGTCATCGTGGAGTATTTTTTTTACGCCAACACCCAGTAGAAGCCAGCGATTTTTCCAGTTGTCAGTATCTTTAGCAGAGGTGCCTACGCCTCGCATTGTTCCTGGAAAACCTGATTTCCTAGCTGAAAGTCACTGATTCGCCCTTGGAGTATATATTTTAATCAGTGAAAGAAATTAGCTCCAGCCAGGGATAATGGTAGCTCGTTGAATTAGTGGTCGCTACCCGCGATATTAAGTGTGAATCTTGAGATTTATTTACATGTTTCCAGTGGGAGCTTAACTCCGTATTCCGAGGATCTAATACCTTAGGTGGAACAAAGTGATTTTTCCTAGCAGAGTAGGAGAGTACCTGACAAGCTTTAGTGCCCTAAAAGGATTTGGTCGCTGTCATTGTTTTGATATCTTGGGGCTAACCCCTTTATTTGGACATTTTAAGCGTGCCAGTAAGAGTGTGCATGGAGGGGTAACGAGGCGAGGTTGGCGTGTGTGCTTTTGAGCCTAGTCGTGTGATAAAGAGTGTGTTGAAACTTTTGTACTTGACAATTTTTATGTATCCATGTAGCCGTCAGACATTGTGAAGGCACACAAGTGGGGTTTTCTTTTTGTTCAAGCTGTGGTATCGTGTTTGTGTGTTGTTTAATAAACATAAAAACCTATCCTGTGGTCAGGATCTCTTCTTTTTATAACTGTCCCTGTATGTCATAACGTTGACCCTTACTGTCATTAGGAGCATAGGAGGGAGAGAAGCAGATTGTCTTAGTAAAATAAGTCACAGTGGCCCAACCACGCTTCAAAAGTCATATCTCTTCTCATATTTTAATTAGGGACTCTATTCTCATCTATTTTCACATCTTTGCATTCATACTCTGTCTGAACTCAGACATAATCTGTTCTCAAATTATAGCCTACTGTGACAAGTACTCACAACAAATGTAACTGAATATGGCCGGAGTGAACAAGAGATCGACCCAATAATTCCGTCACTAAGTCATCTGTTTTATCTCACTGCGCTATTCAGCACGTATCGTTGCGAAGTATCTTGTCATATTTACTCTTGACTTAACTAATTTCACAGACTGACTCGCTCACTGATTTCACTCACTGACAAACTCACTGATTTCAGTGACTCGCTGATTCACTCACTCATATACTTACTCTTTCGCTCATTCATCCATGCATTCACTCACTCTTATTCTTCTTCTTAGATCATTTAACCACCGACCGTCAAAGCAGTCAGTGGCCATCACGCCTAGTGGCGTCTTGTAGGGCAACAACAAATTGATTCCACTTTGCTCGATCGGTGGCCATCCTTCGTAGAGTGCCCCAACTCTGGTTCATTCTTTGCATCTCAGCCTCCACAGTCCTCCGCCAGGTTGTTTTTGGTCGGCCTCTCTTTTGTTTTCCTTCAGGGGTCCAAAGCATAGCTGTTCTTGTGATGGCATCTGGGTCTCTTCTGAGGGCATGGCCAACATAGCTCCAGCGTCTGCCAGCTATGATGGTGTGCATGTCCTCTTGCTTGCTCCGAGTAAGCAGATCTTGGTTGGTGATGGTATTCGGCCAAAAGATGCGATGAATTTTTCTTAGGCATGTTGTGTGAAAAGAGGACAGTTTTGACATTTCCTTCTCTGTAACTCTCCAGCATTCCGCACCATAGAGAAGCACAGAAAGCACACAGCTCTGATATAATTTTAATTTTGTGCGTGTGCTGTATTGAGAGGACTTCCAGATGTTGTTTAGGCTAAAAAAAGGCTGTTCTTGCTTTATTCATTCTGATGTTGATGTCTTTGCCTGCCCCGCCGTCTGGTGTTACTATGCATCCTAGGTATGTGAAGGTGTCTGTCTGTTCCAGTTGCTGATTCCTTACTGATATGGGCTCAGAGCTGCTCACATTGAGCGTCATGACCTCTGAAATTGATGTTCAAGCCCACCTATTGGCTATACTTATTAAGCCTATCCGTTTTTTCCTGGATGTGTTGATGTGAATGTGCTAGTAGTGCAATGTCATCTGCATATTCCAGATCTTCAAATGTAGAAAATGTAGTCCATCTTATTCCTCTTGGACTGCCCTCTGTTGTCTGGCGCATCACCCAGTCTATGACTGTTAAAATAGAGTTGTTGATAAGGGGCATCCCTGTCGTACTCCTGTCTTCACCTCAAAGGTTAGGTTGCTCTGCCCAACACTACACGTAAAGTTGGCATAGAGGCTTTTTATGATTGACACTATGCAGCTTGGAATTCTATAAGCCCTCAGTATTTTCCATAAACTGTCCCTATGTATGCTGTCAAAAGACTTTTCAAAATCAACGAAATTAATGTACAGCTGTCTTTGCCATTCTGAGCACTGCTCTATAATGTTCCTGAGAGTGAATATATGATCCACACATCTTCTGTTATTTCTAAATCCTGCTTGTTCTTTCCTCAGTTTGTAGTCTACTGCTTTTGAAATTCTCTGGATGATTATCCTGCCTAGTATTTTGTTGGGAACTGAGAGGAGAGTAATTCCTCTCCAATTATTGCAGTCTGCAAGATCTCCCTTCTTGGGCAATTTACAATTATTCCTTTGTTCCACTCTGATGGTGTTGTCTTTGTTTTCCAGACTTGTGCAAATAGTGGTTTTAATAGTTCTGCTGCTAGCTCAGGGTCTGTCTTAAATAGATATGCATTTAATTCACTCATTCACTCATTCTATAATATGTGTGTGAATGTAGTCCTTGTTGTGACACATAAAACTCTGTAGAGACAACGACAGTATAAACAAACACGTGAGTAGAGGATTAACCAAATAACGAATAGAATGTTCAAGACTATAGCGACGGGAGTAGACGATAAACCAAATAACAAACAGAATGTTCACGACTATCTAGACGCCAACAGAGGATTAACCAAATAACGAATAGAATTTCCAAAACTTTCTAGACGCGAGTAGAGGATTAACCAAATAACAAATAGAATGTTCAAGACTATCTAGACGCGAGTAGAGGATTAACCAAATAACAAACAGAATGTTCAAGACTATCCTGACGTGAGTAGAGGATTAACCAAATAACAAACAGAATGTTCAAGACTATCGTGACACGAGTAGACGATTAACCAAATAACGAATAGAATGTTCAAGACTATCGTGACGTGAGTAGAGGATTAACCAAATAACAAACATAACGTTCAAGACTATCGTGACGTGAGTAGAGGATTAACCAAATAACAAACATAATGTTCAAGACTATCGTGACGTGAGTAGACGATTAACCAAATAACACATTTTAAAATGAAGTATATTGCAAATGTCGACGTTCGATGATTTAAATAATAAAAGTTTAAAAAAAAAAATCGCATGACAAAACTGCTCAAAAGGCTGTAACTCTGTCTCGTTTCCCCGTCTAATTTTTTTTGCCTCGTTTTGGAGAGGCGCCCCGTTCAACCTAGACACAGGGTCCGTTGGTTACATTAGGACGCTTGTCCAAGTATATAAGACCCTGTGGTCTAATTATAATACCCCGTGTAAATACTGTCGCCAATATCGTCTTGTTTAACGATATGTGTTATATATGAAGTTATATAATAAGATATTATATATATATATATATATATGTAAATATATAATAATAGGTATATATAATTATATAAGCGTGGTTATATGTATATGTAATTTATATGTATACCTGTATAATGTATATGTATATGTATTATTTGTCAATGAATGTATAATGTATGTATGTATGTTAATGTATGTATGTATGTATGTATGTATGTATGTATGTATGTATGTATGTATTGTATGTATGTATGTATGTATGTATGTATGTATGTATGTATGTATGTATGTATGTATGTATGTATGTATGTATGTATGTATGTATGTATGTATGTATGTATGTATGTATGTATGTATGTATGTATGTATGTATGTATGTATGTATGTATGTATGTATGTATGTATGTATGTATGTATGTATGTATGTATGTATGTATGTATGTATGTATGTATGTATGTATGTATGTATG
>JAMPIV010010328.1:284926-339926 GCA_024509875.1 Oreohelix idahoensis | reverse complement strand
CACGAAAATGCTCGTCCACATGTTGCGAAAATTGTGCAGGAAGCGTTAGCAAGGAAAAGGTGGGAAGTTCTGCCACACCCAGCCTACAGCCCCGATCTGTCACCATGTGACTTTCATTTGTTCGGACCCTTAAAAAAATCTCTAAAAGGACAACGATTCGACTCCGATGCAGACATCAGGGCCTCGGTGACCAAATGGTTCAATAAGCAGCCAAAGTCATTTTTCTCGGACGGCATCCGCCGTCTACCCAAGCAGTGGGATGCGTGTCTGAATGCCTATGGTGACTATTTCTAAAGAACCCCAGTGGGTACTTGCGTCATAACAATTGATGTATTTAATTCTACTACTCTTGCTGATGTACCTTACATATATTTGTTATAAAGCCACTGGGACGGGTTTCATTTGAACACACCTCGTATATAACAGTGCGAATGAATGAATGATCACGTGTTTATAACAAAGCATTACAATAGCATATAATAACTAATTAAGTACCGTGCCGTAGAATGTATTGGGGTGTATGAGTGTATCAAAGTCAACACATTTCCAAGAGTTACTGATATACTTTGTCGACTCTGCTGCAAACATTACTGGTTGGATGGCTTCTTTAGGATTCACCTTGTAGTTTTAATGTAAATGAATGTAATGTTCTGCTTGTCACGAAATGGATTTTTGAGCCGACCTCTTTCCGATCTCTCTGTCACTACGGCAGTAATAAGTTACATTTTTGTACTGATTTTATTTGCGTGATTTTCCATGGTCGCACCCGTTTCTTTTTGTTTGCTATGTAGCTGAGAGTTTGTTTGTTCAAACATTTGACACTCCTTGTTGATGATTAACACATCACATTTGCAAGGAGCAGCGGAGGAAATATTGAACGTCAGACAAGTTGGTAGTTCTTGTGTACCAAAGCTTGGCCGCTACAGATTAGCCCTACAATCGCCAGCGTGTTTGCTTAAATCGCTGATAAAGGCCAGGGTGCGGGACTGATAAACGAGATTACTCGTCTGCGAGTAGATTACTTTCTGATAAAGTAATAAATTTGTTACATCTGAAACACATTTGTCGTATGAGTTTACATATGTGTTGTTGAGTTCGCCTGCCTGGGCATCAGATATTTTCATACCATATACGGAAGACTTGACCTCTACATAATGTTCAAAATTTTTCCATGTCAGGAATATTTTGAAATCCCACCCAACCATTTGGTCTGAAAAGAATGGCGCTTTCTTAGTTTCGTTACAAACAGATGCGGGGGCAGGACAGTGAATATAACCTGATGCTTCAGTCAGTCAAATCTACTGTGAAGATCGCTAGCCAAGACACAGCAAGGAGGGAAAGATGAACGAAATTATGTACATTCTAATTATAATACTTACAGTTTCAAACCAGTGTAGATGTCGATGTAAACATATTTCCTTTAAAATTAATGAAAGTTTCAAGCTTTTTAATCAGTGTAAACATAAATGAAAACATGTTCAATTTATATGGTGAACACTTTTCAAACAGTGGAAATGTAAATGTAAACATATTCTATCTGTACTATTAACCTTTTCATTTAAATGTAATGTAAAGCTAAAGCTATTCAATTTAAACGTAAATAAAGTTTTATCCATAGGGATTCAATTTAATTCTCATCGAGAGTAAATTCTGAGTTAAATGGGATGGTGGAATAGAAGAGGCGGTCACATAACTATGTGTTTCGGAAAACGCTATGCTCAGGAGAGCGTCTCGTTTCTGTTCTTTATCATAGTTATTGGTGGTACCAGCAGAAAGTTTTATCTCTGGAACAAGAAGGGAACAGTGGCCTGCGCTTTAAGACGAGGGACCAACTTTCGTAGACTCTTCCTGACATTTCTGGGAAACGAGCTACACCGGACAACCTTGACCAGCGTCGAGCGTAAGCAGTGTAAAAAAAACCAACCCATCAGAAAGAACAGAACCGTCATTGGCAGCTAAGTTCAATATATATGCTGCCACTTTAACTTCTGGTAAAAATTTACGTCCCATCACGACCGTGATGATAACTTTTTCTTGATCCATAACTATTCAAATTATTTTCAAACTGTTGAAACTTAAGTGATTATTAAAATTTTGTTATTTGTAACTTTACAAATTTAACTTCGATTTAATCCTTTTAAATGTGCTGCATGTTTGTCTCAGTCAATTTACTACACACACTCTAAACAGAAATATGCTAGAATAATAAGAATTCCACTGAGTAAATCAGAGGTGGGGGCTTAACGAGCTGAAATTAATCATTGCTTAATTCTTCCCCAAAGGTGTCGGCAGATTCTAGAATTAACGTGGTCACCCAAAACAGCATTGTTTTTGCTTATGAAGAGTAATCTTGTGCGAAGGGTAGACACATTTGAAGCCCATACTAGATACTCTTGAGTTTTGGCCACTGTTGAACCACTACCGCAAAGCAGGGGAGGCAATACCGTCACACTGCTCACACGAATTAGTAACAATCTTCTATAATAATACGACGCTCTGCTTTTGTAGAATCAAAGAATTTGTAACACTCTCCTAATATAACAATGCTCATGCTCTGCTTTCGTATATTAATATTGATAGATGTGTGTCTGTGTGGTGTCACTCAAGGAGAGAGTTGAAAAAAACACTATGTGGGTTGGCTGTACGTTGAATGCAGCTGATTCCGGATGTTTTGTTGGCCTAGATCTGTCTAGTTTACGCATGCCGATTTCTTAAGACAGAAAATTGAATTCCCTGGGACTATTCTTAGATAAGTCACGTGTCATTGACTTGTGGACTGGGTTCTTGAAAGATTATCCTCTTCCTTGATAATGAGTTTAGCCAGAACCATCAGCTAATGATTGTAGCACAGATGCGATTTATTATTTGTTCTACGTGAACATGTTTTATATCAAGTAAACATCATTTTTTTAATGTGTGGCTAGTTGTCACATAACGGTTTGTGCATGTATTTGTGTGCTCTCTCACACCTTCAGCCCCACCGGCAGTATCATCTATTTTCTTCATTTTCCGCACCAATCATCTTATTATTTGGATTATTTGGCATATTTTACGCCATACATTCTTTATGTGACCACTCCCAGACTGTTTACGTTACGCCAGGTGACTCGTGATAATACCACGTTAATTGAACCGGTCAGCGAGCGATATTCTTATCATGAAAAGCCGCCTCACCACCTTTCGATACAGACGGCAAACGTGAAGAGAGATAGCGACTTTGACGTAACTCATTTCCAGGGCCAGCGACAATCAGGCAATTAACACCTGGGTTGCGGTCTGTATGTCTGAGAAAACCATATTGTTTGTCTGAGCAAAGGCGATCGTTTTGTTTGACTGTCTGGAGAACGCACGATCACAGACGATAATGAGATAATCGTTTCACGGGACCATCCATGTGTGTGATTATCGCAGGTAATCTGTCTGGCGAGTCAATATTTGAAGGTAGCATCTGGACATCAAATAGGTTCCCAGATTTGTTGTGAGATGGCGGAAATATTACCGATGATTTGAAAGAGATCACGCGTTGTAATATTAAAAGTAATATTTTCAAACATGTGGAGGATATTTTGAAATTAGACACACCAACCCAGTGCTAAAGAGATTCGATTGGTTTGATTTGAGGGCCGCAATAAACATGAATTTCATTGGTAAATTCGGCGGAAACACAATCTGTGATTTGAACTGAGAAGTGGGAAATATAATTTAGAACTCAGAGACTGCATCGCATCGTCAAGCGAACAACTCCAAGCAGCCAGTGAGACATCGGACTTAGAATTCTTATATTATAAGTGACAGCTCGAAGTATTTGGGAAACCTAAAACCTTAAAAAGTAAGCTCGCCTTAATAAATATAAACTCTGAAAAACTTAAGGGACCAGGACTTTAAATATACAAGAACTGGATACCTAAGGAATTTGATCACCCATCATAAGAGAAACTTTCCCAGGCCAAGTGTTTTGCAGATTCCCCCGCCATAAGAGGAATTCATACTTTCCCAGACCAAGTATTTCGCACACTCACCCGTCATAAAAGGGATTCAAAATTTTCAGACCAAGTGATCCGATAGCATATAACCTAAATTGCTCGTGTCCATTCTAAACAAGGAGATTGTGTATTGCCAAAACTTTTGGGTAAGTGAAACAATTATTTTACAAATGTGAATTTGACCCGTTTTTCTTGCTAAGTGGTTAATAATGAGGCTGGCAACCTCAACGTATGAAAATAGTATATTCATAAACCACTACAGCAAGCGCTGGTGATTTCTTCTGGCTAGTCGAGCGGAAAATCAACAGCAGAAGTGACATCAGACTCCGAATGACTGATGATTACTCCGAATCAGTGATGACTGATGATTACATCACATGGGCCTAAAGAGTATAATATTTTTTGAGATATATGCACTTTGTTAATTGTAACTCAGGCAACTCATTATTCGCGCCATCCAGTCACATTGTAACAGTGTAATACCCGGAAGAATATTGGTGATTTTTAATCATCTTCCCTGAGCTACGCTGTGTACTCGGGAATTAATTCTTCTGAGAGATTAACATTGGTGGGTTGACAGCGAGAATGCGTCAGTTAATTGGCAGCCGACAAATGTACTTAGCAGAGACATTTGTTTTTCTATTTTGTCTAAAACGTTCGTGGAACGAAGCTAGTTGTGAGCGAAAAGCAGGAAATCCACACCAACCGCCTAAATCGGACAAGTTGTGTGAAGATGTGCCCTCATCACCAAGCAGTGACGAAAACCACACCTGCAGGGTTCACCTAAAAGTTCAGTTCTGATTAACAGGCGCCAGCAAAACGGACGCTAGTCTTAAAAACATTCCTCTTCCCAGGTTCGATGACGAAAGCTTTTATCTAAAATTTCACGAATCTTTCCATATTTATTGTAACCTGTTAAAGACTAATTCACTATTAAATTTGTTACATGTTATTTTAAAACGAAACAAACATAGTTGATTCAGTTATTTCATGTATGAAAGCAAACGTATGAGCATTACTATTATATGTATATATATATGTATATATATGTATATATATATACATATATATATACATATATATACATATATATATACATATATATATATATATATATATATATATATATATATATATATATATATATATATATATATATATATATATATATATATATATATATGTATATAGCTAGCGAAATGCCCTTGCTAAGAGTAGGCGGATGAAGAAACTTTCAGACTTTAACAATGAAATGATGTTTATTAAATTTGGTTTGGACTTTTATTCTTTGCGACTGAGGCCTCCTTTTCAGTAAGGTGTATGGCCTCCTCTGGCCTCTATCAGAGAACGACATCTCCTTGACATGGATCCGATTAGCCGTTGGATCTGTTGTTGTGGGATGGCTGCCCACTCTTCCCGCAGTGCAAGAGACAACTGTCGGAGATTGGCTGGAGCCACGTCTCCCTGGCGGAGTTGTCTGTCGAGTTCATCCCATAAGTGTTCTATGGGGTTCATGTCTGATGACATGGCTGGCCACGAAATGGTCTGGACGTTGTTGTCAGCAAGGAACCGGGTGGTGAGTTGTGCCACATGAGGTCGAGCGTTATCCTGCTGAAAAATCGACCCTCGTGCAGCCAGAAGTGGAAGGACGTGAGGACGAAGAATTTCAGCGACGTATCGTTGGGCATTCAGGCGTCCTTCAATTTGCACCAGGTCACTTCTTCCCATGAAGTTGATCGCCCCCCACATCAGTATACCTCCACCACCATGTGGAGGAGCCTCATCAAATCTGTTCTGGGCTTAGCGCTCCTGGACTCTGCGGTAAACTCTTCTCCGTCTATCGTGTCGCTGGAGCACAAACAATTATTCATCACTAAACCAAACCCGTCTCCAGTCATTCCCAACGGTCCATTGACGATGCTGGTTCGCCTACTGCAGTCGGTTCTGGCGATGCCGGTCCGTAAGAACAGGACCTCTGTAGGGTCTTCTAGCCCAAAGACCAGAGTCGTGCATCCGGTTCCTGACCGTTTGATCTGACATTCGACGAGCTGCTGACAATGACTGGACTGTGGAGGACGCAGATGCAAGTCGATTCCTGAGGTGACGCAGCCGTATGAAGCGGTCTTCGGCAGGAGTTGCGGCCGGTCTGCCACTGAGCCAGTTTCTTGAAATCGCCTTCAAAGGCGACTAATGGTGCTTCTAACCACATTAAATTGTCTGGCCACTACACTTTGTGACTGTCCAGTCTGTAAACGTCCAATGATGATGAGTCGTTGTTCTGTAGTGAGATGAGCCATACTTGCGCATTGAATTTTCAACTGAATTTATTCGAGGAGCGTCAATCTTTTATAGGCATTCAATAATATGGTCAGCGAGTTTTGTGTTCAGTAAGTTTCACGGAATTCTCATGAACCTGTCACGAGTTATTGTCAAAAATGTTGTTTTGACCTTGACCTCTTTCGTGACCTCACGAATCATGAGGTGAGTACAATTCAGGTAACCACGAGAAGTTAATGACCAGGTGGACACAATCGATAGGTTGACTGATGTCCAATCAGCGAATATCTTTTATAAAAGTAACACCAAAAAAGTTGCGTTTCTTTTTTTGAACAGTATATATATATATAGGAAAAAGAAAAGGTGAGTCATCTACTCAGACTCCTTTCAGCCTTGTCTGAGTTCCATCATCTGCCTCCTTACCAGGTGACCTTTTGTCTTGGATTGGCTGAGTTAAAATTACTTTCCTTAGATCACTTGTCCAAATTGTTGTTTAGGTTTTTGTGGCTTTAACTGTCGACCCCATGCTCAACCATCTTTAGTCACCTTTTACAACCTGCTGGCAGGTTACAGTATTACCATTATGTGTTTCCCCATTCGAGCTGAGGCAACACACGACCGACAGATATCGAGCGCAATATACCCCTTTGACAATATTAAAGAGCCAGTGTCCTCCAGTTTTGGGGATCAGGTCCAATGAATCGTCGAGAAAAGACAGGTTCGACAACGCAGGACTTTTTTTAAATATATAAGTATAGAAGATATGAACGAGGCTGTCTTAGGGGTCATCACATATCACGTCACGGAATTTTTGCCATATTTGCCATGTATTCCCTGATGTTCCCCTGTCTGTCTCTTACCCTGGTGTACCTCTGTCTCTCTCTTACCCTGGTGTTCCTCTGTCTCTCTCTTACCCTGGTGTATCTCTGTCTCTCTCTTACCCTGGTGTTCCTCGGTCTCTCTCTTACCCCGGTGTTCCTCTGTCTCTCTTACCCTGGTGTCTCTGTCTCTCTCTTACCCTGGTGTTCCTCTGTCTCTCTTACCCTGGTGTTCCTCTCTCTCTTACGCTGGTGTTCCTCTGTCTCTCTCTTACCCCGGTGTTCCTCTGTCTCTCTCTTACCCTGTTGTATCTCTGTCTCTCTCTCTTACCCTGGTGTTCCTCTGTCTTTCTCTTACTCTGGTGTTCCTCTGTCTCTCTCTTACCTTGGTGTACCTCTGTCTCTCTCTTTCCCTGGTGTTCCTGTCTTTCTCTTACCCTGGTGTACCTCTGTCTCTCTCTTTTCCTGGTGTTCCTGTCTTTCTCTTACCCTGGTGTACCTCTGTCTTTCTCTTACCCTGGTGTACCTCTGTCTCTCTCTTACCCTGGTGTACCTCTGTCTCTCTCTTACCCTGGTGTACCTCTGTCTCTCTCTTACCCTGGTGTACCTCTGTCTCTCTCTTACCCTGGTGTACCTCTGTCTCTCTCTTACCCTGGTGTACCTCTGTCTCTCTCTTACCCTGGTGTTCCTGTCTTTCTCTTACCCTGGTATACCTCTGTCTCTCTCTTACCCTGGTGTACCTTTGTCTCTCTCTTACTCTGGTGATCATCTGTCTCTCTCTTACCTGGTGTATCTCTGTCTCTCTCATACCCTGGTGTACCTCTGACTCTCTCTCTTACCCTGGTGTACCTCTGTCTCTCTCTTACCCTGGTGTACCTCTGTCTCTCTCTTATCCTGGTGTACCACTGTCTCTCTCTTACCCTGTTACCCTGGTGTACCTTTGTCTCTCTCTTACTCTGGTGATCCTCTGTCTCTCTCTTACCTGGTGTATCTCTGTCTCTCTCTTCCGCTGGTGTACCTCTGTCTCTCTCTCTTACCCTGGTGTACCTCTCTCTCTCTCTTACCCTGGTATACCTCTGTCTCTCTCTTACCCTGGTGATTCCAGAACAAGGACTACCTGCTAAATTTATCAGCAGGTTTGCGCAGGTTGTTGTCACCGCTGGTGGTGGGTGTGAACTCCTAGGACTGGTTGCGGCACTAATTAGTGAATATAATGTCGCAGTGCCAATTAGTAAATAATGTGTCACCGCTGGTGGTGAACGAACTAGGTGACAGATGGCAGGCCTAGTTGTCGTATCTTCAAGTTGTCAATTTTATCTATTGACTTATCTTCCAAGTAAGAGTACATCTTAGTACTGGCCATCACCGCCACAGTTGACTATTCCTGGATGATATATATCTCAATTTTCCAACCCTAAACTCGTTCCATCCCTTCTCTGTTGATACTTAGTGACACTTCGTATAGTGGTTATTCCCTTAAGTCTATTATCCTGTTTACTCTTTCTTCAACAACCTTTTAGAGACTAAACCCAACTTGAGAGATGTTCCATCAAAACAAGAGTTTTATTTACATATCAAAATTCCATCATAAACATAGGCATGTGGTACAAATTCCAGACACAAACATTTCATAACTGCCTCTTGTATGGCCTATTCCTCCTGGGCACATTCATATGTAAGTATTTATATATAGCTCTCTGCCTGAGAACTCTTTCAGGTATAGTTTATTCATATTTTCTTCCTTTAATGCTGTCTCATTTATTCTGGCTTCTCCCAAGCCCTTCATCAACTCTTTCCTGAGTTTATTTCTCTCCTCCACTAATCCTGTCAGGTTTATCTCATATTAATCATAATACTATCATTTTATAATTCATATAAGCCAATCAACACATTGGGTACACCTGTTGCAATATTCACATACTTATACCTGCTAGAGAGCACAAGATTCATCTTGTAAATGAAATCACCCTTCAATTCCTTACTCATCTTACTTATAGCAGATTATATCTCAAAGTTCATTATGCAACAGCCCAGTACTGCTATCAAATCAATGTTCTTCTTGTAAATCTTCTCAGATGCTTACTTAGTCTTAAGTTATCCAACTCATAGTCATTGTTGTAGCTTCAGCCTCATTTCTTGTTATCATGCGTTTGCTTAGTTGTAAGCGTCGTTAACCTTGTGATACTTTATATCATCTTCTGAAACCATTCTTATACTACTTCAATGTCTATCAAGTATGTGAGTAAAAGACCTACCTACTTTGGTTTCACAGAATCCTCACAACACTCATATTGCTTACTATCACACCTTAACGCTAAGTCTATGCTTTAATCACAGCTTTGTCTTTCATATTTGAATGGTTCCTACTACTCAACTAGATCTAAAAGAATCTTCAGAAGAAAACATTCTGTCTCCCACAGAGTTTGACTTGAGTGCCCGGCAGGAACACCTTCTTGCCGCTTTGGTTCCTTAACTAGGACGGCTTCTCAAACATGCGACCGCTCACTCGCGTGTCCAAATGCGTTCCCCTTTAAAATATCATTCTCAGCTGATCTGTCCTTGTTTACCGTTAAAATGATTGGTCCGCCTTATTTTCACTCAGCTGGAATATGTTCACGCTTATTTGCTGTGTAAACAACTCAGTGAAGTGTCGCCCGTTATCCTTCTAAACTTCACTCAGTCTTTTCTCGTGCATATTTTTTTTCTCTCAGCTCACTAAATCATATAAGGGAGTTAATTCCCCGTTGTCTCCCTTTGCATGATTTGACTTAACCTTATATTGTCTTCTCTAAAGCTTGCTACAAAATTCTTATATGCACATTTTCTCAACCATAATTACTGACTCACCAACCCTACTTAAGTGTAATTAGGCACTTTCCTCCCCTGACCTTGATATTCTGAGTTTCCTCCCTTTGATCAAAGCATCATTTCACTCATTTTATCTCCCTTCTAGCAAGAGAAATAGTCTATTTATATTTCTCAAACCATTTTTTTATACTTTCCCTCTTCACCAAAACCAAATCACCGTTTATATCTTCCTTGCTTGAGCACTGGTAATGCTCCTAGCAAACCCAACGGTGACATACAACCCGGGGGCCATACAAATGTATCCCATAAGGAGACATTTGTGTTCTATCAACTACTAATCCCATCCTATACTTAAAATACCATCATCACCGCTCGTGTATATATATATATATATATATATATATATATATATATATATATATATATATATATATATATATATATATATATATATATATATATATATATATATATATATATATATACTTTTAAAGTCTAAATCGTAATAATTGTTAAAGAAAAAAATTTAGAAAGCAAAATGTACCGCTACCTCATTGCTGAACCTTAGCTTGAGGTATATTATTAATATTCAACTTCATCTAATACAACAAAAAAATCGTGATTCTGCACTTATAATATCTATATATATATATATACATTTTTCTATTTTCGACATGGTCACTGCCTCTGGACACAGGGGTTTGTCAGTACCTTTATATGTCTTGAAATATCTGCTGTTAATGTCATTAATCCATTATACGAGACAGGTAAGCAGAAATAACTAACTAATGGTGCGTAAGTAAATATCCTAATGCGATAGTGAAAGATACATGTCACTATGTCAGAGTTTGATGTGCCCGACTGATTCTAGCCTTGGATGCACCAGTCAAATTGTTAACTCTGTCTGAACCTATATATAAATGCACTAGTACCTGTCCTGGGGCAATAGTGAAAAAATACATGTCACTATGTCAGATCTTGATGTGCCCGACTGATTCTAGCCTTGGATGCACCAGTCAAATCGTTAACTCTGTCTGAAGCTATATATACTTGCACTAGTACCTCAGGGTTAGCAAAATACCCAACATTACTATGTGGAACTAATGTAGACATGACCCTATAATTGTCATTACCATCATCTCTTAAGTAAGCAGTACCCATAATACCAATACTGCAACCAAGTCGTATCTCTTGTATCTCTGTATAACCAGTGCAGTAGAAAGTAGGGGCGTTCATCCTCAGTGCAATATGTGCCCATGTACATGAGTAAGACTCCACTATAACTTGACTGAGTCTGCATCATTTCGCTTCTTCTTCTCTTTTTTCTTTTTTTTCTCTGGTCCTGAACAATGTGTGCCTGAAATGGGTACATTATATTAATGAACATGCATTTAATCTGCTATACATATTTTAACAACTGTCAGTTTTGATCATTTGGTGTGCTTCATCTTGTACTTTGGGAAGAACACTGTTAAATTTCACGAGATTATATGTAGTTATTCTAGTTTGTCACACTCATGAGATTATATGTGTCTACTCTACTTTGTCACACTGATGAGCTTGTATGTCTTCACTCTACTTTGTCACACTCTTAAGACTATGTATTTAATCTGCTTTGTCACACTCTTAAGACTATGTGTTTTCTGTAGCTTTCTATCTGACAATTCGACACTCTCTCTTTAAAGAAGCTAGTGAGTAATGCAAGTGTCTAAGTGTGCTCCGGAATATCAATATCATCTTAAGTTAAACACAGTGTGACTTAATTAATTAACCTTACGTTGGGTACTATGTTGATTAGAGTACCTTTTTTTTAAAAGCACTTTAGCTGGGTGAGTGCTGCGAATTAGTACTATTGCCGGGTGAGTACTTTGCGACAATTACACTGCCTGCATGAGTTTTGAGAACTCTTTTGCAAGCTCTAACAGTGTAATTCTCTACTGGAAAGGCAACTGTCATACTGTGACGAAGTTGGTATGTACTGGGATGTTGTGTTTATAGTCGCTCTGCAGGAGGTAGGGGGCGAACGAATATTTATACTTTGTTGTAACCCTAGTGAAGGTTTATGTACTTGGCGATGATTTCTTTTGAATCTTGTTCGTAGATGTTCTTGCGGTAAACGTAGCAATTTCGCTCTTGGTGGTGAATCTAGTGACGAAGGTTGGTAAGGGCGTTTGGTAGCTATGCGTATCTCGGTGTTGGTAGTATCATCCATGCACTCTATGTCGCTGTCTTCTCGTTCTGTTACGTCAAGTTCAGATTCCACTTGTGCTGAAGGTGTATCAATAATATTCTTGTTGTTATTTATGTGCCCCGCTGTAGGACTCTGGGTATGGTGAATAATGTTACTTTTCGTTACTTGTAAAGACTGTTCGTCATCGCAATCGCAAGTAGAGTACGTAGGCTGGTGTTGACTGGAAGTTAACTGTGGTGACCTCTGAGTCGTATGCTCTTCTGTAAAGTTGTTACCGTGGGGGCCATGTTGTTTCTCGTTGCTGATTTCAAAGGTCTGTCATCTTCACTATCCCAACTGGAATGTGTAGACTAGTGTTGACCGGAGGTTGACGGTTGTAGTCGTCGATTCGTATGCTCTTCTGTAAAGTTGCTACCGTGGGGGGGGGGGGGGGGAAGGTTGTTTCTCGTTGCTAATTTCAAAGGTCCGTCATCTTCACTATCCCAACTGGAATGTGTTGACCGGAGGTTGACGGTTGTAGTCCCTGATTACTATAGTATGTTTGACTTGTTATGGACGCATGAGGTTCTTCGTCCTGTGTCGATAGTGGTGTGTTACTATCTCTCTCGTGTAGGCGATTGTCTCTGTATTTTAATCTTTCTCTCAATTCTGCTGGTGGAATGTCATCTTCATCTTCTGAGTCTTCTCTGCAGCGAATCAAACGATGTACAGCATCTTGGAGTAGACCTGAAGTGTTATGTTGTTGTACGTTAATGTTCTGCTCAACATCTATGTCGTTTTCATTATGTGAAGTACTTAATGTCTCTGTGGAATCATAATAACTCAGCGTGGCTTTTCGTATTGGTCTGCTACTGTATAGGGCTGGCGGAGCTGTAGGGCGATGATCATCTTTTTTCATCTGTGATGCGTGTGCTTTTATAACTATATTCTTCTCTTCATTCCATAATACATAATTTATGGATGTTGTCTGTTTTAGCACCTTATATCCATCAAGCCATCGTGCATCAAATTTTTAATCTCTAACGTTCTTCTTGTAATAAACTTTGTTGCCCACTTGAAATTGTTCTGTGATGGGTCCGGGAAGACGCCCCTGAGGCCCCACCCCCACTTCAGTTCAAGGCATGTTTGTCGCCCATATATTTTCGGTCGGCCCACGTGACTGTCAGATCACGTGACGGCGCGATCCTGGGTTGTGAAAAATCTGAAGTAGAAGATTGATGAAAATGCCATAATAATGCATTTAAATTAAGTTGTGGTGTAGAATTGTGTTATATTAAATAGCTGTAGGTTTTATTTGTGTTTTCGCTATTCCTAAGCGATAATCGCGTGTGATATTTAAGTAGTCAAGATTAATACGCCTAGCGCAGTAAAGTGAGTGATTAGCCTAGTGCCTATAAAAAGAGATAGCGAGCTACCAGCGGACCTTTCCTAGTATCAGCCGCCAGAGAGAACAGACGACAGAGCCAAACTGTAAATGCATTGAGCACGTGAGTTAATTTAAATTAGAATTAATTTTATATAATTCTAGAATTATATTCAGCACGAGTCTGTTTTAATGTTTAGTGAAATAGATAGATGTGTTTCCAAAGGAAATGTCTTTTTAGGAGATTATGATTTAGTCTTGAAGAATGATAGATGAGTGAAAATAATGTTTGATAGGTTTTATTAGGCGCGCAAAGCCTAAATCCAGATGTGAGAATTTAGTATCAAGTATTTCATCCATCAGACCGGGCAAATTTAGTAGGAGAGTATTTTATACATGAAACTGGACAGAAATGTTATCAGAAAGGCAGATATAGTATGAAGCTATTTCACGGGAATGTAGATAAGATTAACAATAGCAAGATTGTAGCCACGTGGCGAGGACTGTATAAAAAGCGGCGAATAACACGCCCCGCGTGGTAAACCTATAATGTTACGCCATGTGACACGTTGTGTATTTAGTTCCAGTTTGGTTTAAGTCGAGAATAATTATATTTTATTTTTCTAATGTAAAAGTAATTGAGTGTATTTCACGATAGCCTACTTATCATAATTCTACTGTATATATTTAATGGGTTACTGTGAGGTGAGAATATGTATTTAGATTTCTGGAGAGCGCGAGGCCACTCCTTTGTTGAGACATGTGTTTCTCTGGTTGCTCCCGGCGGAGCATGGAAACACCAATGTGGCTGGTGTCTATCACAAGCCGACAAGAAGCATTTTTATGCTATTGCAGTAGTTGTTTCGGTAACGATGTGTTTCATGTGATGAGATTCCCAGTCGCACCAGTCGTCACATACGACATGCTTCCGAATGCAGTAACGAATATTGAGATAGACCAGTTGTGAGGTGGTGGTTTATTCTCGTTATTGAGAGTATTTGTTGTACATATAATTGAATATTATTTTATGTCCATTTTATGATTATTTAATTATGGTTATGTGAGGAATGGTTGTGAGAGCACGTGGGCTCACTTCAAGGTAAATATTTCTCTTCTCCGCTCCTGAGGGAGCATGGGGCCAACAGTGTGGTTTGCCTCCATATTAAGTATTCATATGCTAGGGCAGTAGTGTTTCGGTAGCAATCTGTGTTACATGGTGAGATTGCCAGCCCCACGCACAACACCTTACTAGTCTCATTGGATGACATGCATGAGTGTGTGTGTGTGTGTGTGTGATAGCTGAGTGTGTGCTCTTGCAGTAGTGGTTTCGGTAGTAATCTGTGTTACATGGTGAGATTGCCAGCCCCACGCACAACACCTTACTAGTCTCATTGGACGACATGCATGAGTGTGTGTGTGTGTGATAGCTGAGTGTGTGCTCTTGCAGTAGTGGTTTCCGTAGCAACCTGTGTTACATGGTGAGATTGCCAGCCCCACGCACAACACCTTACTAGTCGCATTGGATGACACACGAGTGTGTGTGTGTGTGATAGTTGAGTGTGTCAGGTGGCGGCGTAGGACAGTTTGACAGGTGAGAGCGTGGTGTTTCTCATTCAGTATTATATTATGATTTTAACTATTCTGTGCTTTGTTTGCTTCTTCAGATTAGCATCGGGCACTGTTGGGTGTTTTGTTTGTTTGGTTTGGTGTTATGTTCGCTAGTTTATTTGTTTAATGTTTGCTTTGTCACTGAATGGGCTGTAAAAATAAATATAGCCCCTGCCTCTAGAATCAAGAGTTTTATTGTTGTTCGGGTCGGTGCGAGTGTAGCAAGAGAGTGATCACACATCACAATATAATCATCATCATCATCATCTTCTCGCCCACCCTACCACAGTTCTAATTGAGCTCTTTTATCATGCTGCTTCTGCCATTTCTTAAAGGCTTTCTGGGAGTTTCGATTAGCTATCTGATGTGCTCTATACTTTTCTTGTAGTATAACTTCTATAGGATCTTCACCTTGATATTTCCTTTGGGGTTGCAAAAGATTATCTAATGGGAACGTAGGCTCACGTCCATATAGCATGTAGAACGGAGATAGTCCTGTCGTCTCGTTTATGTTTACTCTTATCGCTTCAAGAGCTTGGTTGATATATACGTCCCAATATTGTGCATTTCCTTGTATATATTTAGCAAGGATATCATGCAATGTAGCATGCATTCTCTCATTTCTTCCGTTTGCCTGCGGTCTATAAAAAGTGCTAGTCGTGTGCCGAATATTCAAAGTCTGAAGTGTCTTCTCAAAAGGGTTGCCTACAAATTGCTTTCCATTATCCGTGATGATTCTTTTAGGACAACCATGTCTTGGTACAAATTCTTGTAGGAAAAACTCTGTCACTGTCGCTGACGTTATATTCTTAAGAGGATAACTTTCAGGCCATACCGAATATTGATCAACAATATGTAAAAGGTATGCATTTCCAGATTGCGTAACAGGATATGGACCAGATATTGTCCATACTTATAACTTCCATAGGGAAATGAGATGATTTCCTTTCTTGTAAAGGAACTTTAGTTGGTCTCATGTTTCTCATTCTGCATATCTTACAAGTACCAACATATTCAACTATGTCTTTGTACAAAGTATCTTTTCTTGATTATATCAATGGTTTTATCTCTCCCTACATGTCCATTATTGTCATGGAACTGCTCTAGTACTTGGGGTATTATTGATTGTGGAATTACTTTATGTAATCTCCCCTCTTGTTTCTCATCAATATGATATAGTACTTGATCATTTGGCAAGATTATAAACTGTTTAAGCGATGTAGGTTTCGTTTGCACTTGTTTGATGATCTTGAGAATTTCGGGATCTCTTCTCTGCTCAGTATGTACATCAAGTGTATCTACATCTGTTGTTCGCTGTGTGCCGTTATCTGTTGTGGTGGTGGTGTTCTCATCATCTACTCTGTTGGAATTTATAATGTTAATTTCCTTTGCGTTGTCATTGATATCTGTAGACGCATGTAGATCATCTTCCTGTATAGTACTAGGTTGAGGCGTTCGCGAAAGGAGGTCTGCACACGTATTTTGAATACCGGGAATGTATTCAATTCTTGTGTCATATGATTGTAAGTTCATAGACCATGTTTGTAACTTTTTTGGCTGCTCCTGCGTCTTAGTAAGCCAATTCACTAATGGTTGATGAACTGTTCTGATAGTGAGTTTAGTACCTCTGATATAAAAATCAAGTTTCTGTATCGCGTAATGTATGGCAAACGCTTCCTTCTCGGTTGTCGACCATCGTTTCTGTGTTTTAGAGAGCGCATGTGACACGAATGCTATAGGCATTTCATTAGGGATTTCTGGCATAATGGGTGTCTCATTCTCTTCTCTGAGTTGGACCAACAAGCGCCTATTGCTGTATCTGAAGCATCTGTATACAAGATCATTGGACGAGATATATCCGGATGTGCAAGCAGTGGTATCTTTGTAAGTGCTTCTTTAAGATAATCAAAGGATTCTT
Organism: Oreohelix idahoensis; assembly: GCA_024509875.1. NCBI lineage: Eukaryota > Metazoa > Mollusca > Gastropoda > Stylommatophora > Oreohelicidae > Oreohelix > Oreohelix idahoensis. Next base: position 322,960 of record JAMPIV010010328.1, on the reverse strand, counting down.
GGCATTCTTTTGTCCACCTAAATCTTGAATATTTCTTGGTAAGGGCAATGAGTGGTTCAGCAGCCTTTGAAAAGTTAACGACGTGGCGTCTGTAATATCCACAACAACCAATATACGCTCGTACTTGCTTCACTGTCGTGGGAGCGGGCATGTTCCTTATTGCTTCCACGTTATCTGTATCAGGGCGAATACCTTCTTTATTCACTATAAACCCTAAGTATTTAGTTTCCGTCTTTAGGAACTCGCATTTACTTAGTTTGAGTTTAACTTGGTGGTGTCGTAGGCGATCAAAGACTTGTTCAACCTTCTTTAGATGGTCATCCACAGTACCTGATGTGTGAATCAGTACATCATCGATATAAGCTAATGCAAAATAATGCATTCCTTATAAAACTTCGTCCATCAACGCCATATATGTCGCTGGACTTCCTTTCAAACCAAAAGGCATAACGTTCCATTTGTAACTACCCATGTGTGTACAAAACGTTGACTTTTCTTTCGCTGCTGGTGTCATAGGAATGCACCAAAATCCTGAGCGTGCATCCAACGTGGTGAAATGTGTGGAGTGTCCAAGTGTTGCCAAAATATCATCTATGCGTGGCAATGGATACGAAATCGTTTTTGTGATTCTGTTTAACGCTCGATAATCACAACAGAATCTACTTGTTCCGTCTTTCTTGGAGACAATCACTATTGGTGACGACCATGCTGATCTCAATCTCTCTATAACTCCTGCATTCAACATGTCATTTATAGCTTTTTCTACTATTTGCCTGTTTTTTAATGGAGTGCGGTATGGTTTCAAACTAATGGGTTCTTCTGTTGTAGTTTGAATATCCATATGTACTGTATTAGTTCTGCCTAACTCCATATCTGTTAATGCAAACACATCCTGGTGTTTAGTAACAAACGTAGTGAGTTTGGGCTTGTGTTGATCATCCACTTTCAATGTGGCTAATAACTGTGACAACCGATCTGGTGTGTCATTCTGTCTATAGGACTCATTATCTGTCCAAGGTATTTTTACATATCTATTGTGTTCTTCATCTCTGTGGAAATTTCTTCTCCTCTCTTGTTCTGTTTTAAGACAATTAAATGGTCTGAAACATCTGGGCTTTGTTCTCTGCGAAAATGATTGATTTGTATATTTTCCATTGGGTTTCCGCCATGGAGTATGTTTTTCATCTGCTCTATATACATTGCCTCTATTCTGTCGTTACTACGACTATGTTCAAATTGATTTGCACATCTAAACTGGTATCCTTGATACAGTTGTTTATTCGAGTATCTCATATAGGGTTTCCGCCATGGAGTATGCTCTTCCTCTGTATTACCAATATGATTGTTATTTTGTCGTTGACTACTAGTATTGTCAAAGGGCTTTGTTGAGGTTGGTATTGCATGGTGAGTAACAAGATTAACATAGTGAGCTTGTCCTGTGCTATCATCTGTTCTTCTGTATATCCCATCCTGTGTTTTTCTTTGTATCACTTGATTCACTTTTCGTAGATAACTATAATATTCGTCTTCCTTCGTACTTGCACTTATGTGTTCAGGTTTATCTCTTCAAGCATTTTTATACGGTGTGCCATTCATCTTATACCTATGTAGTGTTTGTTGATCTCTCTGTTTTGCATTATTCCGCTGATCTCCAATTCCATATCTATCCACTTTTCTATTTAATTGGCTCATCTTCCCTGTTGTTTGTATATCATTCCTGACTCCATATCTGTTATTGAGCTGGTTGACCTCTGTGCTCTGCAGACGACATTTTCTGTTAGAGTTGGAAGGGTAACCTAGGGTATGATTTTGACATGTGCGTGAAACAGGGGTGTGCTGGTTTCGATTGCAACTAACTTCAGATGTTTTACTGTTCTTGGTGGTAGTCAAAGACGATCTTTGTACTTTGGCGACTATGGTACCTCTGTGTATCGTTGTAGCCTGTCCTGACGTGTTTATAATCATGACCGGGAAATCACGCGAGGATGAAACTTGTGCAATACCTTCTGTGACAAACATGAGGGGTTCATCATTTATATCCTCATTTTCCAAAGGTTCAATTTGTACTGTCTGTCCTGGTTCGATATAACTAGAGCTTTTGACTCGTCCTCTAGCTATCACAAGTGTGTTAGGCTGTACCGTGACTGGAGTTGTCAAACGCACCAAAGATGCTATGTGTATATCGTCTAGTAGTTGTATGTACTCCCCATTAATATTGATCTTGTTGAGGTCAAAATATATCCTAGCATTGTGAGAGGTAAGAAAATATCTGCCTAAAATGAAATTTCTAGACATCCCACGTGTAATTATGAAGGGATGTGTAATCAGTTGTTGTCCTATGTGGAATTTGATGTATGCTGTACCACAATACTTTAAAGATTCTCCCGTAACTGATGCTATAAACGTTTTTGAAGGCCGGAAAGTTACAAGGTGTTTGATCTGTTTGTATAGCTGTTCTCTAATCAAACTTATTGAAGCGCCACTGTCAACAAGTGCGCGATAATTTTTATCATGGATCATGATCAGGCATGAACTAGGATCTGGAGTAATATTTATGGAATGTACTTGTTGCTACGGTGTCTCTTGCTGAAAAGGTTTTTGATGTGACACCATGTTGTTATTATTTATGTTTCCGGACCTTCGATGAAGGAAGTTGTCTTCTTCATTTACTTTACGGTCATCACTAACGGTCCTGCTTAGTGATTGACCGTTCCATTTCCCTGGTTATACTTTCTTGCTTGTCTGGTTCTGAAGTTGGGTGGTGTATACCTCCTCGGAAGTTTTGGTTATGTCCACGAGTACCATCATAACTACTCTGTTGTGAATTATTATAATACTGCTGGTGCAAACGAGGATGTTGTTGTCGGCACTCAGGGGCTATATGTCCTCTAAAACCGCTACTAAAGCAAGTGGGAATGTTCACCTGCTGTATGCTCTGCTGTCTATGAAAATGTCGAGGATAGCTTGTGTTCACCTGTCTCTGGTTTTCCGTCCGGCTTGGGCGACGCCAACGAGAGCGGGAATGTCCAATCTCCATCGGCTCATGTTCTGTCCGTGCCTCGACTGTTGGCTCCTGTTCGATACATTGATTAAACCTCGTTTGAACATTTTCTTCTGTAATCGCTATCTGGATCGCCTCATTTATTGTATTGGGATCCTTGCGAATCATATGGAGTTTTGTACTACTGCCCAACAATCCGTCAATAAAAATTCCTACCAGATGCTTCTCTAGGTCTGGTAATGCTGTCAACCCCTTCAGGAATGCCTCCTGCCAAATTTAATAATTTCTCTGCATAAGATTGTATAGGCTCGTTACGTTCTTGTTTGATACGGCGAAGTAATGACCATGCATGTTCCGTATTTGTAATACTCATCTTACTTATAGCAGATTATATCTCAAAGTTCATTATGCAACAGCCCAGTACTGTTATCAAATCAATGTTCTTCTTGTAAATCTTCTCAGATGCTTACTTAGTCTTAAGTTATCCAACTCATAGTCATTGTTGTAGCTTCAGCCTCATTTCTTGTTATCATGCGTTTGCTTAGTTGTAAGCGTCGTTAACCTTGTGATACTTTATATCATCTTCTGAAACCATTCTTATACTACTTCAATGTCTATCAAGTATGTGAGTAAAAGACCTACCTACTTTGGTTTCACAGAATCCTCACAACACTCATATTGCTTACTATCACACCTTAACGCTAAGTCTATGCTTTAATCACAGCTTTGTCTTTCATATTTGAATGGTTCCTACTACTCAACTAGATCTAAAAGAATCTTCAGAAGAAAACATTCTGTCTCCCACAGAGTTTGACTTGAGTGCCAGACAGGAACACCTTCTTGCCGCTTTGGTTCCTTAACTAGGACGGCTTCTCAAACATGCGACCGCTCACTCGCGTGTCCAAATGTGTTCCCCTTTAAAATATCATTCTCAGCTGATCTGTCCTTGTTTACCGTTAAAATGATTGGTCCGCCTTATTTTCACTCAGCTGGAATATGTTCACGCTTATTTGCTGTGTAAACAACTCAGTGAAGTGTCGCCCGTTATCCTTCTAAACTTCACTCAGTCTTTTCTCGTGCATATTTTTTTCTCACAGCTCACTAAATCATATAAGGGAGTTAATTCCCCGTTGTCTCCCTTTGCATGATTTGACTTAACCTTATATTGTCTTCTCTAAAGCTTGCTACAAAATTCTTATATGCACATTTTCTCAACCATAATTACTGACTCACCAAACCTACTTAAGTGTAATTAAGCACTTTCCTCCCCTGACCTTAATATTCTGAGTTTCCTCCCTTTGATCAAAGCATCATTTCACTCATTTTATGTCCGTTCTAGCAAGACAAATAGTCTTTATTCAAATCTATTCATATTTCTCAAACCATTTTTTTTATACTTTCCCTCTTCAACAAAATCAAATCACCGTTTATATCTTCCTTGCTTGAGCACAAATAATGCTCTGGCGAACCCAACGGCATAATATCCGGCCTTTGGCTAGGATCATGTGTCTAGACACAGGGACCAGTACAGTGACATTCATGAGTCATTAGGTCCATGAGATCACTACACATGTTTATTGGGTCTTCTTGTGTTGAGACATGTTTGTGTGAGCCAACACATGCGACCGTATGCGAGGGGGAAAAAAAATATCCGGCCTTTGGCTAGGATCATGTGTCTAGACACAGGGACCAGTACAGTGACATTCATGTGTCATTAGGTCCTTTGTGTGAGAACACAGAGGATCACTACAGTGACACATTTTGTCATTGGGTCTTCTTGTGTTGGGACATGTGGTCTTGACCAGGGCCAGGTTTGGGTGGGTGCTAATGCGACCTCATGCGATAAAAAAATATGCGACCTCATGCGAGGAAAAAAAAGTACATCTCCAGCGTTGTTATAAACGAGCGCAGAGGCCTTCTTGCTCTATCTTTTCCTACATCTTTCGTATTAATATTTTCTCCGACATTTGTTCTTTCACCCCACATTTGCTATTTCATCGTTGTGATTACTTGCTACCGGTATCTTGAGAACCACATTTGTTCTTTCATCGGGGGAAATAAAGTCCTTTGATTGAGTCCCCATACCTGACATTATCGTTTGAAGCCCACATTGCATCATGATAAATCTGGTGAAAATACATCTGGTCATCCCAATCAGACATCTGGGCATGCTGTAATTTCTGTGACACCACATTGGACGCCCAGATTGGCCAGGTGAAAACGTCTCATGCTGTAATGGTGTTATCTTTGGTCGGCCGCTGTTCAGACAAGCGTTGGGTTACCACATTGGACGCCCGGATTGGCCAGGTGAACAATAAACAAATCCATACCTGTTTGTCAAACGACACCCACGTTTGGACTGACAGGGGACAAGAGCGATCCTGTGAATGAGTGACAAGAGGGGCTATTAAGGATTGGTTGGTATGGGCGGAACACTTCCAGAGATATAATACAGCGTAGCTTGCTAGAGGAGGGAGTCCAGTTTTTACATTGTGAGGAAGAAATTAAACCCAAAAACGCCTAGCCTAAATTTACGTGTTTATTCAGAGTGGATATAATTCAGTTCTGTGATGAATTGTGTTCTTAAAGGATTTTGCGAAGGGAAAGGAAGTTCATCAGAAGTCTGAGTCTACACGCAACGTGTCTGACGTCTAACCATTTTGATATGTTATCAAAAACAGACATTTGGCTAGCAGAATTCGCCATAGGACATCTTTCATTCCTCAATTAAAAAGGAATATTGTCTCACCTACAAGTCAGAAGGTGGACGCAGCATTTTTCGTTACCCATATACTGCTGGCTCACAAGTTCAATACATCGTTATCACAAGTTCAATACAGAGTTATCACAAGTTCAAATCACTCGAGAGAGCATTATTATCTGAAGTCAAGCAAAAGAGCTCAAAAGAGGAGTCTCATATTTATACCAAGTGCAACACACTCTTAAGCGCATTCTATGAAGCAGACTCTATATATTTTATGAATCACGACTACATACGCAAGATTATGAGTCTACATATCACTAACATTTCGTGAAGATATCCTGTCTTGCCAGTGCCCTCGGGAGATTAGACAACAGACCTTTTGTTCACATGACAGCTAGTAACTGTTGATCAACATTACAGAGATATACTCAAACAGTGAAGGAATATCCATAGATATCTCATCAGCGTTCTCCGTACGACAACAGTATTCATCAGAACGTCCTCGACTTAGAGATACCCCACTCGACATAACGTATAACAACTTGGAACATTGTATGCATACATGTGAATCCTCATATCAATGAGAAGCATTTAGAGACACATGGACTGTGTAGATTATTCGCCATTTTGGTAACACGTATCATATCACATCATCATTATTTCGCTTTACACCAGTTCATTCTTAATTAACTATTGCTTAATTACCTGCAAGTTTATTATCTCATCTGTGTGTTTTGTGTGAATCGTCTTTTACCATCATCACACTCTAACCATTACTAACCCTATATGTGTGGATATTTAATTAATAAACCCAATAATCGTTTGATCATTATCTAGTTTGTTAATGTATCACTCGTGCTGTCGGTGTTACATATTCACATATAGGAACATTTCTCTACTCAGATGAGGTTGGGGGCTTTTTCTTTACGGGATCTAAGGGCAGAAGCTAAGGTCGTGGGGAAACAGAACTCTTTCCATAATTAATTAGAAAACACTGTCTAGTGTAAAGCATTCGTATTCCTGTCTTCTTGTCCCTATCTCGAATAGGTCTTTATTCTTTCTTAACGAGCCAATTTCTAGAGACCTTATATCTAATATCTCATAGACTATTCCTGGCAAAAACTACTGTCGTAGTTGCCCCAGTACTCACCACACGACAAGCGTCTGGTTCTCCTGGCACTTGTCTGGTTCTCCTGGCACTTGTCTGGTTCTTCTGGCACTTGTCTGGTTCTCATGGCACATGTCTGGTTCTCCTGGCACTTGTCTGGTTCGTGTCATCAGTTCCACATTAGTGGTCTTGTCATTCAACTACTGTCCTTCTGTTTAAGCAAGGACCCATTTATGAGAGCTTCCTTGGTTAGAGCGCAGGCCGCTCGCAGCATAAGTAGCGGGTTGGAAACACTGCAGTGTCACGCTACAGTCTATCAGCTGTAAATGGATACCTGACTCTACTCTTGGGTCAGGAAATGCAAAGGCAGCGAGGAATGGAAGTGGCTACTTCACCTCTCGAAGCTTTATCTAGCATTGTGAAATCTCTAACACTTCACTCCCATACAGCAGTATCTGCTATGAGACTATCTTTTTTTTAACCCATTTGCGAAAGTCTGACGCTGTTAGGTTGTTGCTTTTGTTGTTCTCCATCTTGAGAGCCATAGCTATAGGACTAACTTGACATTTGAATTGATTCTGATTTTTGTGTTGGACGTGATGTCTTTTAATCCCGATACATTTCTTTGAATTCATCAGACTGCTGTCACCATGGTGATAACCTGTTACTTTAAAACAAAAGTCCAATTTTAAACAGCACAATCTATTTAGTCTGCATTTTGTTTTCTAAGGTGTGTATTACATTATTTAAAAAAGAAATATATAATTAAAAACAATTTAAACCAGTTAAAGGTTATAACAACTATCCGATATTTCAGCTGAGATTATAATATTAACTAGCAAATACACCCGTGTAAATAATGACGGAGAAAAAACTAAAGCTAATGGTTAACCTTTCAGCATCTGCAGAACATTTAGAAGACTGGACAACTCATGTGGTGATTCTGAATGAATTTATTTTACCAATGTTTGTAACATTTTGAAGAAAAAAAATGTGTTGACTGTTTTTCTTTTTCAATCAATGAAATTTATCCTCTCTCTTGTCGAAGGGAAACAATCAAATGGCAAGAACAAATAATAACAATAAAATAAACTACAGATTTTTGACTCGTTAATAAGAGTTTTCTATTTATTATTTAAAATAAAACTGCACATTTTGTGGGGAAAAAAGATGGACGTTGCATTGAGCATCGTGCAGTTTAGTGCAAAGTCCAGAAGTACACGACTTTTATATAATTTACAGACTGCTACTTTGGTGAGAAAAGGTTTTGACTGACGTCCGTAACGGCACACCTGAGAGAATTAAATATACTGGGGATTAAGTCGTCTACGTGGGAGTTGTTATCTATTACGGATAAAAGTTAACAAATGCGGATACAAGTTAACTATTGCGGATAAAAGTTAACTATCGCGGATACAAGTTAACTCTCGCGGATAAAATTAGAAACATAATTTATGTAGGAAGCGAATATGACTTTTATTTCTGTGTGACGTCACATTTATCCACACCTCCCCTCCCACCATCGTCACAACATTTTTACCCTCCCCCCTTTTTTTGGGGACTGCGTGACGTCATATGTGGACAACCTCTTAGTGTTGTGTGCTTGTACAGCTAAGCTAAATATATACACAGAAGATTTGAACGAAGCTGTCTTAGTGTGTTGTGCTTGTATAGTTAAACTTTGTGGGTGGTCTCGTTAGAGCCGTCTGCTCTGGGATCAGGTACTGGCGGTAAGCGATACTATCTGACGACCGAGTATAGTTGTATGGCGACCGAGTTTAGCGATAATGTCTCGTGCTGGCGCGGTTACGGAATTGTTAAACCGTGTGCCAGACAATGTGGATCACTGACATATCCATGGTAATCTGCATTTGACATAAAATATGGTGGTCCTACAAGATTCTATTGTTAGGCTTTTTGTCATCGTATTTTTTGTTCCGCTTCTGCAGCTTGACATTTTTTCTACGCCCAAATAGAACATGTATAAATCCACTGTTGTTGATTTCTTTTAGACCAGGGGTTGTCAGCTTTTTCATTTGCTTATTGCCTCCTTCTGAGTCTCAATTACCTCTGTGCCCCCCCCCCCCCCCCTTATAGTCGCTGTTAGCTGGAAAAAAGGTACTTTACATCTTACTATAGTTCTTTAGGAATATGACGTCCCACGTTGAGAACCACTGTTTTAGACCACATCTATCTATCTATCTATCTATCTATCTATCTATCTATCTATCTATCTATCTATCTATCTATCTATCTATCTATCTATCTATCTATCTATCTATCTATCTATCTATCTATCTATCTATCTGTCTATCTGTCTATCTGTCTGTCTGTCTGTCTATCTATCTATCTATCTATCTATCTATCTATCTGTCTGTCTGTCTGTCTGTCTGTCTGTCTGTCTGTCTGTCTGTCTGTCTGTGATGGGGCCGTAAAGACACCCCGGAGGCCCCCTTCATGTTCATGGCATATTTATCGCCAATATATTTTCGATGTGCACGCAGCCCCGTGACTGTCAGCCCACGTGACGGCGCGAGCAAGCATCGCTGGGATGTGAAGAGTCTGACGAAGTAGAAGATATATTACTAGGCCACATAAAGCCTAAAAATTAGTTGTGGTGTATAGTTGTGTGTTATATTTGATAGTTGTGTGTTATATTTGATAGTTGTGGGCCATATTTGGGTTTTCGTGCTTAATAGAGCAATAAAGGCGAGTGTTATTTAGTGACCCAATTACTGCGCGCGCAGACTAAGTTGAGTGATTCGCCCTAGGGCTTATGTAAAGAGAATGTAAGCCTTCGAAAGATTCTATTCTTTCAAGAGCCGCCCAGACGAGAGAGAAACGAAGTTAGACACCAGAGTCAATCTGTAGATGCCTTGAGCACGATTAGCAACTGAGCACTGGCTGGGTGTTTGGTGTTTTGTTTGTTGGTTTATTTGTTTAATGTTTGCTTTGTGTGCTTGTAGTCACTGACAGGGTTGTAGAAATAAATACAGCCCCTGCCTCAGAATCAAGAGTTTTATTGTTGTTGGGGTCGGTGCGAGTGTGCAAGAGAGTGATCACATATCACAACATCACCATCTCGCCCCACCCTATCACAATTGGCGTCGTCGGTAGGATCAGGCAGACAGTGACACCGAGCAAACAACTAACGAGCAAATATAATATTGTAAACACCCAGTAGTGCGGTCTTGCAGCAAGATGGCCGCAAGGAGCACACGTGCTACGAGCAGAGGGGAACACGAGGATACAGATCCAACACAAGTGGTCGGTGCATCTGTGGTACATAGTGAGGGATCAGTAGCAGGTCCACTTCCCCAGTTAGAACACGTACGGTACATAATAGTGCCAACCCACAAGAAAGTGAGAACTTTTGGGGAACGCACGGGGCCAAACGCGGAGGACTATGCAAGGGAGGTTAGAGCTGCGTGGAGGTCGGCTACATGAGTAAGGAGGACCAAGCCGATGTGATCCTCGACAATGTGACCCCAGTTTTCCGCAGGGAGCTGCGGATACAAGTAAGAGACAATGACCCGGAGGCAATGCTTCAGGCCATTCTCAAGGTGTATGGGGAATCGAGGAGCACACAAGAACTAATGGCGCTATTTTATTCAGCGCACTAAGGACCAAGGGAATCGGTGCGTGAGTTTGCCCATAGGCTGCATGAGCTATTTGAGCAGGCAGCAGATGCGCCGGAGAAAGCCAATGGTGTTAAGTTTGACGAAATGGTGCTAAGGGACCAGTTTGTTGCCAGTCTAAGGGACGACTTGACGCGGAGAATGATGGAGGGCAGGGTCCGGCACGAGCCTGCAGTATCATTTATGTCCATAAGAGATGATGCTCTGAGATGGACTGGGAGTGGTTAACCAGCAAGAGCTGGGATAGCCACAATCACAGCATCCAACGAAGAAATGGCACCCAGGTCACATTAAGGAAACGCCGAAGTGGAGCAACTCAGAGCAGAGGTCGCACAGCTGAAGCTCCAGATGGCTGAAATGCAAGAAAGGCAGAGAAGGCCGGCACGGACCATCCGATGCTGTCGGTGCAAAGATTTAGGGCATGTCCATGTGATAAAGTCACTCCGTATTAACCCCTCCCGCTCAAATTCCCCGATTCAAAAATCTAGTAACGTAATTTTGCAACTTGTAACCCCACTATTGTATTTGAAAATGTTAAGGATAAAGGTCAAACTTTCAGCTTAGAATTGGACACTACTTGATTTTTTTTTACCATAAGTTGGAAGAGGGTACCTATCCCCCAGAAACCGCATAGACACCCGCCCTATTATTTAGAGACAGGTTGTAACTATAAATAGCTGAAACATGTTTGAAATTTTTTTGCCCAAGGCCATCGCTGGTCCAAGATTTGAATTAACTAATGCCAAGCATACGATTCCCCACCAGCAAACACATGCACTTTTTTCTCCAATCGCCCAATATTGGTAAACGACTTCTAGACAGTTTGGCAGCTGGCCAACGCGTTGTTTCGTTTTCAAAGGAGGGAGAAGGGAAAAGGGGGGATTAACTTGAAAAAAATCTAACCTAACTTGTGCATTGTGAAACTGAAACTAACAAACCAAATGTGTGCAGGGCAGAGAAAGGGGCAAGAAAACGTAGATAATGTATTGCATTCTAATAGAAGAATAAATAAAAGGAAAGGACAGAAACGATAATATATTTATTGGAATACCATATTAATCCTTATAATATGTTATCTTGCTTTAGAGTAAAAGAATGTTGTTCTGAATAAATAAAGAAGAAAAGTACAAAGATGAAAACTAGGATAAAGAAGTAAATGAAAACATACTGGCTAGATAAAGGACAATTGTCCGGTTAATAATCACTTTCAATTTTTAAAATCGCTAAATAACAACGGAGCTATCGTAGAAAATAAAAATTGAAGACAGACAGACAAACACAGTGGTAACCGCTCAACTTTGAAAATCTTTGGATGTTACATTTTCTAAACGCGGTTTTGAAAGAAAGTCAAAGTGGCTTAACTTGATTTGATTGGTTGAAGTTAGTCTAGGAAGAGAGGGGATAAAACGAACGCTTTGCTAAGCATAAGTGCCACTTGAAAAAATATTTCCTCCAAGAAGGGTTAAGAGCAGACGCAGAGAAATTAGTGACCAATTGCCTTTGCGGTCTGGATGTCGGCGATCTGAACTTGTGCCATGGATCGCTATTTAACCTTATACTTGTGAAATATTTCAGTGATTGCGGTAAGATAAACAATTTTATATGTATGTATGTATGTATGTATGTATGTATGTATGTATGTATGTATGTATGTATGTATGTATGTATGTATGTATGTATGTATGTATGTATGTATGTATGTATGTATGTATGTATGTATGTATGTATGTATGTATGTATGTATGTATGTATGTATGTATGTATGTATGTATGTATGTATGTATGTATGTATGTATGTATGTATGTATGTATGTATGTATGTATGTATGTATGTATGTATGTATGTATGTATGTATGTATGTATGTATGTATGTATGTATGTATGTATGTATGTATGTATGTATGTATGTATGTATGTATGTATGTATGTATGTATGTATGTATGTATGTATGTATGTATGTATGTATGTATGTATGTATGTATGTATGTATGTATGTATGTATGTATGTATGTATGTATGTATGTATGTATGTATGTATGTATGTATGTATGTATGTATGTATGTATGTATGTATGTATGTATGTATGTATGTATGTATGTATGTATGTATGTATGTATGTATGTATGTATGTATGTATGTATGTATGTATGTATGTATGTATGTATGTATGTATGTATGTATGTATGTATGTATGTATGTATGTATGTATGTATGTATGTATGTATGTATGTATGTATGTATGTATGTATGTATGTATGTATGTATGTATGTATGTATGTATGTATGTATGTATGTATGTATGTATGTATGTATGTATGTATGTATGTATGTATGTATGTATGTATGTATGTATGTATGTATGTATGTATGTATGTATGTATGTATGTATGTATGTATGTATGTATGTATGTATGTATGTATGTATGTATGTATGTATGTATGTATGTATGTATGTATGTATGTATGTATGTATGTATGTATGTATGTATGTATGTATGTATGTATGTATGTATGTATGTATGTATGTATGTATGTATGTATGTATGTATGTATGTATGTATGTATGTATGTATGTATGTATGTATGTATGTATGTATGTATGTATGTATGTATGTATGTATGTATGTATGTATGTATGTATGTATGTATGTATGTATGTATGTATGTATGTATGTATGTATGTATGTATGTATGTATGTATGTATGTATGTATGTATGTATGTATGTATGTATGTATGTATGTATGTATGTATGTATGTATGTATGTATGTATGTATGTATGTATGTATGTATGTATGTATGTATGTATGTATGTATGTATGTATGTATGTATGTATGTATGTATGTATGTATGTATGTATGTATGTATGTATGTATGTATGTATGTATGTATGTATGTATGTATGTATGTATGTATGTATGTATGTATGTATGTATGTATGTATGTATGTATGTATGTATGTATGTATGTATGTATGTATGTATGTATGTATGTATGTATGTATGTATGTATGTATGTATGTATGTATGTATGTATGTATGTATGTATGTATGTATGTATGTATGTATGTATGTATGTATGTATGTATGTATGTATGTATGTATGTATGTATGTATGTATGTATGTATGTATGTATGTATGTATGTATGTATGTATGTATGTATGTATGTATGTATGTATGTATGTATGTATGTATGTATGTATGTATGTATGTATGTATGTATGTATGTATGTATGTATGTATGTATGTATGTATGTATGTATGTATGTATGTATGTATGTATGTATGTATGTATGTATGTATGTATGTATGTATGTATGTATGTATGTATGTGTATGTATGTATGTATGTATGTATGTATGTATGTATGTATGTATGTATGTATGTATGTATGTATGTATGTATGTATGTATGTATGTATGTATGTATGTATGTATGTATGTATGTATGTATGTATGTATGTATGTATGTATGTATGTATGTATGTATGTATGTATGTATGTATGTATGTATGTATGTATGTATGTATGTATGTATGTATGTATGTATGTATGTATGTATGTATGTATGTATGTATGTATGTATGTATGTATGTATGTATGTATGTATGTATGTATGTATGTATGTATGTATGTATGTATGTATGTATGTATGTATGTATGTATGTATGTATGTATGTATGTATGTATGTATGTATGTATGAAATCTGCATACAATAATAAAGGTGACATAACAATAAACAAAGAGATAATAGTTAAACCATCACTTTTCGGCAGCAGCAACGCCTCATTTAAGACTCATGCCGTAAAACCTGATTTAACAATAATCAATCGACAGAACAAAACAGCTTTTATAGTGGAGGTAGCAATACCATATGATGCCCATTTAGATAAATGTTACCAACATAAATTTGATAAGTACTATCCATTGACTGCAGAAATTAACGAACTAGGCTACCGTACGCATGTAATCGTACTGATAATTGGTAGTTTGGGTCATGTGCATGCAAAGTGTGTGAGTGGATTAATGTCGCTAGGGTTGCGGAAATTTGAAGCAAAGGTTTTATGTAAATATGTCAGTATTAGTGCAATTATAGGTTCTTACAGAATATGGAAACTTCGATGTAAAAAACACCCATTTTGAATTGCTGGGATGTTTTCCACACAGTCTAAACTCAATTGTGCTCCTCTGTATACTATAATATACGACTATTGTATTTGATGCTATATTTAATATCTCACTCCACTAGCGGTCAAAGTTTTTTTTTTATGGCAAACAAAATTCTGATAAAACCTCCATGTAAAAACAACCATATTGCTCTACTTGAATGGTATTCCTCACACATTTTGTAAATTTCAATAATTCTCATTTTTGGCAGGGTATACCATATCATTATATGCCAATGTCTTTTAGAAAGCTGTATGTATGTATGTGTAAAACGAAGGTTCGATGTAAAAACACCCACATATAACTACTTGAGACGTCTTCAACACTTTATGTAAATTCTAATGATTCTCCTATTTGCCATGTTGTATCTATTATATCATGTCTGTACATATTAATGTATTTTATGGAGAATAAAGATGTATGTATGTATGTATGTATGTATGTATGTATGTATGTATGTATGTATGTATGTATGTATGTATGTATGTATGTATGTATGTATGTATGTATGTATGTATGTATGTATGTATGTATGTATGTATGTATGTATGTATGTATGTATGTATGTATGTATGTATGTATGTATGTATGTATGTATGTATGTATGTATGTATGTATGTATGTATGTATGTATGTATGTATGTATGCATGCATGCATGCATGCATGTATGTATGTATGTATGTATGTATGTATGTATGTATGTATGTATGTTATTATTATTATTAATATGTAGAGGACAACCCAGATAGGGCGCCCACAAATTTTGGTTGTGCGACATTTGCCTTTGTGGAAGCTTGCGACATACTAGGAGCACAGGCATGCCTAAGTAGACTTATGAAGCAAATAAAAGTACATTGTGTTGGAAAATAGATATATAAAATATTACGACTGTAAGACCAGAAAGCCACTGGCAGTCTCCTGCAGACCACAGTGTTATAATAACTTTGAAAAATAAATAGAAAGTCATACTACCAGAGTTAACAACTCACTAGAGAGAAAACAAAAGAGTGTACACTAGATGATGATACTGAAGATAACAGAGATTATAGTGAACGGTGCGTTGAAGCCATGTGGGGAGAAGAAGATACCCCTGAGTATGAAACAGTCACAAATAAAATTAAGGACTGTAGCTATCTGTTAGCACAGGAAGCTGATCGCAAACTGTTTGATGATGTTTACTTAATTGTTGTGGATATACACATATGTATATAGAGTACTTAGGGAGGCCTGTTCCTCTTGTTGCAGGGTTGAGTCATATATTACCCAGTGAGCCATAACCTGGAGCTGCAGAGTTTCGAGGCAACATGCTGGTTGCTTAAATGCTGAAGTCTTATCTGCCTCCAGAGAACACTGTAGTAAACGACTGTGTATTTTCCAGCTAGTCATCTATCTTCAAAGGAACCACAAGATAAGCCATCAGATTGTGGGCTTATGTAAATTCATCACGTTGTATTTTCCACACGTCTAATAAACTGTTTTTGTGAAATGATGAGACACCCAGTCCTTCCAAGTAGTGACACTTCATAAGACAGTGTTGTTTCATCAGGGAATAAAATTCTATAAACATTGTAGTAGTGACATTTATGGAGAAGATGTCCTTCATATTTATTTAATGCTGTACATAAACACATTTCTTTTAAGTTTTAAACATTCCTGTCCCAAAAGATATCAGGTACAGGAAATTAAAATTGTAAGATAATATTATAACTTTAACCCCAGTCTTGTTGATTAAATTTTAACTGAGTTAAAATTGTGGTTGTTTTTGTCAGGCATTTATCACTACATTTGCATTACCCTAGACACGTAGCCATACAAAACATCACACAATAGATATAAAAATATTGCACAGCGTGAGATCTGAGGGAGGTAGCGTTAGGTCCCCTGAGAACTCATCAACACCATTTTCAACTATTAGACTCAGGGTCTTACATAGCTTGACCTCACGCTGTTGACACTTATATTTTCTTTTATATACCATCAATAACCTCCCCGGTGTTAATCCACCACAGTCCAGAGGGAACGCCCACAACAGGCACTAAACTAGACCCCTCTGTGGCTGGGAGTCAGGCTGTGGAAGGGGAGCTTTGTGATTCAAATAGAAAGTGCGCAGGTAGATGTGGCAGGTCAATTACAGGTTGGCATGCGGAAGAATGTAAATGGAAGGAAAGGGCCTGTTTCTCCAAATAATAGGGAGACTGAGATGTTGGTGCGGCAAGTGGGGGTCATTAACAGGAGGACCATCTCTAGATGCCACGGGAACAGCCGCAGGTGCAGAAGCAAAAAGAAACCTCATGTATGGAATGGCCCCCGGAGAATCAGGTGCTATAACTGCGCTGATTTTTGGGATCATATAGCTGCAAGGTGTCCATGTGGTCCTCTACCTAGAAGATGTTTCCAATGCAAGTCAGCACAACATTTAGTAGCGAGCTATCCATTTAGTAACTCTGCGGCTAGGGCCTCACACAAAGTGGAGCGCAGGCAGAAGGACCACCACTCAGAAGGAAGGTTAGAGATTCAACCATCACAGGAAATGTCGACCAGCAGCGGACCAAATCCCCAGGAGTTTAAAGAAAGAAACGTGAAGGGAGAGCACCAAGAAAACCGGATCAAGATGGTAGGAGGTCGGCCTGAAGGAGTAGTACTGATGGAAGGGAAAGAGATAAATTGTGTGTTTGACACAGGTTCACAGGTGTCTACCATCACAGAGCAATGTTTCAGGGAGATGTTTTGAGGGCTCCCCTTGGATGAGGGTAGATTGGTGCGCCTGACAGCAGCAAATGGTGCCACCATCCCATATATTGGTCACTTAGTTGTGGACATACAAGTTGGGTGCACAGTGGTGAAAAACTGTGGAGTTTATGTTGTCAGGGAAGTACAAGGATCTAGAAACCAGAAAAAAACACCAGGGATCATAGGTACTAATGAACATACAGAACATACTAAGATGGGACCCTCCAAGAGATCAGGGGATGGCGCAGAAATCAGACTCTATGAAAGTATGGGTATCTGGAAGAAAGCAAACCCACATACCTGCTCGATCGATCAGGGCCATAACAGTCAAATGCAGGAGAGGAGGCCAGTCAGAAAGAACTTTTCTCTTTGAGCCTTAGAACACAGAGGGCTGATTATGAGTCATACATTGACTGTTCTTAGAAGTGGGTCCTGTGATATTCAGGCCATAAATTTGGGTGATGAGGACTTGTTTTTAGCTCCTGGGACGCAAGTAGTAGTACGGACAGAAGCTGGGGTGGACTATAGCACATATTTCAGAGTTGTAGGGGCTCAAGAGGTAGAAATGTCAGCAAGTCCCCCATACACGAATCCAGAGCAAGAGATGTGCCCAATTGACCTGACCAGGTTTGAGGGCAGTGAGACTGAAGAGCAGGAAGTAAGATCGTTGTTGAGACGCTATGCTGATCTTTTTGCCACAGATGAGACAGATGTAGGGTACACAAACAGGGTAACGCACACCATCCCATTAACAGATGACACCCCAGTTAAGCAGCCTTACAGGAGAATACCTCCTGCTTTCTATAGAGAGGTACAGGATCACCTACAAGGATTGCTTGACAAAAAAATAATCAAGGAGAGTTGCAGTCCTTGGGCCTCCCCAATAGGTTTGGTCCGGAAGAAGGATGGTCGGCTTAGACTCTGCGTAGATTTCAGGGCACTCAATAGCAAGACGAAGAGGGATGCATACCCTCTGCCCCGAGTAGATGAGTACCTGGATGCGCTAGGAGGAGCAAAGATATTCTCATTGCTCGATCTGGCAAGTGGTTACTATCAAGTAGCAATGGATGAGAAAGACCAAGAGAAAACCGCTTTCACTACCCCTTTTGGACTGTATGAATACACCAGGATGGATGCCTATGGGCTTAGCTAACTCTGCCAGTACCTTCCAACGATTAATGCAGAGCAGTATGCATGATTTAGTGTTCCAGCTGATACTAGTATACCTTGATGACATTTTAGTATACTCTGCTGACTTCACTAACCATTTGAGCCGACTGGAGAAAGTATTCTCTAAGCTACGCCAGCTAGGGCTGAAGTTGAATGGAGAAAAGTGTAAGCTGTTTAGGACAACGATTGAATTCTTGGGGCATACTATATCAGCAGATGGAATAGGAGCTATGGAAGACAAGGTGAAGGCTGTTCAAGAGGCCCCTGTACCGCGTTCCCAGACTGAGTTACGGTCATTCCTGGGATTGGCCAGTTACTACCGCAGATTTGTGCCGGGCTTTGCAAAGATAGCCAAACCGCTACATGATTTAGTAGCTGCGCTCAATCAAGGCATGCAGACTAAAAGACGAAGTAAGTCACCCATAGGAGAGTTGTGGACCGAAGAGTGTGTTGTAGCCTTTGAGACACTGAAAAAGGCACTAACCTCTACACCGCTACTAGGGTTCCCTAACTTCTCGCTACCATTTATCCTGGAGGTAGATGCATCATTTGAAGGATTAGGAGCAATTCTCTCACAAGTGCAAGATGGAACAAAGAAAGTCTTGGCATATGCAAGTCGCACACTTCGACCCTCTGAAAGAAACTCAAAAAGCAGTATGAGGCTGGAACTGCTAGGTCTTAAGTGGGCCATGACTGAGAAGTTCAGAAGTTACCTGCTAGGATCACAAGTAGAGGTATTTACAGACAATATGGGTCTGGCCTTCTGGGAGAAAGCTAAACTGGGAGCTATAGAGCAGAGATGGATAGCCCAGATGGCTATGTTTACTACACAATCCGACATCGGGCAGCGAGAGCCAATGGAAATGCAGATTATTTGTCCTGCTTTCCTATTGAGACTACAGGCGAAGAACTGAAGGATGATGCAGATGTTGCAATAAGTGGCATAACAGCTGAGGTTATCAGAGAGTTTACCCAGATACCACATGAGATAGGGTTGATGGCAGCAACAAGCCAAAAAGATATCAGTGAAAGGGTGCCTGCCGAATCATCCACGGCACCGGCAACCACTCAAGCATTTCCTACCTATTCGCGTGAGGAGTTGATAAATCTCCAGGGAGCTGATGATGTGGTAGCGATGGTTAGGAAGATGGTAAATGATGGCACCAGACCTGCAGGAAGAGATGCTTGAAAAATCCCCTTGGCTGCAAGGAAACTACTTAATCAGAGTAACCGGCTCGAAGTGACAGATGGGTTGTTATACCGGACAGTGAAAGGATCAGATAGATCCAGCATAAAACAACTGGTAATACCTGAGTCCATGAAACCACGGATATTGGACTCTGCTCACAGGGTGGGCCATCAAGGAAGAGAGCGCATGCTACAGTTGCTGAGAAGTAGGTGTTTCTGGGTAGGCATCACAGCTGACGTTGACATGTTTTGCCGCAGATGCAACCGATGTAACATTGCCAAAGCACCTCAACTAAAGTTTCATGGGCCATCGGGAAACACGATTGCCTCCAGACCACTTGAGGTGGTAGCAATGGATTTCACACTGCTAGAGCGGGATTCCAAAGGGTTTGAGAATGTACTAGTGCTGACAGATGTGTTCAGCAAGTACACCATTGCTATGCCAACAAGAGACCAAAAAGCAACAACGGTCACCAAGACCATGGTGGAAAAGTGGTTCGAGTATCTCGGAGCTCCTCAGAGGATACACTCTGATCAAGGCCGGAACTTTGAGTCAGCGATAGTCGCAGAGCTATGCAGGATATATGGAGTCCACAAGAGCCGCACTACAGCCTACAATCCTAAAGGCAACGGGCAGTGCGAGCGCTTCAACAAGACCTTGCATGATTTGCTGAGACCCATGACAGCTGACCAGAAGCGAAGGTGGTCTGATCATCTAGCTGAGGTGGTTATGGTCTACAACTCCACCCCCCCCCACTCTTCGACAGGGTACTCTCCATACTACCTCCTCTTCGGCAGAGAACCAAGGCTTCCTCTAGACTTCATGATAGGCAGTGCCCAGATGAAGAGCCGGAGACAACTGATGAGTGGCTGCAAGGTCACCTAGAGAGGTTGCACGTAGCACACCAAAAAGCTGCAGAGAGAATGCAGAAAATGGCCGCTGATAGAAGGGAGAGAAGTAGTCAGCTTCCAGGCCCCACACCATTGCGAGTGGGTGAAAGAGTGCGGAAAAGAGTGCACTACACTGACAGGGCCAAAATACAAGACGTGTGGTCCAACGACGAATTCATTGTAGCAGCAATTCCAGAAGCTAGCGGTGGTCCTTATGTGATAAGGCCAGCAGACAACGAAGATCTGAAGATGAGAGTTGCGGCGCACGAACTGAGACGAAGTGAAGACAAAGATGATTCTCCGGATCTAGTAGATGCTGCACTAGGCCTACCTGAGGCACCGGCTTCGCCAGATGAGACAGACCCTGGGGAGGACATGCATGGTCTAACGCACGAACCAGGCTGGTATGCCCTGCAGCCGATAGAGGGTCCTGTCCCGAGACGATCTGAGAGGTTACAATTGAAGCGCCAGAAGTAGTGATGTTGTCGGGACGACAACAAAATCAGGAGGGAGATATGTGATGGGGCCGTAAAGACACCCCGGAGGCCCCCTTCATGTTCATGGCATATTTATCGCCAATATATTTTCGATGTGCGCGCAGCCCCGTGACTGTCAGCCCACTTGACGGCGCGAGCAAGCATCGCTGGGATGTGAAGAGTTTGACGAAGTAGAAGATATATTCTCTCTCTCTCTCTCTCTCTCTCTCTCTCTCTCTCTCTCTCTCTCTCTCTCTCTCTCTCTCTCTCTCTCTCTGTCTGTCTGTCTGTCTGTCTGTCTGTCTGTCTGTCTATCTATCTATCTATCTATCTATCTATCTATCTATCTATCTATCTATCTATCTATCTATCTATCTATCTATCTATCTATCTATCTATCTGTCTGTCTGTCTGTCTGTCTGTCTGTCTGTCTGTCTTTTAGTCTGTCTGTCTGTCTAATCTACTCTTATCTAATTTAATCTATCTATTTGTCTGTGTATCTATCTACCTGGTGTTTTTTGGTGCTAACGAGTGGAGTTGAGAGCACCTCTTAGGTGACGTGTGACTGTGGCGTTCCCTTGTGTTTATAGATAACGACATATCGTAGAAGCGTTAACAGTAATCCAAGTAAACATCTAGGGGGGCACACAACGCCAACAGCATAACTTAAATAAAGTGAGCCACTCTTGTGTAGACGAAGACTTTGAATATTTATTGACAAACAGGCTCCCTTTTATGATGTATTGATATCTGACTGACGAATTATATATTAGCAGGCACCATGATTTGAAACACTTGAATATGCCACCACAGTCTATCAGTAAGTTCGTTACTATGCCGCATATGGCGTCATCGCTCAAACATCTCATCTCATCTCATAATCGGAACCTCTTCTACCCCGTGAAACGAGGTGTAGAGGGGACCCAAGTGCACAAGGCCATTGGGCAGGACATGTAATCGAAGTGACCTGGCAAACAGGTGATTAGCCTGTTGTGCCCGAACTTGCCCTAATGTGTACTCATATTCGCTATAAAACCTCCGAACCATCGAGACGTCATTCCAGCCAAAATGGACAGAGCCTCATATACCCAAAGGTTTCGAGGGATGTCCTTCCTCATCTGCACAAAGACATTTATAGAGGAACTCTCAGGACCCGTAGGTCTGAGGAAATGAGCAAAATCTGAGACGGGCACAGCAGTCTTTGTTACTGGGAGGTCTCCACTCAAAGTGGCATACCACACACAGTCAGTAAAGACAAAGGTCGCCTGCGGCTTTCGCTCAAACATGCGATATATAATTATTCATAGATACTTTCCTTGTAAGCCTACACACTGGCTGACATACACATTCTACACCGCCATTCCGGCTGAATATATCACCGTGAGAGGGAGAAAAAGGTTGTTGTCTTATTAAAATTAGGGGTTGTGGTCGTTGTCTTCGATGAACCCTTACCATCTGAATCATGGGAAACATTCTGATGTTGAAAACGAAGTTTCTCGACCTCAAAAGCTCTCTCCCTTTCAAATTTTGCCTCCTCAGCAGCAATTTCTGCTAAACGAATTGCCTTTTCTTGTTCCATTTTCTCTCGTTGCGCAGCGATTTCTGCCATACGAATTCGTTCTTCCCTATTTGCTTTCCCTTTTACCAAAGCAAATTCCCTTTCTTCTCTTTCTCTTTTCACATTTCTGTCTATTTCTTCTTTTTCTTTTTTTCTCATTTCTTTCTCTTTCTTCTTTTGCCTCTGCTTTCTCATATGCAGTCAAAGCAAAATTTTTAAAGATGTCGCCTTCCATACACAGAGCTTTACCGTGTTTAATAAAATAGTAAAGAGTCGCCATCGTATACTAATAAGTATAACTTTTCTAAACAATAAATCAATATATAGCTTATCTTCTGCCTTACTTAGTCCATGACACTATGGACTAGTAAGTATGACTGGAGTAGTCACAATGTGAATATATATATATATATATATATATATATATATATATATATATATATATATATATATATATATATATATATATATATCACCTGCACAACTCACTTAGACGCTTATTAATATAATAATTATCGTGTTTGATCCAGCTTCTTGTTATTCGCAAAAATCGTATATAACAAACAATATCATTGAATTATAGTTAACTAATAAATAATATCTTCATATGTATGCTGCAAAGGAGAATTACCACATGACATGAATAACGAAAGACATGGATGGAAACAAAATAAGGGAAAGATAAAAATGTAAATAGTCGAAAATTCTAAGATAAAAGAAAATTAAAGTTTTCACCAGTAACAAACGAGACACGACGACATATCCATCTACAATTACTGTAAATCTTACAAAAGATAGCCAGGGAAGACCCACGTAAGACTAATATGCAGAACAAAATTGAAATTACAACCAAAAAAAATACGACGAATCACGGTACAGCTAACACGCATGAAAGCCTTAATTTCAAACAGAGCGGTAATCACGACAGCACTAAATGCTGAATCCCTGAAAGAAATTAATGCAATCACCCTATACATCAACGACACTGAAACAGAAAACGTCTCTGTGTCGTCCCCTTTCCAACCGCCCGCAAGAGAAACAGACAAGAAACATATAACATAAAAGAAGCGAGATTTGCCCAACAATGATAGGACAAACAACCATGACGTTACATGACATATGTGAACTTATCTGAATCGACCATGAGCATGCACTCCTCGCTGTAACTTCAATGCATCGCTCCAGGCAATAATAGTTTGACATACAGCTTGGATAATGTAGTCATCACCAAACATGTTGACTGAATCTGAAAACGTTCTAGTAAATCGTCCACTGAGATTTCAATTAAATAGGAATCTTGTAAATGAATTCAACGTCGAAAAATTATGTGTGACCTTCACTAGTGTACGACACGTTGTAGAGACTGTGTCATATTATAATGTTCAAGTCGAAATGTCTTTTGGAAAAACGAGTGAACGAATTGAATGATGAGGTGACCTTGTCAACGTACTAACTGTTTGATGTAGCACTTCAGAGTTTACTCGTCCAGCGAAACGACCAACAGGTACAATCCAAGATATATATTTCTCACGTGAAGATATTCGTCAGATTAGTATAGCATCTTTTTTTCATGGCAAATAAGCATGCACGATCTTGTCATGGATATAATGATCATCAAGTATGGTCCCAGGTCTGGGCATGACCTAGTATACGAATACTGCAAAGTCCACATCTGCACGATATTGCATTACAACAGCTGCCTCTGTATAAAAAGTTATCTTGCTGTTTTAAATAATGTAGCAGTGACAGTTTGATACAAAATTCCCGATATTGTCCCAACATAGGACTCTGTCTGCAAATGGCATGAGCAACCTTTATCTGTCCTTCAAATCCAACGGACGATGCCTCCCATATCTGTGGTGGGCGCTCCTCTCCGCATTTAATGTTCGATTTATTATTATTTCAGGTAAATAGCTCCCTCCGTCCACACTCGAAAACCTATACTTATTATGTTAATTTATACTTAATTGCTCCTTCTGTTGTTATATATTACTGCTCGTTGCTCTATTACGTCTAAGGTGAAATCTCCTAACGATTATGTGCGTTGTCCCGAAATCCACCAACATAAATACGGGCTCTGTAACTTACCCAATCAACGACAAGGAAATAAGACAGTTTTCCTTCATAAACGAACTCAATTTTTTAAAATAAACCTATATCCATTGTAGCTTTCATATTCGTTCGTAAAGAGTGATCCATATTCTCAGAAACTCATCATGACAGGATTAACCCTGTTCCAAGAGTATCCCTTTTATTATACAATCCACACACTTTAAGAAAGGGGAACTCTGCTGAATGAAATTTATCTCTAAACCCATCTTACGTGGGTTGAAATTTCCTTATAAGAGTTTGCTGAACTATGTCATAGTCCTTGCGACTGGTTTCATCCAAGGTGTTGCGTTCCATTTATTCATGCATGTGAAACTGGTAGAAGTGTGATCAAGTTATATTTCTAGGGGAATGTTAATTCATCTATCAAATGGAAGCTGTAAACAACAACTGATCGAAATAATGTCAGATGAATACTGCTAACAGTTTATATATTTTATTGACAAGTATAAACACCATGTAACCCCATTCACGATTAAAGATTCATGTTCCCATAGTTTATAAGGCCAACCATACAGGGCCATTAACGTTCATGTCTGCATAAACACAGTAGTAACGGTGCTTTCATCACCTCTTCGTATGATAATGGTCTGCGATATGATTTTCTATTACACAGCCATACAACATCGTTAAAATACTTCCTGGTTAATAATAAACAGCTGACATACACATGAATCAACACCTTCCCTGTATGCAGACAGTCTGGCGACATAAGAACATCGGGAAAAATACACATGGCGCAGCCCCTACGACCAGCAACACTTCTAAAAATCAACTGCCCAAAATCGTATAATATTTTCAGTCCTGTTCACGACCTGCATTCTTTGCACGGACTTAACCAAATCTTGCTCTCGGTTAGTTATAACAGCACAGACCATAGACTAATTTGACGACATTCTATTCTAACAACCCTTTCGTAGAGCACCGCAGCGTTTCAAAATAATAAATACATTGCGGTGTGCAAAAAGAGGTAGAACATTATTACCTCCCGCCAAGAGAAAACCAAAACGTTTCTGAAGGACGACTAACAATGCACCACGGAAACAACGCGTGACAGTATAAGTCAGATAATGTATGGTCACGTCAATGTCCGAAGTCATACGTAGTTATGATAATCACAATATGTCAGTATTAACCTAAGTGTAGTAATAGACATAATATAATCTATTCAAGAAAATTACTGTTAAAGTCACATAATTTAACGAGGTGTTCACTTGTAAGTAAATAAGAACAATCCATGAATGATAATAAATGTTCTTCTAAGAATCTAGAGTTTATCAATTAACAACCTTTGTATTAGCATTGTTTAGAAATATTTGTTCATAAGTGCACAATCAGCGCAATAATCCCTAAGTGTATCGAGTTTATGTAAAGTTATTATAGTAATTATGTATGAACACATCTTGACAGAGTGTCAGCCAAAACATTCCTGTTATCATTGATAGGTTAAATGCTGTAGTCTTAGGATTGTAAAAGGAGAGCATATCTGGCCACACGTTGGTTTGGAAATTTGGCAGTTTGCAGATACGTCAGAGATCTTTGGTCAGTTTGCAGGACAAAATGTGCTCCAAGTAAATACCGCCGAAGCTTAGACATTCGTACTCCATACAATTGCCAACAGTTCTCTTTCGATGATGGGGTATTTCGATTCTGTTGTGCTTAGTTTTCGGATAACATACAAAATTAGATGAATAGCTCCGGCAAAGTGCTGCATCAAACAACCGCCAATTCCCTCCAGAGATGAGTCAGTGCTGAGAACAAACGGATTAACGCCTTAGGTAATCTCAAAATAGGTGTGTTAGAAAAACCTATTTTCATGTGGTGTAATGCTTTGTTACAGTCTGCATTCCATTGGATTTTACTAGGAGAGCCCTTCCTAGTTATCGAAGACAGAACTGAAGTGATGGAAGAAAAAAAGGATAGTAATGTAAGTGTAGCCACGCCATCATCAACATCTAAATGGTTAAGGTTACAGTGTAGCCACGTCATCATCAACATCTAGATGGTTATGGTAACAGTGAAGCCACGCCATCACCAACATCTAGATGGTTAAGGTAACAGTGTATTCACGTCATGACCAACATCTAGATGGTTAAGGTAACAGTGTAGCCACACCATCACCAACATCTAGGTGGTTAAGGTGTTTTTTACAGGCTGTTTTACATCATTATACGAAATTATACAAAACATCATGTTGTTCACCATTATACAACTCCCGATGTCATTGTTATTCTTATGTTGTGCATCATTACTACGAAGTGGGAGACGTCATATGTTGTAAAAATGTATATTGTTAAAAGATACATCATCTTGGCTAAGATGTGTCTAACAACTGACAAAACAACTGACAAAACAACTGACTAAAACATGACAAAACAACTGACAAAGCAACTAATAAACTAACTGACAAAACAACTAACAAAAGACCTGACAAAACAATAGACAATATAGCAGACAAAACAACTTACGAAATAACTGACAAAACAGCCGAGAAGATGACTGGCAAAACAAATGACAAAACAAATAACTAAACAACTGACAAGACAATTGACAAGTTAACTTACAAAATATTTGGCAAAACAACTGACACAACAGCGGACAAAAAAAAACAGACAAAAAAAAAAACTGACTAAATCTTACTTAGTCGTTCCTCTTCTACCGTGAGGCGTAGGGGTTTGTAAGAGAGAGCGCCATACTATTCTATCAGCTGTCTTCCTCCTGGCTTGGTTCCATTCTTGTCCTCGGTCCTTTAAAGATTGTCTAATGTTGTCCTCCCAGCGGACTCTGGGTCGTCCTGGAGGTCTGGATCTCTGGCTCTTAGTTTCCCATGCTTACCGTGGTAGCCGATCCTTTCCCATTCTGCAGACATGGCCAAACCATCTCAGTTGGGACTGTTCTACTTGGGTCTGCAGGGGTTGGGTTTTTAGGCATTGACGTATCGTCTGGTTGCGGACCATGTCTATTCTTGTTACTTCAACCACCTTCCTCGGATACCTCATTTCTGAGATTTGGATCTGGCTTTTGTGGGTTGAAGTCATTGCCCATGACTCGCATCCATACGTCACGACTGGGGCATAGGTTGAGCGGTATACAGCCATCCTCGTCTTTAGTGGTAAGAAGACCGACTAAATCAACTGCCAAAAACAACTGACAACATAACCTAAAAAACAGCTGACAACACACAATTTACTGACAAAACAACAAATAAAGCTGATAAAAAAAGTGACTTAACAACCGACAAAACAGTTGATAAAACAAATGATAAAAAATACTGATAAGACGCCTGACAAAATACCTGACATAACAACTGACAAAAATAACTGACTAAATCAAGTGACAAAAACAACCGACTACACAACAAATACAGCTGATAAAATAGTGATTTAACAACCGACAAAACAGTTGGTAAAACAAATTATAAAAAATAATGATAAGACACCTGACAAAATAACTGAAATAACAGCCGACAAAACAACTGACAAACAATTGACAAAAACACCTGACAAAACAACCGACAAAACAACCGACAAAACAACTGACAAAAACAACTGACAAAAACAACTGACAAAAACAACTGACAAGAACAACTGACAAGAACAACTGACAAAAACAATTTACAAAACAACTGACAAAAACAATTTACAAAACAACTGACAAAAACAACTGACAAAACAACTGATAAGAACAACTGACAAAAACAACCGACCAACTGACAAAAACCACTTACAACTGATCATATAACTGATTCTATCTTCACCAGATCATGCTCAATTCTCTTCACAAGTATGAGCCTCGACTACATGTGGTAAAGGTCAATTCAAGGACACAGAAAAAGACCATCCTGACCTTTAGCTGTCCAGAGACGCAGTTTATCGCTGTCACGGCTTACCAGAACGAGGAGGTGCGTAGTGTGTTGTTGTTTGTTGCTACTATGGGAGTAACCGTCTTCGAAGATGCTGTGAATGCTGGCTGGTCAAACATTTTATAAAGCTACGGCCGATATCACGGCCGTCAGGACTAAGATGACACATTATTATTATTACTATTGTGCTTGTTACTGTAATTACTGTTGTTACTACGGATGCTACTACTAGTACTAACTGTTCTACTGGTACTACTACTAGTACAACTGTTACTACTATCAGGTAGCGTTTCGTTGGATTCCCGCTTTCGTGAGCGCAGAAAGGTGTATCTGGAAAGAGGTGATCTGTTGGTTTAAGGTGATTATTGTGTGCGCGCTTTCGGACAAGGTTAATTTCTGCCTAAGCGCTCTAGTATCTTTCTGCGAAGATGTTGTTCGTCCATCACGGGTGATGAAGACCACTCTGTAAATCCAATTATTAGGAATATGTTAGATTACTCTATGGGTACGAAGGTGACTGATGAGCCCGATGCGGGCCTTGAAAGATCTTGGACAGTGTGGGCAGGGAATGTTTGCTTCATGTGAAGGTTTTATTTCACGGTCTTTTCTAGCTTGTCTCCGCTGTTCCGCTTCTGCTCTTCTGGATTTCTTCTTCTTCTGCGTTCAGTTTGTAGTCATGCTAAATCTGCAGGCATGTCGCCAGGACGAAGTCCACAGTCTTTACCAGGTCGGCGCGGCAGCCCCATAGCTTCTGCTGGAGCTCAGCACCCCTTGGCCAGGTCGTACGTCGCGGTTCATCGTGGGTTGGACAGTTCTGGAGAATGTGTTCTGGGGTCTGGATTCCTGTTCCGCATGGGCATTCATTTGTGTGGGATATCTTGAGGCGATAGAGATGTCCTAGTAATCTGCAGTGGCCGGTTCTCAGGCGGAACATTGTGGTCTGTTGGTATCTGTTTAGATGGTGTATTGGGTCATCTCTGCTGTACATATCCCCTTCCTCCTTCCACTGATTTTTGTACTTGTTGTGGATTATGGTATTTGCTTCCCGATACGGCAATGGATGGCTGTATTGTTCCATTTTACTGCCACTTCTTGATAGAGCATCTGCTTTCTCATTACCAGCAATTCCACAATGGGAGGGTAACCACTGAAGGGCAATGGTTGATGACCTTTGGATGATGTTAAGCTCAGATCTGATCTCATTCATCATGTTATCATTTATGGTGTTTTGTATTGATTCCAGTAATGATCTGCAGTCGGTGAAGATTACTATCTTAGCTGGTGGTTGTTGTTCGGGTCTGGGGAATATTTTCAGGGCTTGCAGTAGTGCCATAGCTTCTGCCCTGAAATTGGAGGAGATCTTTCCAGTTGGGAAGGCCTTTCGGATGATCTTTCCATTTAGGAATCTTATAAAAATGCCCCCACCACCGTTCTTTACTGCCCCCTCAGCGGATCCATCTGTGTATGCGTGTGTCCACTCTTTCGGATTGTGTAGCCGTGTACATAGTTGTTCCTTTGGAAACAGGCTATAAAAACCAGATTAGCATATAAATTTCTACTTTCCTAGAAACAGATTAAATTTTAATTAGGCTAAGCTTCGCTTGTAGAGTCGCGTTAGTCACGTGATTTTTAACCAATCGTAAGGCTCAGTATTATTCAGCCGGCAGGAAATGTAGAAGGGACGCGATTTTTCCCCAGCAGCCTAGTTTAGTTGGAAGGGACGCGTCTAGCTAGTAAGACAAGCAAGTTTGTGCTCATAACGCAGTAGTTTACTGCATGAAAGTTTATTCAAGTTGAAGAATTAGAAATTCCAGGGATGATGGCATGTTCTCTTCAAAGTGCATTTTTGTGTATTTAAACTCTATATTCGAAGTCTGTAAGTAGGAACTAATTACTATACAATTATTGACATGTCGAAATCGAATGATTGTTGCAGATTTAGAAAGGAAACAATGGCTGAAAGATTTCTATTCAAATGTACATGCAGGATTGATTTGTTTTGATGAAGCAATAACATATCAGGAGGAGATATGGAAATTTTATATCCTGAAGAAGCAGAGTAATCCCTATTGCACTACTGGTATGCACTTACTTGAAAATATTGCATTATGAACAAGAAAGAATTTCCTAAGAATAGAACCAGAATGGTTATAATGAAGTTAGAAACTCATACAGCGGGATTTTGAAAAGAAATAGGCTCTGAAGAATAATTGTCATATGTTTCTTATGAAGTTTTGCCATGTCGACTTGTAATTACGTTATAATTAAATAAAAGTCACGTTTATACTAAAGGCAGGTCGTCACTCATTTGCTTTGCCATACGTTCATGAGAGGAAGGAAGGAAATATAAATGAACCATAACTGCTCTTGCTGGTAAATCATATAAATAAAACACATCTGCTCTAATACAACACCTTAGAGGATAGTCCCCGAACTTGGTAAAATCCCGTAAGACTGTAAGGGAGAAATTGCGAACTCTAGCGGTCAAGCTAGTAAATCTAGATCTAACACTCTCTGCAATTAAACAGCAACCCCCAATTCCCTACCCGGCCACTATTGTACTTTTCTTCAATCATTTCTTGAGCCAAAGGTTTTTAGTTGCTGAGGGGTCTGGTGGCATTTTTTTTATTTCAGGGACTTCCGTGAAGATAGATATATTTCCATGGCAGTCGTCTGGCTCCTCATAGTCAATTAACATTTCAATCTCAGTAGGTTGTTTTGATAGGAGGTCTTCATGGCATCGATGCAGATGTTTGGAGATGTTTATGAAGCTGGTTCTTTTCAGCCAGTTCTTTGTCAAGCTATTGAGTTTGGCATGCATTGGATGACGTGGCATTCGTAGAAACTTCTCACTGTGAGTGAATATATTTTCCTCACGTCTGTCATTCAGAGAGCGGATGTTGGTGTATCTCTCCATTGTCTGGATTGGAGAAGTCTTCATCCCTCCAGTGATTAATCTAAGGCCTGAATTTTGTACTTTCCCTAGGCGTTCTGTGTTTGTTTTAGATGCCGTGGCCCAGGCTGACATGCCATATTCAAGTACAGGCCTGACTGTGCCTGTATAGACTTTTTTTAGTATGTTGGTATTTGCCCCCCAACTTATGCCAGCCAGTTTCTTCATAATTGAGAGCTTTCTTATTGCTCTCTGTTCTACTGCATTTATGTGCGGCTTCCAGGTGAGTCTCTTATCCAACTTGACTCCCAGGTATGTTGGATTTACCTCGATTGGAAGCTCACTTCCATTTAGTTGCAGTTTGATCGTTTCTTGGCGATTTGACAGAGAGAAGCAGGTTGCTACTGTCTTGGAGAGATTTATCTGTACTCCCCACTCTGATGCCCATTTATCGATGGTATTTAGCGCTGCTTTCATCCTGAACTGTGCAGTAGGCAAATGTTCAGCAGCACACCAGGCAGCAAACTCGTCAGCATGAAGAGCCCTGGAGATATTCCCGGACAGTTTCTCTGCAATATCTTACTTACTTACTTAGTCGTTCCCCTTCTACCGTGAGGTGTAGAGGTTTGGAAGAGAGAGCGCCAGACTATTCTATCAGCTGTCTTCTTCCTGGCCTGGTTCCATTCTAGTCCTCGGTCCTTCAAAGATTGTCAAATGTTGTCCTCCCAGCGGACTCTCGGTCGTCCTGGGGGTCTGGATCCCTGGCTCTTTGTTTCCCATGCTTGTCGTGGTAGCCGATCTTCTCCCATTCTGCAGACATGGCCAAACCATCTTAGTTGGGACTGTTCTACTTGGGTCTGCAGCGGGTGGCATTTTAGGCCTTGACGTATCGTCTGGTTGCGGACCATGTCTCTTTTTGTTACTTCAACCACCTTCTTCAGATACCTCATTTCTGAGGTTTGGATCTGGCTTTTGTGGGTTGTAGTCATTGCCCATGACTCGCATCCATATGTCAAGACTGGGACATAGGTGGAGCGGTATACAGCCATCTTCGTTTTCTTACCAACCTCTCTCTTGCTGAGGAATCCTCGATTTATGGCCTGAAAAAAAGTCTCCCAGCTGCTGCTTTTCGAGTGGCCAACTCTTCTTTGATGCCTCCCTTTCGGTCTATAATAGCTCCGAGATATTTTAAGTGGTCGACCTGCTCCAGGACCTTTCTCCCAACTTAATCTGATGTCTTCTTTCTTCTCGTGATATCACCATGGATTTTGTTTTAGAGCTGCTTATGACCATCCCTCTCTTCTCCAGCTCTTCCTTCCAGACTTGCAGATTGGATTGGAGATGTGTCTCTGATTTTCTCTGCAATATCATTTATATATATGATAAAAAATGTGGGGGAGATAACTCCTCCTTGTGGCACACCTTGTTGAAGAGTGACGCGATGGGCAAGCAGTTCGGTCTTGCGCAGCAGCTTCCCATATGTCTGGGTTTATGTCAAAGGTTTTCAATGACGTCTTTAACGTGTCTTTGAAGCGCTTCCTTTGGCCACCATGGGAGCGTTTACCCTTCTGCATCTCACCATAAAAGAGTATCTTTGGCAGTCGATGGTCTGGCATGCGGACTACATGACCTGCCTAGCAAATCTGTGACTGCATCAGAATAGTATGGATGCTAGGGATACCAGCTCTGTCAAGAACGGCGGTATCCGGGATCTTGTCTTGCCATTTGATGTTCATTATCTTCCTGAGACAGACTGAATGGAAGTGGATTAGCTTCTTTACGTGGCACCTGTATACAGTCCATGTTTCGCATGCATACAGCAGCACTGGAAGCACCGCAGCTCTGTACACCTTCAGCTTTGTCTGTAGGCTAGTGCCACTTCGATGCCAAACGTTGGAGTATAGTCTGCCAAATGTGCTGCTGGCTTTGGAGATCCTGGTGTTTACCTCATCATCAATGACGATGTTCTGGGAAAGTGTGCTACCAAGGTATGAGAATCTGTTCCCAACATTCAGTTTCTCACCATTTACCTTGATGATTGGCTCAGTATAAACTGTGCCAAGAGCTGGTTGGTACACGATTTCTGTTTTCTCCGTGTTGATGGTAAGCCCAAAGTTGGCACAGGCTTCGGAGAATCTATCCACGCTGTGCTGCAGATCAGCCTCTGAGCCAGCACTAAGGGCACAATCGTCAGCAAACAGAAGATCTCTGATGGTGTGTGATTTGACCTTGGTTTTTGCTTGAAGCCTCCTAAGGTTAAACAATTTTCCATCAATACGATAACTAATGTCGATTCCTGTGTCCCCGTCTCTAAAAGCCTCAGTCAGCATAGCAGAAAACATGATACTGAAACAGAGTCGGTGCAAGTTCACACCCTTGTTTTCACTCTGTTTGAGACGGGGAAAGTCTCTGACAGCTCACCGTTTTCCTGAACTCTAGCCTGCATTCCATCATGCAGTTGCTGCACTACTGAGATAAATTTCTTTGGGCAGCCGTATTTAGCCATGATCTTCCATAGACCCTCTCTACTGACCGTGCCGAACGCCTTTGTCAAGTCAATGAAAGCTGTGTACAGGTCACAGTGCTGTTCTTGCCATCTTTCCTTGTAGCTGTCTTGCAGCGAACACCATATCTGTGGTTCCACGTTCTTTCCGGAATCCACACTGACTTTCAGGTAAAAGACCTTTGTCAAGATGAGCCGTAAGGCGATTCAAAAGGTTTCTGGCGAATATCTTCCCAGCGATTGATAAAAGAGAGATGCCTCGATGATTGCTGCAGTCTTGGCGATTACCTTTACGTTTATATAGATGTATAATTGACGCATCTTTGAGATCGTGTGGGATGGTTTCACTCTGCCACATTTGCTGGAAGATCATGTGAAGTTTCTCTATCAGAACTGTACCGCCATCTTTAGACCTCAA
The DNA here is from genome assembly GCA_024509875.1 of Oreohelix idahoensis. Taxonomy (NCBI): domain Eukaryota; kingdom Metazoa; phylum Mollusca; class Gastropoda; order Stylommatophora; family Oreohelicidae; genus Oreohelix; species Oreohelix idahoensis. Next base: position 288,538 of record JAMPIV010010328.1, on the reverse strand, counting down.
CAGGAATTGAATCGGAGCCGGGGCCTTTCCGCTAGAAAGTTGTCGAATCGCTTTTTGAGTTTCCTCCAGAATTGGTATATCATCTGGTGCTTCATTTATAGGAATTTGGGGCATGCGGTTGATGGTTTCGTCGTTAATAGATGATGGCTGGTTCAGAATATTATTAAAATGTTGGACCCAGCGTTGGAGAATTTTTTCCTTGTCTGTAATTAGTGTTTTTCCATCTATCTGCATTAAGGAGGGGAAATTATCCTGATGATGTTGGACCATAGACCGCTTTGAGTGCAAGGTAAAAGTTTTTCAAGTCATGGCTGTCAGCAAAGCCTTGGAGCTCATCTGCTTTATTACTGAGCCATGAATCCCGCATCTGGCGTAGTTTATGTTGGACGATTCTACGCATGTTGTTGAAAGCGTCTTTCTTGGATGTAGATTTTGGATCATTTAAATATGCTTTATGGAGATGGTGTTTTCTCAGCCAACATCTTCTTTTATATCATCTGAGTTCTCATCAAACCAGTCATTTTGTTTCTTGATGGCGGGACCCAGAATCTCTGTAGCAGTGTTGTAGATCTGTTCACTTAGGGCTGCTCAATTTGTTTCCACACTTTAGCCGTCTAACGAGATAGATTTGAGACGGTCTTCTGGGTGTCAGTAAATGACTGTTTGATTTTTGTCTTCTTTAGTTTGGTGACATCCAGCCTTTTATGAGTTTTCTTCCCCTGAGGGCGCCTGGCTGGTTGGATACGAATTTTAAGTTTACACACAATGAGGCGATGATCAGTCCAGCATTCAGCACCACACATAGACTTGGTCACCCGGACATCTTGCCTGTCCTTCTTCCTAACAATTACATAGTCAATTAAGTGCCAATGATTTGAGCGAGGGTGCATCCAGGAGGTCCTGTTGCGGGTAGGAAGTCGAAAAATGGTGTTGGTGACAAGGAGGTCATGTTCTACGCAAGTCTGGAGGAGAAGAAGTCCATTGCTGTTACAGCGACCCACGCCGTACTTTCCAATAGTGCCATTCCAGGAGATGTTTTCTGAGCCTACTCTTGCATTAAAGTCACCAAGAATTATGAGCTTATCTGCTTTAGGAACTGATGCAATGACTGCATGTAGTTCTTCATAAAACTTATCCTTGACGTCATCCTGGTTTGTCATAGTTGGTGCATACGCGCTAATGATGGTGGCATGTTTTCTTCCATAAAGCAGGGGGATCTTGACTGTCATGAGTCGGTCATTTATTCCCTTTGGGGGCCCCACTAACTTGCCAACAATTGCTGTTTTGATTGCAAATCCAACCCCTGCTTCTCGTCTTTCTTCAGTTCCTCTTCCGCTCCAAAAGAATGTATAACCTGCACCCTTTTTGCAAAGTTGGCCCTCGCCTGCAAGTCGAGTTTCACTCAGTGCTGCTATGTCAATGTTGTATCGGGCCAGTTCTCTCCCAATCAGGGCAGTTTGCCTCTCAGGTCTGTTTGCGTTAAAGTCTTTGTCAAGGAGAGTGCGCACATTCCATGCGCCTAGAATGAGGGGGAAAAATCTGTCCTTTCTTTTTTTTTATGTGTCGCCCGCTGAAGTAGGGTACCCACCAACCGCGGTAAGCTGGTTAGGTAATGGTGGAGCAGGCAATATTTAGGGCACCTTTTCTAGCCCCTTCCTCATGCCATGGAGGTGAGCAGTGCTTTCCTAAAGAGGGCTGCTCAGACACTCAGGGGGCTGCCGAATCCCACTGCTGATCCGATCAGTGGAAGACGACCATATGGCTTGAGCCGCCTGTGTATAGGTCTGCGACTATGACTGCCAGCGCACCCACGCCTGCCGCTTCGCCGCTCGCCCATCGCCACAGGACTTGTTGTGAGTGGATGGATGAATGGATGAAAGAGTGACTTGCGCAGTGATTTGGATTAAAGTGAGGAAGAGTTGCGCAATTCGTCGACCTCACTCTTCGCCTGGGTCCATCTGAATGCAGTGGCAAGACAAGTCTAGACGACTGGAGATGAAGTCAGGTGCAGTGGATGACCAGGGCTTTCTACGTGCCTCGGGCCGTGTTGCTTACGCTCCACAGCGCGTTGCTGGTAATCGCCGTCATGCCCGTTGAACCAATAGGTGGTTTCTTCCGCGCAGTCTACCGAATCCAGTCTTCGCATGCATGGGTAGGCAGACCCTAACTCACCGAAGGTTTATAACCAGTCGGCTACCCTCACCTAGTTTAGCCGGCCTGTCAAAGCCGTTGCCCGGGGGTGGCCGCATGCTGACAGCTACGAGGAGCCACAGGTGAGAGCTGAATGCCAGGTTTGGACCAAAGGTGGCCGAGCTGCTCTGAAAAGGGCATGACAGCTCCTTCACCAGAGGTACTACCAATACCTGACATCCCAGACCCCCCTCCCCCCCCAGGCCAAGATAACCACCTGTTCAAGAGTTTTCAGTCTGCCCGTGCTCCGCCAGGAATTGTCTTTTGTCAGGGGGTGAGCGAGTCCTTGAACTCTTCCACGATAATCGTTCCTGCAGCCCTACATAAAGTTCATCAAACTTGCTGAACTACACCCATTTCTCCAGGTACATCTCTAATCGAGTAGCGAATCGCTTACATTTGTCGTCCTTTTCTCGCTTAGCTTGCCGAAATTTGCTTTGGAAAATGTCAGCGTTTAGTTGAAAACGTTAGAGCAAGACTTTATTCAGGAGGTTCTGTTATATTGATACATCACTGGCCTTTCCTGAAAGATTTGGTATGCAACTCTACACTGACCGTGCGAATACTTTAACTGATGTTTGTCTTTCTGTAAGCCATATGTAGCAGGCAAGGCCTCGAATCTACTCAGATATGTATCTAAGTAATCTAGACTGAAAGAAGGCCGAATTAGGCGCCGTCGCTCCCTTAGGAAGTTCCCAACTCACTAGCGCTTGAACCAGAGTTAATTTTCCTCCCTTCATTGTCTAGTTCTTTCAGTCTAATCTCTCGTGGGCCCCGCAACGCGTCCTTTTCTACCTTCTCTTTGTCGACATTTTTCTCTTCGAATGTCCCTTTGTTCTCTTTCTCTTCTGTCTTTTCATCAGCCTTCTCTGCTTCTTTTCTCTACCTTCTCCTTTTCAAATGCCATTGTTTTAATTTTTTTTCTTCTCTTTCTAGTCTTCTTCCCTCACGTTCTGATGCTTTCTCTGCTTCGTTCTACGCCATCTATGTTATGTTTCTCTCCTTGTGTTTTTTTTCCACAGAAGTGACCACAAAGTCAGTAAGCTCTTTATTGGACAGAGCAAGATCTTTCCCAATATTTAAGTAAAAAGCTGCGTGGAGATTTTGTAGTTCGCTAATCTGTGCAAGAACTCGGCTTACAAAGCTAGGCAATAATGCAACTGCTACTTAACTAATGTAGAATTAGCTGCTGCAAATACAGATTAGCTGTCTACATTTCTAATACAAATACAACACAGCATTACCAATTGACTACATATTATGCACTCTGCTGTTTTTCGACCTTACAATATTTAAAATTTAGCATTACCAACTGAATTCTTTTAAGGATATTTTAATTTTTAATTTTGGCAACCGTAATCCCTCGCACAAATTCCAGACAACAACCCCAAATAACCAACTGCCAAATTATGGGTGACTAAA
>JAMPIV010010328.1:0-272930 GCA_024509875.1 Oreohelix idahoensis | reverse complement strand
TTTTTTTTTTGCATGTCCCGCCGCCCCCCAATCCGCATCATAGGGTTAGATTTTGATAGGAGGTCTTCATTGGCTTGGATGCTTTGTCAAGCTATTGAGTTTGGCATGCATTGGATGACGTGGCATTCGTAGAAACTTCTCACTGTGAGTGAATATATTTTCCTCACGTCTGTCATTCAGAGAGCGGATGTTGGTGTATCTCTCCATTGTCTGGATTGGAGAAGTCTTCATCCCTCCAGTGATTAATCTAAGGCCTGAATTTTGTACTTTCCCTAGGCGTTCTGTGTTTGTTTTAGATGCCGTGGCCCAGGCTGACATGCCATATTCAAGTACAGGCCTGACTGTGCCTGTATAGACTTTTTTTAGTATGTTGGTATTTGCCCCCCAACTTATGCCAGCCAGTTTCTTCATAATTGAGAGCTTTCTTATTGCTCTCTGTTCTACTGCATTTATGTGCGGCTTCCAGGTGAGTCTCTTATCCAACTTGACTCCAAGGTATGTTGGATTTACCTCGATTGGAAGCTCACTTCCATTTAGTTGCAGTTTGATCGTTTCTTGGCGATTTGACAGAGAGAAGCAGGTTGCTACTGTCTTGGAGAGATTTATCTGTACTCCCCACTCTGATGCCCATTTATCGATGGTATTTAGCGCTGCTTTCATCCTGAACTGTGCAGTAGGCAAATGTTCAGCAGCACACCAGGCAGCAAACTCGTCAGCATGAAGAGCCCTGGAGATATTCCCGGACAGTTTCTCTGCAATATCTTACTTACTTACTTAGTCGTTCCCCTTCTACCGTGAGGTGTAGAGGTTTGGAAGAGAGAGCGCCAGACTATTCTATCAGCTGTCTTCTTCCTGGCCTGGTTCCATTCTAGTCCTCGGTCCTTCAAAGATTGTCAAATGTTGTCCTCCCAGCGGACTCTCGGTCGTCCTGGGGGTCTGGATCCCTGGCTCTTTGTTTCCCATGCTTGTCGTGGTAGCCGATCTTCTCCCATTCTGCAGACATGGCCAAACCATCTTAGTTGGGACTGTTCTACTTGGGTCTGCAGCGGGTGGCATTTTAGGCCTTGACGTATCGTCTGGTTGCGGACCATGTCTCTTTTTGTTACTTCAACCACCTTCTTCAGATACCTCATTTCTGAGGTTTGGATCTGGCTTTTGTGGGTTGTAGTCATTGCCCATGACTCGCATCCATATGTCAAGACTGGGACATAGGTGGAGCGGTATACAGCCATCTTCGTTTTCTTACCAACCTCTTTCTTGCTGAGGAATCCTCGATTTATGGCCTGAAAAAGTCTCCCAGCCGCTGCTTTTCGAGTGTCCAACTCTTCTTTGATGCCTCCCTTTCGGTCTATAGTAGCTCCGAGATATTTAAAGTGGTCGACCTGCTCCAGGACCTGTTCTCCCAACTTAATCTGATGTCTTTTTTCTTCTCGTGATATCACCATGGATTTTGTTTTAGAGCTGCTTATGACCATCCCTCTCTTCTCCAGCTCTTCCTTCCAGACTTGCAGATTGGATTGGAGATGTGTCTCTGATTTTCTCTGCAATATCATTTATATATATGATAAAAAATGTGGGGGAGATAACTCCTCCTTGTGGCACACCTTGTTGAAGAGTGACGCGATGGGCAAGCAGTTCGGTCTTGCGCAGCAGCTTCCCATATGTCTGGGTTTATGTCAAAGGTTTTCAATGACGTCTTTAATGTGTCTTTGAAGCGCTTCCTTTGGCCACCATGGGAGCGTTTACCCTTCTGCATCTCACCATAAAAGAGTATCTTTGGCAGTCGATGGTCTGGCATGCGGACTACATGACCTGCCTAGCAAATCTGTGACTGCATCAGAATAGTATGGATGCTAGGGATACCAGCTCTGTCAAGAACGGCGGTATCCGGGATCTTGTCTTGCCATTTGATGTTCATTATCTTCCTGAGACAGACTGTATGGAAGTGGATTAGCTTCTTTACGTGGCACCTGTATACAGTCCATGTTTTGCATGCATACAGCAGCACTGGAAGCACCGCAGCTCTGTACACCTTCAGCTTTGTCTGTAGGCTAGTGCCACTTCGATGCCAAACGTTGGAGTATAGTCTGCCAAATGTGCTGCTGGCTTTGGAGATCCTGGTGTTTACCTCATCATCAATGACGATGTTCTGGGAAAGTGTGCTACCAAGGTATGTGAATCTGTTCCCAACATTCAGTTTCTCACCATTTACCTTGATGATTGGCTCAGTATAAACTGTGCCAAGAGCTGGTTGGTACACGATTTCTGTTTTCTCCGTGTTGATGGTAAGCCCAAAGTTGGCACAGGCTTCGGAGAATCTATCCACGCTGTGCTGCAGATCAGCCTCTGAGCCAGCACTAAGGGCACAATCGTCAGCAAACAGAAGATCTCTGATGGTGTGTGATTTGACCTTGGTTTTTGCTTGAAGCCTCCTAAGGTTAAACAATTTTCCATCAATACGATATCGGATGTCGATTCCTGTGTCCCCGTCTCTGAAAGCCTCAGTCAGCATAGCAGAAAACATGATACTGAACAGAGTCGGTGCAAGTTCACACCCTTGTTTAACTCCGTTTGAGACGGGGAAAGGCTCCGACAGCTCACCGTTTTCCTGAACTCTAGCCTGCATTCCATCATGCAGTTGCTGCACTACTGAGATAAATTTCTTTGGGCAGCCGTATTTTGCCATGATCTTCCATAGACCCTCTCTACTGACCGTGCCGAACGCCTTTGTCAAGTCAATGAAAGCTGTGTACAGGTCACAGTGCTGTTCTTGGCATTTTTCTTGTAGCTGTCTTGCAGCGAACACCATATCGGTGGTTCCACGTTCTTTCCGGAATCCACACTGACTTTCAGGTAAAAGACCTTTGTCAAGATGAGCCGTAAGGCGATTCAGAAGGATTCTGGCGAATATCTTCCCAGCGATTGATAAAAGAGAGATGCCTCGATGATTGTTACAGTCTTGGCGATTACCTTTACGTTTATATAGATGTATAATTGACGCATCTTTGAGATCGTGTGGGATGGTTTCACTCTGCCACATTTGCTGGAAGATCATGTGAAGTTTCTCTATCAGAACTGTACCGCCGTCTTTATAAACCTCAACAGGAATTGAATCGGAGCCGGGGGCCTTTCCACTAGAAAGTTGACGAATCGCTTTTTGAGTTTCCTCCAGAATTGGTAAATCATCTAGTGCTTCATTTATAGGAATTTGGGGCAGGCGGATGATGGCTTCGTCGTTAATAGATGAAGGCTGGTTCAGAATATTATTAAAGTGTTCGACCCAGCGTTGGAGAATTTTTTCCTTGTCTGTAGTTAGTGTTTTTCCATCTGCATTAAGGAGGGGAAATGATCCGGATGATGTTGGACCATAGACCGCTTTGAGTGCATGGTAAAAATTCTTCAAGTCATGGCTGTCAGCAAAGCCTTGGAGCTCATCTGCTTTATTACTGAGCCATGAATCCCGCATCTGGCGTAGTTTATGTTGGACGATTCTACGCATGTTGTTGAAAGCGTCTTTCTTTGATGTAGATTTTGGATCATTTAAATATGCTTTATGGAGATGGTGTTTCTCAGCCAACATCTTCTTTATATCATCTGAGTTCTCATCAAACCAGTCATTTTGTTTCTTGATGGCGGGACCCAGGATCTCTGTAGCAGTGTTGTAGATCTGCTCACTTAGGGCTGCCCAGCTTGTTTCCACACTTTAGCCGTCTAACGAGATAGATTTGAGACGGTCTTCTGGGTGTCAGTAAATGACTGTTTGATTTTTGTCTTCTTTAGTTTGGTGACATCCAGCCTTTTATGAGTTTTCTTCCCCTGAGGGCGCCTGGCTGGTTGGATACGAATTTTAAGTTTACACACAATGAGGCGATGATCAGTCCAGCATTCAGCACCACACATAGACTTGGTCACCCGGACATCTTGCCTGTCCTTCTTCCTAACAATTACATAGTCAATTAAGTGCCAATGATTTGAGCGAGGGTGCATCCAGGAGGTCCTGTTGCGGGTAGGAAGTCGAAAAATGGTGTTGGTGACAAGGAGGTCATGTTCTACGCAAGTCTGGAGGAGAAGAAGTCCATTGCTGTTACAGCGACCCACGCCGTACTTTCCAATAGTGCCATTCCAGGAGATGTTATCTGAGCCTACTCTTGCATTAAAGTCACCAAGAATTATGAGCTTATCTGCTTTAGGAACTGATGCAATGACTGCATGTAGTTCTTCATAAAACTTATCCTTGACGTCATCCTGGTTTGTCATAGTTGGTGCATACGCGCTAATGATGGTGGCATGTTTTCTTCCATAAAGCAGGGGGATCTTGACTGTCATGAGTCGGTCATTTATTCCCTTTGGGGGCCCCACTAACTTGCCAACAATTGCTGTTTTGATTGCAAATCCAACCCCTGCTTCTCGTCTTTCTTCAGTTCCTCTTCCGCTCCAAAAGAATGTATAACCTGCACCCTTTTTGCAAAGTTGGCCCTCGCCTGCAAGTCGAGTTTCACTCAGTGCTGCTATGTCAATGTTGTATCGGGCCAGTTCTCTCCCAATCAGGGCAGTTTGCCTCTCAGGTCTGTTTGCGTTAAAGTCTTTGTCAAGGAGAGTGCGCACATTCCATGCGCCTAGAATGAGGGGGAAAAATCTGTCCTTTCTTTTTTTTTATGTGTCGCCCGCTGAAGTAGGGTACCCACCAACCGCGGTAAGCTGGTTAGGTAATGGTGGAGCAGGCAATGTTTAGGGCACCTTTTCTAGCCCCTTCCTCATGCCATGGAGGTGAGCAGTGCTTTCCTAAAGAGGGCTGCTCAGACACTCAGGGGGCTGCCGAATCCCACTGCTGATCCGATCAGTGGAAGACGACCATATGGCTTGAGCCGCCTGTGTATAGGTCTGCGACTATGACTGCCAGCGCACCCACGCCTGCCGCTTCGCCGCTCGCCCATCGCCACAGGACTTGTTGTGAGTGGATGGATGAATGGATGAAAGAGTGACTTGCGCAGTGATTTGGATTAAAGTGAGGAAGAGTTGCGCAATTCGTCGACCTCACTCTTCGCCTGGGTCCATCTGAATGCAGTGGCAAGACAAGTCTAGACGACTGGAGATGAAGTCAGGTGCAGTGGATGACCAGGGCTTTCTACGTGCCTCGCCGTGCTCCTTACGCTCCACAGCGCGTTGCTGGTAATCGCCGTCATGCCCGTTGAACCAATAGGTAGTTTCTTCCGCGCAGTCTATCGAATCCAGTCTTCGCATGCATGGGTAGGCAGACCCTAACTCACCGAAGGTTTATAACCAGTCGGCTACCCTCACCTAGTTTAGCCGGCCTGTCAAAGCCGTTGCCCGGGGGGTGGCCGCTGTCGCATACTGACAGCTACGAGGAGCCACAGGTGAGAGCTGAATGCCAGGTTTGGACCAAAGGTGGCCGAGCTGCCCTGAAAAGGGCATGACAGCTCCTTCACCAGAGGTACTACCAATACCTGACATCCCACACCCGCCTCCCCCCCCAGGCCAAGATAACCACCTGTTCAAGAGTTTCTGCCCGTGCTCCGCCAGGAATTGTCTTTTGTCAGGGGTGAGCGAGTCCTTGAACTCTTCCACGATAATCGTTTCCTGCTGCCCTACATAAAGTTCATCAAACTTGGTGAACTACACCCATTTCTCCAGGTACATCTCTAATCGAGTAGCGAATCGCTTACATTTGTCGTCCTTTTCTCGCTTAGCTTGCCGAAATTTGCTTTGGAAAATGTCAGCGTTTAGTTGAAAACGTTAGAGCAAGACTTTATTCAGGAGGTTATGTTGTTTTGATCCTTCACTGGCATTTTCTGAAAGACATCGTATGCAACTCTACACTGACTCTGAGATTACTTTAAATGATGTTTGTCTTTCTGTAAGCCATATGTAGTAGGCAAGGCCTCGAATCTACTCAGATATGTATCTAATTAATCTAGACTGAAAGAAGGCCGAATTAGGCGCCGTCGCTCCCTTAGGAAGTTCCCAACTCACTAGCGCTTGAACCAGAGTTAATTTTCCTCCCTTCATTGTCTAGTTCTTTCAGTCTAATCTCGTGGGCCCGCAACGCGTCCTTTTCTACCTTCTCTTTGTCGACATTTTTCTCTTCGAATGTCCCTTTGTTCTCTTTCTCTTCTGTCTTTTTCAGCCTTCTCTGCTTCTTTCTCTACCTTCTCCTTTTCAAATGCCATTGTTTATTTTTTTTCTTCTCTTTCTAGTCTTCTTCCCTCACGTTCTGATGCTTTCTCTGCTTCGTTCTACGCCATCTATGTTATGTTTCTCTCCTTGTGTTTTTTTTCCACAGAAGTGACCACAAAGTCAGTAAGCTCTTTAATGGAAAAAGCAAATTCTTTCCCAATATTTAAGTAAAAAGCGTGGAGATTTTGTAGTTCGGCTAATCTGTGCAAGAACTCGGCTTACAAAGCTAGGCAATAATGCAACTGCTACTTAACTAATGTAGAATTAGCTGCTGCAAATACAGATTAGCTGTCTACATTTCTAATACAAATACAACACAGCATTACATTGACTACATATTATGAACTCTTTTTTCGACCTTACAATTTTAAAATTTAGCTTTACCAACTGTTTTCTTTAAGATATTTTAATTTTTATTTTGCACCGTATACGAGCTCAAATTAAAAAAAAAAAAAAATACAAACTGACAATTTGTCTAAAAAATTTCGAATTATATTGCCGGTGTCATCTTCATTGAGTTCATACGCACAGACAAGACAAATTGTCGCGACAACTGGGTGCTCATCTGGGATGAAAGGATAACATGTCATACGGCCACGCCTAAAACGTGTAGGATGACGAGGTGTGCCCTACCGAGGATAAGATAATGTCGGCAGAGGAAGGAGTAAAAGGAAGATAATGCGCGGAGGAAAAGAAACAAAGGAATGATAAGATGAATACTGCCAGAGATGAGTGCAGAAAAAAAATTGGACGAAAGGGTATGACGTTGTTTTCGTCACAATGCACCACCACTCTTGTTAAAACCTAATGTTTAGATGCATTATAAGTCTTGTTAAAACTAATGTTTAGACCAGTCTTTTAAAACTAATGTTTAGATCAAACTTTTAAAAGCTAGTGTTTAAATGCACAATCGTTACTATGTTTAGATGCACCATCATTGTTATAAAAACTATTGTTTAGCTGTACCATCAATTTGATTGAAACTAACGTTTAGGTGTGGGGTGATTGGAGTGGCTAAGAGGTATGGCGTCCGCTTCTAATTCTAAAGGTTCCGAGTTTGCTCCAGTGCATGTACATGGAATATAATTAATGGACTTTTTTCAGAACCAGTCTTTTCAAATGATGTCATACTCTCCCTGATCTCCTGGGTAGTGTGATCGTTTGTGTAGCTTTTCCGGATAAGAGCGAAAAAATAGCAGCTCCAGTGTGCAGGTTGCGCATGTTAACAATCCTTCGGCAGTTGGAAATTGTAAAGAGTAGATCATACGGTCGCTGCCCTGGCAAAATAAAAATTTAGGAAACCTACCCGCCGCAAAAATATTTATAGAATGTGTGATTACTGTGTACACACATTGGGATCATACCCGGTGCTATGGAGTTTGTGCACTGTGCTGTGATCCTACTTGTGTGATCTAATGGAGGAGATCGAAGCACTGTTGGAGTTGTCCGTGTGCAAAGATGCACCATCAGTGTTATTAAAACTATTTTTTTAGAAGCACTATCAATTGTATTAAAACTAATGTATAGAATCATCATAAAACTTTCTAAAACTAATGCTTACAATCAAAATTAGTGTAACTAACCTATAGTTAAATGACCATTCTTGTCTTACCCAGATCACGGCTTTGAAGATCAAACACAACCCATTTGCAAAAGCTTTCCTGGACGCAAAGGAAAGGTAACTACAGCATAGAGGGTCACTGTAGGTTATGTGTTCTTGTGTTCTCTGGTTAGGACGCTGTTCTTGTGTTTTCTAGTTAGCAGGTTCTTTTGGTGTTTTATAGTTAGCATGTTCTTCTAGTATTTTATAGTTAGCACACTGTTCTTGTGTTTTATATTTAACACGTTGTTAGCACTTTCTTCTAGTGTTTTTGAGTACGCACGTTGTTCTAGTGTTTTTAGTTAGCATGCTGTTCTTGTGTTTTCTAGTTTGCACGATGTTCTAGTATTTTATAGTTAGCTCGTTGTTCTTGTATTTTCCAGTTGGCACGTGTTCATTCTTGTGTTTTCCAGTTACACGTTGTTCTTGTGTTTTTTAATTAGCACATTGTTCTTGTATTTTATCCTTAGCTCGTTGTTATTGTGTTTTATATTTAGCACGTTGTTCCAATATTTTCCAGTTAGCCCTTTCTTCTAGTAAGAACGTTGTTCTTGTGTTTTTTTTTAAGTTAGCACGTAGTTCATGTGTTTCCTAGTTAGCACATTGTTCTGTTGTTTTATAGTTAGCGTGTTGTTCTTATGTTTTCTATTTACCACAGTGTTCTAGTATTTTCCAACTATGACTTTCTTCTAGTGTTCCATTGTTAACACGTTGTTCGTGTGTTTTCTAGTTAGCATGTTGTTTTTGTGTTTTCTAATTAATACATTGTTCTTGTGTTTTCTAATTACACTGAATGGGTATGAAAGGGAGAGTGTGTCACAAGAGAAGGAAATGGCTGTCACTTCCGGGTGTAAACAGTACATACTGTACTACGAAGCTAAAAAACGAAACTGAACAAGAAACTATCCAAACGTAATAATAATGAGTACTAGAGATAGATAGACTGTATAAATGACATTGCGTGACTCACACGTTAAGCTATTGGTGATGATGATCGTGGCCTCAGGATGTATACAGATGGGTTTGTGATCCATGGTGAGAAATCAGGTTGGGGCTTCTCTGTTAGGGTACAGGCAGAATCGTCGCCGAATATAGCGGGGCTTACATGATAACAACTTCCAGCATGAGAATGGAGGTCGAGGCTGTTACTACTTCATTAACAAAGGCAGTCATTGTGTCAGACTCTTAGTCCATGCTTCGAAAGGTTCAAAGTGGTTGGTTGCGACATGAATGGAAAACATTCATTGAAGCTTCGAGTCTACAAGAGCTGGTGTGGATCTACTGTCCTGGTCATGCAGGGATATGTGGTAATGAGAGAGCTGACAGACTAGCGTCAAGAGCACCCATAGTGGGGACACTGGATATGGATAAGGGAGAGATACTGAGAACAATTAATGATCGCCTGTCAGAGAATGACACTGCAATAGATGAATGATCAAGATTAAGACTGTTGGAATTTGGCATCAAACATCAGGCTAGCAGAGATAGACGTATGAGAGTATGCATCCGTCGTGTATACAATCAGCGAGTTACAGGAACAGTTAGCATTCACACTCTTCGACATATACTGAGGGAGACTGAGCACCTATGGGTTTACCTGGAGTGCAATGAAGTCGATTCTGTTCAACAATAACAATAACACAGATAGAAGAGGATATAATGATATTTAACAAAATAATTGAAAAAAAGTATGAGCGACGGAGATATAGAAAAATTGAATAAGTGTGGAAAGGGTCAAAATAGAATAGGTGTGGAAAGGGTCACATCAGATAAAGTAGTGTAGGGTGTTAAGACCACCTGGTTTGAGACACTGTTGCTGTCGTTTTTGACGGTTTCAATACACGTAAATCTATGTGATAATTTTTTGATGATCTAAGTTAGAGAACTGTTTGTTAACTCCCTGAGACAGGTTGATTAGGGGTTGTCTTCCCTTCGTTTAGTCATTGTAGGTGACCTGTCTTAAGTCGGGGCGTCAGCTGTTCCCAGTTCTGTTCTGTCTACGCATGCGCAAGCCTTTTTGAGCGCAAAACGGAGAACTTCCGTCATTGAGTGATAAGCTGGGCTCTGTTCGGACCAAGATGTCCGTTGTTCTTCTCTGCATTTCCTGGGGGAAAAGATAGTCTTCAGTGTGACTGTGATGTCAGTGATTCTCCCCAGAGTTATTCTGTTCGTCAGGAATGACGACAGTTGTTATTAGTGTATTTGGATTTCTGGCAAAGGTAAAATGACACTTTATTACTATGCCTATGTCGCAGAACATTTTGTGAACCTGTGAGTCGAGCTCACAGTTCTTTGTTATACAGAATCCATTCTGTGTGCTCGATGGAGCCAAGTTAAACTATACGTCTAACTATATGTCAGAAGCCCAGTGGAAAGATATTGTTATTAAGATCGCATGTTGGCGATATATATATCTTCGGTAGGGATGATTACGCCTACCTTTGAAGTATACACGGTAATTATAAAGGCCCGTCATTACGGCCGCCATCTTTTAGCAGAAGAAGAAGAAGATGAAGCCAGATGAAGTCTTGACTTTCCATTACACAAGTTCATAGACTGTTATATTGATCATCTGGATCCGCCCTTATCATGCGGCATATTTTTGTTAAAGGACTACCTGACGCGTTCAGTCAGGGGCCCTGAGCTACAGTAAGAAAGAATGTACATTGTCAAGTCAACTGTACTAGCATTCTACATATGAGCTATCCAAGATTTATGATGCTAGTTATGAATGTTCATTACCACACATGACATATCCATGATCCATGTTCAAGTGACTGTTTCGTCTGTCAGCGTACTGTTGTCGTAATAAATGTACAAGAGAAAGTCATCTGTATTATTCACATCTATGACTTCTACTTGTGGTGGAGTGAGTTTGTGTGTACATGAATAAGAGCCTACACAACTTTGTGTCCACGATCTGCTGCTCTACACACAAACCTTTATTCTCTACCCCATCCTTCTACGAGTACCACACTCTGGGAACAACATGTATGCTGTTATGGTTGAGTGACTGCATTACACCCTGGCCGTGCCTCGCACCAAAGACCTAAATACTGAACTGTCCAGGTGATAACAACACCCCCACTCAACGACACTTGCAACACGATACAAAACAGTCCTTACATCTTTACCTCTGGTGGAAAAACAAGTTTTACACCTAAAACGCAAGGTTACAGACACCCCATACGATGGATAAGAAATTGCTCAAGCGGAACTCGGCTAGCGGTGTCAGAGGAGCAGGATCTGACCCCAGTGACCTGGATGTCGATGGGACCCTTGTGGTCAGCACCATTAAAGTGTGTGGCAACTGGTGTGGATTTTTGCCGGGAGATGTCATTAAAGTGCTCGCTGAATCTGTCCCAAAGTCGTTTGCCTTTTTGGCCAATATAGGTTTTACTGCAACGTATACATATGATTGTATAAATGACATTGCGCGACTCACAAAATGTGAAGCTGTTGGTGACGTTGAACGTTGCCGCAGGAAAAGACACCTTGTGGGTTTGGATTACATGCTTGCACGTCGTGTATCGTGTCCGACCACACGGTAGTGTGCCAAAGTGAATGGAAATCACAGTTGGGAGACGGCTGTGAACAAGAAGGTCCTTTAGGTTCTTGTCGCGTCTATAGGCCACCAAAGGTGCCTCACCGAACCCTTCTAATTTCTAATTAGCACATTGATCTTGTGTTCAATAGGTAGCACGCTGTTCTTGTGTTTTATAATTAGCATGTTGTTCCAGTAAAAATATGAGTTAATGGCTAGGTCAACTTACAGATGGGAGCCTTGGCAGCGTAGTGGTTAGTGCACTGTCTTCCTAGCTCGGTGGTCCATGGTTCGATCCCCAGTTGAGGTGGTATTTCTTTAGACCGCAAACGGCTCCGGAGTCGACCCAGCGTAAAACATTGGGTATCAGAGCAACCCTGGGAAGGTTAAGGCGGCCGGCGTGATGCTGACCACATCACCTTTAATGTGCCGATGGTCAAGAAAATATGAGCCTAACACCATATTCCCAATATGCCTTAATGGGCGTGTAACGGGATCCTTTACCTTTTTTACGTTGTTCCAGTGGTTTCTAGTTAGCACGTTGTCCCAGTGTTTTCTAGTTAGCACGTTGTTTGTTCCTGTGTTTTCTTGTAAGCACGTTGTTTGTTTATGTGTTTTTTTAGGCAGCACTTCCTTCGTTCTTGTGTTTTCTAGTTAGCACGTTGTTAAATTATTTTCTAGCTCGCACATTGTTCGTTCTTCTGTTTTCTAGCTGCACATTGTTCGTTCTTCTGTTTTCTAGATAGCCACATTGTTTATTCTTCTGTTAGCTAGCTCGAACATTGTTTGTCCTTGTGTTTTCTTTGCTCGCACATTGTTTTTTCTTTTGTCTTCTAGCTCATAAATTGTTTGGTTTTGTGTTTTCTTTCTCGTCCCTTGTTTGTTGTTTTGTTGTCTAGCTCGCACAACTTGTGAGGGAGTGATCCTGATATCTTAACGAATCAACTTGTTTTTGTGTTTTCTAGATCGCATATTGTTTGTTCATGCGTTTTCTTTCTCGCCCCTCGTTTGTTCTTGTGTTTTCTCGCTCGCGCATTGTTTGTTTTTGTGTTTTCTAGCTCGCACATTGTTTGCTCATGCGTTTTCTTTCTCGCCCATCGTTTGTTCTTGTGTTTTCTTGCTCGAACATTGTTTGTTCTTGTGTTTTCTCACTCGCACATTGTTTGTTTGTGTTGTGTCGCTCGCACATTGTTTTTATGCGTGTTCTCGCTCGTACATTGTTTGTACGTATTCTCTCGCTCGCACATTGTTTGTTCGTGTTTTCTCGCTCGCACATTGTTTGTTCGTGTTTTCTCGCTCGCACATTATTTGTTTGTGTTTTCTCGCTCGCACATTGTTTGTTCGTGTTTTCTCGCTCGCACATTGTATTGTTCGTGAATTCTCTCTCGCACATTCTTTGTTCTTGTTTTCTCGCTCGCACATTGTTTGTTTGTGTTGTGTCGCTCGCACATTGTTTGTTTGTGTTGTGTCGCTCGCACATTGTTTTTATGCGTGTTCTCGCTCGTACATTGTTTGTACGTATTCTCTCGCTCGCACATTGTTTGTTCTTGTTTTCTCGCTCGCACATTGTTTGCTCTTGTTTTCAGGTCCTTGACATGGAATGATATATGGAATATTGCACCTCTTAGGCTCAGCTTCATTGTTAGATCAATATTTGACTTCCTACCATCGGCCACAAACCTTATGAGATGGGGAAAGTCGGATGATGAGCAGTGCCCCCTGTGCCATGAGAGGCAGACAATTGAACACGTGCTCTCAGCTTGCAAGGTGTCATTAGTACAAGGGCGATACACATGGCGCCACAACAAAGTGCTAAATGAGCTGGCTGCAACAATTGATCTGGCAAGGATGAAGGCGAATAGCAATGCCAGGCTGAGCACCGCAAATACATACTTTCTGAGAGCAGGAAAGTCAGCACCCCACAAACCGAGTATATCAGGTAGCAGTATACCATCTCCTCTTGACTGTGCAAATGACTGGGAGATGGCGGTAGACCTACCTGGACGAGGGGCATATCCAGAGTGTATCAGGAAATCTCGAAGACGGCCGGATATAGTGCTGCATTCTTCATCATCGCACCAGGTTATATTGATTGAACAGACCTTGCCATTTGAATCCAGATTGGAAGAGCAACATTTGTTCAAAGCGGTCATGTATAGTGATCTGGCCACGGATCTGAGACATGAAGGGTTCACTGCAAAGGTCATGGCAGTTGCGGTGGGTGCAAGAAGGCTCGTGGCTGCATCAGTGTATGATTTATTGAAACTGTTGGGGCTGAGGGGACAGTCGAGAACAAGGACACTGAAGAGGCTTTGTGAAACTGCGGAAAGAGCATCATGCTGGCTGTGGAACAACCGCAATGGGCTATGGAGCTCGGGCCAGTAAACTCTGTTCCCACCTGCGTTACAGGAAACATTCGGAAAGTGAAACGTTTTTCTAAGTCCGCAATACATTGAGTTTTTCGTTGTATTGGTGAAAATACAATGGCTTACAGGCAACACGCGGTGTGTATTATACGAGGTGTCGGGCGCAAGTAAATTTAAGTTGCTAGGGGTTAACTCTTCTGATGATGAGATAGCCTCCTGTTGTATCGCTGTGTATAGAGTTTCCTATTATCATCATGATTCCTGTCGCGAGAGGTTTGGATGTTATTAAAATAAAGACTTTCCTGGACACAAAGGTGTATCAGATGATACCAGGATAGTGCCAGATAAGAGACTGGTCTTATAAGAAATACCCCCTTCTCTGAAAAGAGCAAGGGTGTATCGACATCAATAGTGGGGTCAAGCTATGTAAACCTTCAAGTATGATGATAGTGTTGGGTACTGAAGATCTATCTGCTACCTCTCTAGATCCCACATTGATTAATGAATATACTTTTGTTTTAATGTCTAGGTATCTAGGAGAAAATTGAATTAATTGTATGTAATAAATCTCAATACAGAACATTAACTTAATAAGAATTATTAAGCAAGGCTGACTGAAATTATTTACAATTTATTTGTCCTCTACCGCTTTATTTTTTCGGTCAGGAATTCGAAAAGAAATCAAATGGTATTTACATCATTAAATAAATAAGATGGAATGTACTTTTCCATAATGAATAATATGGTAAAGGTAACGAGATAATGTCAATTACTTTCTTTACTAATACTATAATCACTGTCCCTGGACTGTATAATTTCTTTTATTGAACAAATGTCCTTCATATATCATCCTTTAATGTTCTTTTATTATGTGTGGTTTTTATAACTTTATTTTTCGCTGGATTTGCTGTGCAGTGGAATTAGATTCCACCTATCTTATTAGATGATGATCTGCATCCAACAGGCCAGGATTACACAAACTGCAACTCCAGGCTGGGAACGTGGTAAGGCTCTTGGTATATAAAGAGCTGTAGGCACCAACAGATTTCCTCTACAGTGGATGTTTCGTACGTTGTAATATCGAGACAGAACCTGGAATGAAAGATAACCGCAATCCATGTAGGCTCCAGCACCACTCCACACACACATACAACATCACATATAAACATTATTCAGATATTGTGCTAACAGTTTGCACTGGACATATAACTTCATTTCTCTTACAGCCAGTTCCAGGTGATTATTCATTTCCTGTAAACATCCTATGATTGATTCCTTAGCCCATGATTGGCTTCCATACAATGATTTGGTTAAGTACACAATAGCAAGTGACAACTTGATTACATCATGTTAACAATTCTTGTACTCCTATCTTATGTTCGTGAACAGTGTAATTCCGGGATGAAATACTCATTCAAATACCCTATTAAAACTTACAGTCGTAATTTTTGCCCTACTTACAAATATTATACACATTTTCTAAAGCTGGCTTTCGTTTCAAAATCACACAGGTATGCCCTCAATGCGGCAACACACTAGTCCTGTAGTTTCACTTTCTACACATCGCCGAACACATAAGCGGGTATACACAGGCAAATAATCAACAATATATACAAATATATATATCTTTCTTACCATCAGGCAATAATACACAAGCTGATACAGGCTTTCAATGGGAATTTTTAGGTCTGCTTCTAGATCTCAGCGGCAAAAGACTTTGCAGCAACAGTTTGCGCTCGATTCATTCAGCTTGGTATATTTAAATTTTGTGGCGGAACTCCCCTAAGTCCCAGTTCTATATATAGCGCCGTGTCCGCCCAATCGGAAGCACGGTCCAAATGTGTGTTTAAGAATCAAAACCTAAACGTTTTTCAGCTTGCCCGTATAATGTGACAAAGTTTAAATATTCTATATCTAACTTATTACTGGGCCGATTTTAATTATTTAAAGTGATATTTAAACTGCTAATTTATCTCTATCTTTCTATATCTTTGTTGTTTAGTTATTACATGGCATTTAAATCTATGCAGTCTTTAATTAGCTAAATCGGGAACTAACCTGATGTAGAAATATCACTAAAACTAATTTTTCTCTTTAAATGTATTACAATTATGAGGCCGTCTTTGTACCTACTTAATAAGTAATATCCCAGATGTTATAATAGTTATGTATTTCCTTTTATATATCGTTATTCTTTAAGAAATAAAATAACTCCTTCCTATCAAATACACAGAATAGGCCCTTTCTGTCCAACATAAAAAAGTTTCTTTATACATACTAGAAAAGGAGCGTCCTGATTGGCTATTCTATCGGTCCATTTATCCTATAGTGAGCGCGGTAAATATGACCGTGTTGTTAGACAGATTCAAAATACGACAATTTCATGTCTCTATATTCCATCACTTCAATCTCTCATTGGAAGGCTTCCGAGTTTGTTTTTTTATAGTTGAAAGTTGGTTTTTCTGATTCTGGGTTTGGAACAAAATTTTCTTACATAGTTATTACAATGGGCAGACGATCTGAGTTTGTGTCAGGTAACACTTCCCAATTGGCATTGGCTAGATTGTTGGTTGCTATACTTATGTCTATTGCTGCATCTGCCCCGTTAGCTTGTGGATTGATTCTAGTTGCTGTTCCATCCTTAAGTATTGGCAGGTCGTTGTTTTCTATAAAGTCATTTAGGCGCTTTCCTGCATTGTTCGCATGTTTTCCACCCCAAGTGTCACAGGATGATGATGATGTCAGTGTAATACAGATATCGAGCGTATATTGTATTGATGATGATGATGTCAGTGTAATACAGCTATCTCGCACATGTTGTAAGGATGATGATAATTATTGCGCTGATGATGATGATGATAATGGTTAATGTGTGTGTGTTGGGGGGGGGGGGGGAAATGATAAAGTAGGAGAGGTTGTTTGCGTGAACGATAAATTGTGTAGGCCTGTGAGTATGTTAAGTGCGAATGAAAACTGGTCAATCTGGTTGTACGTGAGTTTACCTCGTGCGGGTTGTGGGTCAAAACACGGGATAATAGTTCGAGATGCTAGGTGGGTAGTTTGAAACGGGAAGGTTGCGTGTAGAGCGGAAAAAGTGGCTAGATGTTATGGCTGAATCTTCTTGTTCGATTCTGAAGAAAGAATTACGAATTATTACCTTGGATATTTGTATTTCATATAATGTTTGTGTTTCATGACATTTTCCTAATACAGTGTTCAGTTTGGGACTAAATTTTGGTGTTGATTGGTTACTCAGTAATGGATGTGTCAAGTATGGTGTAAGAAGATAGTAAGCATCGTTGAGGATTAATTAATGTGACAGCATGCTGTCACGAGAGGGTAGATGTTATTGAAATTAATAAGTATCCTGTACACAAAGTTGTATCAGGTGATACCAGGAAAGTGCCAGATAACAATCTGGTCTTATAAGTAATACCCCCTTCTCTGAAAAGAGTAAGGGTGTATAGATATCAAAGGTAGGATCAAGCTGTATAAGTTCCTAGAGAAGATGGTAATATATTACTCTAGGTTCCTACTTGCCCCTCTCCAAATCCTCCTCTGTTAATATTATTATTATTATTAACTCTGCTAGGGGTATTAACTAATCTATCTACCAACAAGAACTGTAACTTAACTTAAAGAATTTATGTGTCTGCTGGTAAATATTTACAATTTATTTTTACAGGTTTTCTTTTCTGTTTGGAAATTCTTCAAGAGAATCAAATTTTAAATACATCATTTAAATAAATAAACATTTGAAAATAGTTCTAAATTAGCACAAGTCACTCAAATTGTAGCAAGTCCCTTGCTCTTTGTTGAACTAGCTGTTTGTAGAATATCTATGTCTTTATAACACTGTTATTTCACTGTCATTTGATTTAGGCTATCACTGACTATACTTATGCCCACCACAAGTCATCATAAAATGTGTCTTTATTAGAATCTTGATTTTAATATAATGGTGTCATCAGGATACTGAACAGTAGCCTTGTTTGACCACTTATCTTGGTGTATTGAAGTCTGTCACACTCCTGACATGGAAGGAAAAGTCACATGAAGTTCCTCCAGGCAGTGGATACTGGGTAACTGTCCTTATAGACAACAAGGGCGCTCGCACCACAAGTTCCAGCAGTAGTGGCTGACCCTTTAAAGTGTGTGTGGTTGACAGAATATAACCTGAAACATATTGGAATAACCACTATATTCTCTATCATTATCCCTTTATTACAGATGTAGGGGATGTGAGACAGTTTTCAGACAAGGTGCTAGCAGACGCACAGGGCGCAATAGCAGTAACAACCAAATCCAGTACGCTGTGAATACAATTTTCCAGTAAATCCTTAGTTAGAGCCATTTTTCCATGATCCGTTTCCATACAATGATTAAGTCTTGTATAACATATTAAGTAATAGCTTAAACAATACAGTAATACAATTCCTTTCATCCTTTCCTTTGTTCCTGGTGTGTGTGTCCCGTTCCATCAAGAAATAATTCTTTAAATGCTTTTCCAAAACTATAGACACACTTTTCTGCTTCCAGTCGTAATTTATTTAAATATATATTGGCTGGTAAGGCCTCCAGAAATTGCACAATGGTTTGAAACACTTCTACACACTTCCTAACGCACACTGTACTTAATCAATAGAAATACATATAATTATATACATATATAAATATTCTTACTTACCCTCAAGTACATACAGTCGAGCTGTTAATGGTCACGCAGTATGCTCTCAGATGCAAAAGGCAAAGAAATCTCTCTCTGACAGAACTCGCGCTCTCGCTGTATTTGAAATTTCAGTATGGCCTATTTCCATTTAGGGCACGTCCTATATATAGACCAAGGCCGGACGACATAGAAGATGTTTCTGCTAATGTGTGTTTTGTGCAGGCACACATTGTCCAGCTGTCCAAATCTGAAAAACTAGTAATCTACATATCCTCCTTATTCATGGCCTGATTTCCTTCATCTTAGGCTTAAATTACACCCTGAATTATTCTTTATCCATCTAGATAATAGTCTTTTACTATCATACTACCGTCTGTTCCTAGGCGTAGCCTAAACAACAAAATTTTTGACTTGCCTTATGTCTCGATGCAGTCCATTCGAGATTTCTTCCTTCCTACCTTACTTCCCGTGGAAATTTTTGCACACACTATCAGATGAACATTCCTATTATAGAATTCTTGACCTCTGCCATGCTGTACTTCGCTCCTACGTCTGTAGCTTACCCCCAACTGAACCAAGGTTACACAGATCCGAGCTCGCCGTTGTTAAGCAGTACGTTATTTGTAAACACTGCATAAAGGTGCGTTTTCTTTGGTTCTCTCTTCATCCTTCTATTTCTAACGTATGGCATGCAGTTTGGGTAAAGAATGACGTGTTTTGAATTCGACTTCACGACAAGAGCCACCCCCCCCCAATTCAAAAGCGTAAACCATCTATTGTAGCTTTCCTGTCTGGATTCACAAACAAGGCATTCACCCAATCTTCCTTCCTTCTCTCCTGGTTTCCTTCAGGTGGGTGCCTACTCAAGAAATCTGCCCCAACATTCTGAGATCCAGGGATAACCACCGCATGTTGTGTTAATAAACAGCACAGGTACTGCTGCCTGTCTAATTGCTGATTATCGACTACTATTACCTTTTCTCCTCTCTGGGTCTGTTCAACGACATGTCTAGAGACTATAGATGTTCCTCAAGGATTTCTGTTGCTAGGAGGATATCATCCATAAAATTGGCGATAACTGGGTTTTGTAAGGGATCCAGTAATTTCCTCATCATCCTCGAAAAAACAGTCGGAGCATTCTTCAAACCAAAAGGCAACATATTGAACTCATAGTGCCCCTCCGAAGTGCTGAAGGCCAGCAATGGTCTGATCTCAGGTTTGACGGGAATCTGGTATTACCCTTTACGTAGATCCACTTGTGACTGTTATATCCTTAAATTTCCTGTAATCCAGCATAGACTATGTTCCCCAGAGGGTTTCCTCAGCAAAACCACACTGGAGCTATAACATGATTCATATGGGGAAATGAAATTTCCTGCACCAAGAAATCAATTCTCCCGTTAAAGTTGATATATATATATATATATATATATATATATATATATATATATATATATATATATATATATATATATATATATATATATATATATATATATATATATATATATAATTTCAGTCCATGTCCGTATCAATACTTCCAATGGACCGTGATGGGGGCCGGCCAACTACCAATGTTGCCGGAACCCTTTATAATGCTAATTCAAATAGCCGTATACAGAAGTTGGCTGTGCATCAGTAAAAGGGTTCACACAGCCTAATCTCCCACTACCTATTTTTCTGGGGTTTTCCTCAGTTTCTTTATCAAAGGTGGCTGACTAACCACACTTCTATTTTTATCCAGTACCTGGGGTTCCGAACAAACTCTTGTCGGTATGGGATGTGTTGATTCCCCTCTCTGTACAATGCGGGAGTTGCCATGGTAACTGGTTTCCGGGAAGACCCTTTGTGTGATAGTGCTGTCCTATCCACTATGTCTACCTGTTTATTTTTATTTTCAGGCCTACGTCCGCCCCAAAGCTTTCCTAGGTCCTGTTGATTTTCCCAACGTGTGGGGTTTTCCTTGCTACATCGAGCTATGTCTTCAGCGATGCCTGCCAATAGTGATGCACTGATGTCCTTTGACAAGTTGTACCGATTTTCATATGTCCACCGTCTGATACAACATGTGCTAGTTCCATAACCTTGTCCCTATATGAATATGGCAGTACTAACTGTTCATGCCCATTGGGTCCTTGTCCAGCTTTCCTGTAAAGCAATCCATCATTCAAATAAAGCTGTCCTTTCTTTAGGGGGTTATGTCTGTTCGGCAACTTGCCAAAGCAAGGTTTTAATGTGCTATCTTTAGCTTGGGCCTTTTAAATCTTTTTCGGATGAATGTTTAGTGAAATTCCCTCCTCCTTCTTAGGGCTTGACCTGGTCTGGAGTGTTGCCATGATCACAGGTTTTCTAGGTTCACCCAAGAAGACATATCTACTTCCTATTACCAGCGGGTACATAGGATCATCACTTACTGCTGCACTGATCACACCTTCCACGTAGCGAGACCTAACATTGATCCTTGCAATGGGAAGTGTCATGGTGGCTGTTCCTTTTAATGCCCCTTTTATGTCCACTTTTTCTGTGGTGTATTGATCAACGTGCACTAAGGATGCACTCACGACTGAGTCAAATTCCAATCCTGAATCATAAAGGCACAATATTTTAGTGCCGTTACATGTTACTTCTTCACAGGTGGGAGGGGGGGGGGGAATAATGGAGATGTATCTGACTGGCTGTCAGTTCCTTCCTTCCCTTGTCCCCTGTTATCATACATGCAGCGTAATATGGAGGGATTTTCTTACCACAGGCAAAGTATTTTGGTTGTTCATTTTGCAAATTTTGCACCACTTATCTCCCTGTCTGTAGGGTTTCTTATCTTGTACCTGAGGGTTCTTGTCTCTATGGTCAAATTTAGGTATGTCATAACCTGGTTTGTATCTGTGTTGTTGGTCCCTATTGTCAAACTCATTCTGGTTTGGGTGTGGTCTACTATTTTCTCCTTGCTTCCTCTTAACTTCTGCTATTTCTGACTGAGCTGCTTGATATCTCTTGGCAACTGTTAAAATCTCCCCCAGTCTCTCTGCACCTTGTTCCATAAGAAATTTTATCATGTCTGGAGGCATAGACTCTCTCACTTGTTCCATCATGACCATTTATTTTACGTCTTGGCGTTTTCCCAGAGTAGTCCACTTCTCCAAGTAGGTTTCTGATCTGGCAGAGAATTGGTGGTAGGTTTCTCCAGAAAGTAGCTTAGCAGTTCTGATTTTCTTCCTATAAAATTCTGAGTTCTTTTCATATCGCACCAGCAATGCCTGCTTCAAGATTTCATAATCTTCCTGGTCTTCTTTCCCAGTTTTGCATACACTTCATAAGAAACTCCTCTCAGCCCCTGAGATAGCTTAAGGCTCCATTTCTCCATCTCTAGGCCATAGTTAGTGGTCAACCTCTCATATCTACTTAGATATGACTCAATTTCATCCTCTTTCTCCACAAATGGATACAAGTGAAAATTCATTTCTCCATTTGAGGTACCTTGACTTGCACTAGTGTCAGAGGTGATTAGACTATTTCCATTACCTGTAACATTTCCTTGAAGTTCAAGCCCTTTCATACTCAATTCATGTTCCCTTTGCACCCTCTTTTCTTCTCTCTCAGCCTCCATTTGCAACCTTCTTTCCTCCTTATCAGCTTCTAGTTTCTTAGCCTCCCTATCAGCTTCTATTTGTAATCTCTTAGCTTCAGCTTCTAGTTTCTTATCCTCCCTATCAGCTTCTATTTGTAATCTCTTAGCTTCAGTTTCAGCTTTTATTTGAAGTTTCCTTTCTGTTTCCAACTTCTTATCTTTCCTTTCTATAAACTTGTCACACTCAGTAGTGACATATTGAATAAGTGCCTCCCCACTTAAACCAAACTTCTTTGCCGACTGCACTGTAGCAGATCGAAACTTTGCCAAGTCTGCCATACTCATACAATAATAACTTGCAGACACTCAAACACACTTATTACCAATCAAACACTAATTAGATAAAAGACTACTGTCAGTGTATCCAGTCACCACAATTTTGGTTTGTACTCAATAGTACTACAAAAGGCTTTATTTAGTTTTATTTTCCCTACAATTAATGTTACATTTAAAATATTTCCCTACTCCTAACTCATATGATGTAATAAATGATACTATAAGCTCGAATGTCTCAAAGAAAAGACCCCAGGGTAGTAAATGAATCCCAAGACTGAGACCCCAGTGTCACGAGAGGGTAGATGTTTTTGAAATTAATAAGTATCCTGGACACAAAGTTGTATCAGGTGATACCAGGATAGTGCAAGATAAGAGTCTAGTCTTATAAGTATACCCCCTTCTCTGAAATGAGTAAGGGTGTATAGATATCAAAGGTAGGATCAAGCTGTATAAGTTCCTAGAGAAGATGGTAATATATTACTCTAGGTTCCTACTTGCCTCTCCCCAGATCCTCCTCTGTTAATATTATTATTATTATTAACTCTGCTAGGGGTATTAACTAATCTATCTACCAACAAGAACTGTAACTTAACTTAAACAATTTAAGTAAGTCTGCTGGTAAATATTTACAATTTATTTTTACAGATTTTCTTTTCTGTTTGGAAATTCTTCAAGAAAATCAAATTTTAAATACATCATTTAAATAAATAAACATTTGAAAATAGTTCTAAATTAGCAAAAAGTCACTCAAATTGTAGCAAGTCCTTCGCTCTTGGTTGAACTAGCTGTTTGTAGAATATCTATGTCTTTATAACACTGTTATTTCACTGTCATTTGATTAAGGCTATCACTGACTAAACGTATGCCCACCAAAAGTCATCATAAAACGTGTCTTTATTAGAATCTTGATTTTGATATAGTGGTGTCATCAGGATACTCTGAACAGTAGCCTTGTTTAACCACTTATCTTTGTGTATTGAAGTCTGTCACACTCCTGACATGGAAGGAAAAGTCACATGAAGTTCCTCCAGGCAGTGAATACTGGGTAACTGTCTCTGTAGACAACAAGGGTGCTCGCACCACCAGTTCGAGCAGTAGTGGCTGACTCTTTAAAGTGTGTGTAGTTGACAGAATATAACCTGAAACATATTGGAATAACCACTATATTCTCTATCATTATCCCCTTATTATACATGTAGGGGATGTGAGACAGTTTTCAGACAAGGTGCTAGCAGACGCACAGGGCACAATAGCAGTAACAACCAAATCCAGTACGCTGTGAATACAATTTTCCTCTAAATCCTTAGTTAGAGCCAATTGTCCATGATCCGTTTCCATACAATGATTAGGTCTTGTATAAAATACTAAGTAATAGCTTAAACAATACAGTAATACAATTCCTTTCATCCTGTCGTAGATTTTTATGATAGGGAAATTAAGACTTGGGTTGGTCCCTTCTGTATAGACTAGAAGAAGCGATAGCCACAGTGAGAGTTAGTGAAAAGGCGATAGAATTCCACAAGTGAGATGATAGAATCGTGGTATAGAGGCTGTCTCTGAGAGCGGAAAATCTTCTCTCTCTCTCTCACCTATCATCTACGACAGATCTAACGTAGTCAGACAGTCTAAACCACATATATATATTACATAAATCTCTATCTACTCACGAGCACGCACATACACGTGACGACAGTTAAACACACAGACGTGGGAATCTATAACAAATTATATATATATATATATATATATATATATATATATATATATATATATATATATATATATATATATATATATATTAGAACGAGCTGACCAACACGATTTCTAAGTTCAAGAGAGATTTTTAATTATCATTTAAAATCTTCTCACAACACCAAAGAAATACATCAAGGAAAAGCATATACAACTAGTCATAAAAATTTAAGAAAATGCTACAAGGATGATAGCCCGTTAGAATCTTAACTCAAGGTTTAGCCCACAGCCCCGTTAAGAGAACAGATGATGGCCCAAAAAGTTATAGATACATAGGGTTGAGTCTAAGAGGTTTCTTTCTTTCTCGTAAATGTATGAACAGAGTTGAATAATCTGATTTAGCCTAAGAAAAAAGAAAACTCTAGCAATAGCAACAAATTCTGCAGAATAAAAAGAAATTACGACAGAAAATGGGTGACAATATACACGGTAAAATAACACTCTGACCTGCGTACACTCATTCATTCAGCCATGGCCATGTGCTCACTTGTATACTTACAACTTTGCTCGCTGCCTCTGGGAACATAATAAATTCTAGGACCTTCACACAGACCCGAAAATGCAGTCATCGACCAAGAAATCCCCAGTTCCAAAAGACGTACTGAACTCTCTGTCTCAGGGAACGATTCCTTGGGTGTTCTAATTTTTCGATTGTCTGATTAAGTCACATAAAATGTGTCCAGGCACGAAAGTTAGCAGAGCACAATGTCATTAGCTTTGATTTCTAGAATTTAAGGAATGTCAGATCGGTGTCTTCTCTCAGTATAGGATTTACTTTGGTCACACCACAGATTTGTCCACAAAATAATCTAGTCGGACAATGTTAATGTTATTTCTTGTAATATTCACGCCGCCAGGCAGAAAATTTACGTAGAGTTTATGAAAGAATTTAAGATCTGGCGCAAAGGCCCCGTATTGATCATTACAGTCTTTGAAACCCGTTAGTGGGATATAGTATTTCTGTCTATCTCTGTTGGCATATGCACTGACAGACCAGTGTTACTTGAGAAACCCACGAGGTTCAAAATAAGGACTGTCTATTTCTTCACAAATATGAAACTCTTATTAAACGCCGGTAAAGTTCGGGTCACCCCAGTATTTCACTGTATAAAAGGAAAAGCACATATAAATCATTTACATATTGTGTACTCAATATAACTTACATTTTAAATAGCAAGCCGACCGCTTGACTTATAATTTTAAAACTTCCCGAAAAATAAGTTATATAAAATTTCGATCATCATGAATTAGGAATATCATGCGTATTCCGTCACTATTCACTGATGTCGCATCTAGCATTTATAAGTTTGTTCTTAAAACAGTTTCGACTGAGTATTAGCCGTTAAATTAAATTCCTTATAGCTACTTGTTTAGTAAGCTAAAGATATAATTTATTATGTATTCCACTGTATGCGTCACTAGCAAAATAATACAAACTATAAATTAAGCACTCTGGACACAGAACTAGTTTAGAATGAAATAGGCGATTAAACACTTTAAACCTTACACACAATACTAAATATATAATATTAATATACCTCAAACACAGAAGTACTAAGAACTTAAACCACTTCGACCAAACTAAAGGCCATCTCTATTAACAGAGATTATTTAGAAATCGAACGAAGGTTGTTCTAGTCTAACTGCCAAGTTACTGAGTGAAATGAAATAAAGTTTCAAACGTGGGTTAATATTTTAAACCAGACAAAGGATGAACTATTTCCCCCGCCCGATCTCTCCCCCTTCTCATAACAGCTACGTTTAACCTAGAGGCGTGTCGTAACTGCCACCAGTGCGATTTCGCACCTACGTTAACCCACTGACCGGGAAAGGCGCGTGTCAGTTGCAAATCTCAGACAACCGTCTGCAGTGCATGGGCGATTTTCACACTTCACCGGAGCTATTTCGACGAAACGCTCGCGGTTTACTGAAAAATGCAGACACTCCGTCTACCTGCCATGTCCGGTGGAGTGAATTATCACACCACAGGCCCAGAACTCAGCCGAAGAAAACACTGTCCCCGGGGAAACTGTAGACAGCTGTCTCGTTCCTGCACTGTGAGGATGCCGTGTTTGACTCCTTGCGCTAGTGTCGGGTGAAAATGGTAGACCAAAAGTCTGCTCTTTAGTCTGGGTATGAAACATAGTCACACCTTTCGTCTACTGACATCTATGTAATGGAATCACTATTGCGATTCTCCGTTTTGAGAAAAGAAACAGGTAAAGTTAAGGAATAGTATGCAAAATATATTACGCAAACGAATGGATGCAAAATATACAGGAAAAAAAAGAATTAAAGAGAGATAACAAAATTAAAGAATTCGGGTGAAAGAATAGGAAGACGCTATAGGCAATTTAATGATCAAAACCTACGTGACAGGACGTCCCCCCTTAAGATATGGAAGCACTCCATGTCTACGTTATGGAATTAAATTTCATATAACCGTAGCTTCGGGGTGTCTGTCTTCTTCCCTCTCATCTTCCCCCTCCATCTCTGTCCAATTCCTACTCAAGTCTACTCCCCACAGTTTCCTTCCTCTGGAATGTCTCCCATGCGCGCTTGAAAGAGCGTCGCCGCTTTTGACATTTTTGAAAGATTTCGTGTGATTGCGGTGGAATATCCCTGCCACTATCATCATCTTCGTCAGCTTTGGCGATCGTCAGGAGATGGTCGGAGGTTGGCCCTGGTCTTTCCAAGTATCTCTTTAACAGATTTAAATGGAAAACCTTCTCCTTTCCTTGAATAGAGATCTGGTAGTTAGCCTTAGAAATCTTTTTGAGGACGGTAAACGGCCCTTGCCATCCGATCTTCAGTTGGTTGTTTCCGGTAGGGAGTAACACCAAAACATTCTCTCCTGCTTCCAGTTCTCTTTCTTTCGCGACTTTCTTGTATCGGTTAGCGTGCTTTGTGCGTGCTCGCTTAAAGTTAGTCGTTGCTAGGTCCCACCCTAGTTTCAACCTTTCCTTTAAAACCGACACATATTTACTGGCTGAGACAACTGTCTCATCAGCCTTCTCGTCTGTCAGAGACTGAAGTAAGGCTTCAAGCGGGCCCTTAATGGGTCTGCCGAATAAGAGTGTAGCTGGCGGAAATCCTGTGGAAGTATGAGGAAATTCTCTGTAGCCAAATAGAGCTCCAGGAATACAAAGATCCCAATCTTCAGGTTTCACTTGTGCCAGTTTACTTAGCATCATGTTGAGGTTTCCATTAGCACGTTCCACGAGCCCATTTCCGGCTGGAGTATATGGCTTAGTGTGGATGTGTTGGGTCCTCAAGATCTTAACGATCTCAACCATCAACAGGTTTCGGTATGGAGATCCGTTATCCGTCAACACTTGCTGCGGGAATCCCAACCGAGTGAAAATCTGCACTAGGGCTTCTGCGACATGCTTGGCATCTGCGCATGTTAGCGGGATAGCTTCTGCCCATAAAGTGCATGTATCGACTAAGGTCAGGATGAACCTGTTCCTCTTTTAGTCCTTTCGAAAGGCCCTAAAATGTCGATCACAACCCGTTCGAATGGTGTACCCACTATTGGCATTTCACCCAAAGAGACTGGGGGTGCCCGTTGCTTGGGTGGCACACGTTGGCACTGGGCACAGGATTTGATATATCTGATAATATCAGTATTTACTCCTGGCCACCAATAATGAGTGGTTATCCGTTGGTTTGTGGCGTTCTGTCCCATATGTCCGCTGAAGGGAAGAGAGTGCCCCATTTCTAGGATTTGGCTTCTGTATTGTTTCGGTACTAGGAGCTGGTTGTAACCTTGGTCAGGCTTGCCCGTTCTCCGATAAAGTACGCCATCCTTAGAAAAAATGTCCCCGTGCTGTTTGGGTTCCTTAGCCATGGGCAGTTTCCTAAAGCAGGGTGCCAAAGTAGGGTCCTTGTATTGCGCTTCTTTAAGTTCCCTAGGTAACAAATTAGGCGCAGGCTCCCATTCCTTCTTGGTTTGTCCTCTTGTAGTTACTGCTGCCACAATCGGCTCTTCCGGTTTCCCAATACACACGTATCTCCCGCCAAGTATGACTGGGTAGATGGGATCATCCATAACAGCCGCTTTGATCACGCCTCTGACAAAATCAGAGTGGATCTCCACCAATGCGATGGGAAGCGCTGTAGGTGCATCACTCTTACGAACTCCACAAAGTTGGACGGTCTCTCCTGTCTCTTGGCCGGGTTTAACCAGGTTTCTGGCAACAATGCAATCATAAGAAAGCCCCGTGTCAAATAAGCAAGAAGTTTGAGAACCGTTCAATATAACAGTACCTCGCGTTGAGGGTCTATCCCCAACAGGTTGGGAATCACTGTCAATAATTCCACCTTGCGAGACTGTTAATAAGCATCCGATGCGTTTCGGCTCGGTGTGCTCGGTCTGATCATATGTCCCGTGCTCAGGGGTTCTCCCTTTGCTACCTTGACCTTTCTGGCCCTGCTGCCATGTAGGGCGGTCGGGTTGATCAGACTGTTTGGGGTGGTTGGGGTACTTGTTCTTGTAGAACTTGGATTTTTCAGGAGGGGGGTTTTGAGGTCCAGTTTCTTTGTGGTTATTCTGATTTGAAGCCTGAGAAGATTGCTCTAGGTTATTTTTTCGAAAATGCTCCTCTGTCGGTTTCCGCTTTGTGGCCGGTAGTTCAGCCAGCGCATTATGGTAACGCTTAGACTTTTACAAAATGTCTTCAAGTTTTTCTGCCCCCTGCTCAGCTAGGAATCTCCGGGTATCTGCAGACAATGTGTTCTTTATTTGTTCTGTTAAAACAAATTCCTCAAGACCTTCGTAGGTAGAGGGGAGCTGCGAGAGCTCTAGGCACTTTGTCAGATATCCCTTCAAACAAGATGAGAACTGCTGAAAAGTTTCAGAATTCTCTTTCCTGCTGTTGCGAAACAGTTGCAAAAATTTGCGAGCGTTCATTTCAAAGCGCTCCAGTAACGCTTTCTTCAACAGATCATAGTTGTCTTGTTGGCTGCTTTCCAGTTTGGCGTAAACATCATATGCACTGCTTTTCAGCGCCTGAGAAAGCTTCATGTTCCAACGCGACCTCTCTAAACCATACAGAGTTGCAATTTTCTCAAATTTTTCTAGCCAAGTGTCAATCTTCTCATTTGGACAAGGGAAAGATTCTAGCGGAAAAGACATAGCAGAGAGAGAGTAGATTGAGTGTTAGAAGGATCAGTTAAGGAAGAATGAGGAGAAGACTCTCCATTGCTGGAGGTAGAGGCAGCACCACAGCTTTGGAACTCTAGAGCCTTAAGCGCCAACTCATGCTGTCTCTCCTTCTCTCTTTCCTCTCTCTCCTTCCTCTCCTTCTCATGCTGCATCCTGCGGATTTCCATTTCCTCATCTAACTTCTTCTGCTGTAATAGACGGTCTTCCGCTTCTTTCCTCTCCGCTGCTTCTTCTTTCCTCCTTAGTTCTTCTTCTTTCCTCTCCGCATCATATCTCTCAAGTTCGTCTCTGACAAATGCTTTCGCTTCCTCTCCTTCCTGTCCCTCCTCTCTCGCTTCGTCCCCGAGGAGTTGTCTAAGCTTTGCCCTCTCGGCCATATTAGGTCAGTGACTGAGACTAGTGGAGAACGAAAATAGGAAAAAGGATACACTGGTTCCTACCACTTACGAGAAAAAAAATTACCAAAAAATCAAAAGATGATATATTTAACCCTGGGATACCTCCTCCAAAAAAAAAAATCTAACTATCGCTGCTATTATCGGCAATAAAGCACCTAATGCAAAACACGACTACGCCAACTAAATGGTAGTTAAGATTACTTCTGAAAAATAAGTTGCTACAGTGGAAAACACAATGCTTATTGCAAAAATTAAAGAGAAAAAAAAATCCCTTAATTTTAAAATCCACTACAAGTTCGCCCCTGAAGTCAGATCGGGTAAGGGAGACAATTAATCTGGACGAAAGAGTCCGAAACACGCTCCTTAACTTAGTTCAATAACCGTTCTGCCTCAGTACCCAGTGAATGTTATACACTCACCACTTTACCAGCGTTTAGTATTACAAAATCAGTAATTAACATTTATTCCGACAATCAACCTGTAACTGAAATGTATATTATTCAAAATGCTGTGGAAAAAAAACTTATCAGTTTGTGTGGTCAGCACGCTCGTAAACAGATCGTTAGTCTAGGGGATAAATTATTTTAAAAAGATACAAAACTCACAAGACATCACACTCTTACTCTATATCAGAATAAAGAATCTTAAAAACGAGCTGATATTTGTCGTCTCGTCTTCCTATTCAAAGTTCAAAAATCCGTCGGGTGAGACCACATTTGTCGTAGCGCCTTAGGATTTTGGGTTCAATTCCCGGTAACGAGCAACCATTTGTCGTAGATTTTTATGATAGGGAAATTAAGACTTGGGTTGGTCCCTTCTGTATAGACTAGAAGAAGCGATAGCCACAGTGAGAGTTAGTGAAAAGGCGATAGAATTCCACAAGTGAGATGATAGAATCGTGGTATAGAGGCTGTCTCTGAGAGCGGAAAATCTTCTCTCTCTCTCACCTATCATCTACGACAGATCTAATGTAGTCAGACAGTCTAAACCACAGCTATATATTACATAAATCTCTATCAACTCACGGGCACGCACATACACGTGACGACAGTTAAACACACAGACGTGGGAATCTATAACAAATGATATATATATATATATATATATATATATATATATATATATATATATATATATATATATATATATATATATATATAAGAACGAGCTGACCAACACGATTTCTAAGTTCAAGAGAGATTTTTAATTATCATTTAAAATCTTCTCACAACACCAAAGAAATACATCAAGGAAAAGCATATACAACTAGTCATACAAATTTAAGAAAATGCTACAAGGATGATAGCCCGTTAGAATCTTAACTCTAGGTTTAGCCCACAGCCCCGTTAAGAGAACAGATGATGGCCCAAAAAGTTATAGATACATAGGGTTGAGTCTAAGAGGTTTCTTTCTTTCTCGTAAATGTATGAACAGAGTTGAATAATCTGATTTAGCCTAAGAAAAAAGAAAACTCTAGCAATAGCAACAAATTCTGCAGATTAAAAAGAAATTACGACAGAAAATGGGTGACAATATACACGGTAAAATAACACTCTGACCTGCGTACACTCATTCATTCAGCCATGGCCATGTGCTCACTTGTATACTTACAACTT
The DNA here is from genome assembly GCA_024509875.1 of Oreohelix idahoensis. NCBI lineage: Eukaryota > Metazoa > Mollusca > Gastropoda > Stylommatophora > Oreohelicidae > Oreohelix > Oreohelix idahoensis. The sequence continues at coordinate 241,722 of JAMPIV010010328.1, read as the reverse complement.
TGCTCGCTGCCTCTGGGAACATAATAAATTCTAGGACCTTCACACAGACCCGAAAATGCAGTCATCGACCAAGAAATCCCCAGTTCCAAAAGACGTACTGAACTCTCTGTCTCAGGGAACGATTCCTTGGGTGTTCTAATTTTTCGATTGTCTGATTAAGTCACATAAAATGTGTCCAGGCACGAAAGTTAGCAGAGCACAATGTCATTAGCTTTGATTTCTAGAATTTAAGGAATGTCAGATCGGTGTCTTCTCTCAGTATAGGATTTACTTTGGTCACACCACAGATTTGTCCACAAAATATAATCTAGTCGGACAATGTTAATGTTATTTCTTGTAATATTCACGCCGCCAGGCAGAAAATTTACGTAGAGTTTATGAAAGAATTTAAGATCTGGCGCAAAGGCCCCGTATTGATCATTACAGTCTTTGAAACCCGTTAGTGGGATATAGTATTTCTGTCTATCTCTGTTGGCATATGCACTGACAGACCAGTGTTACTTGAGAAACCCACGAGGTTCAGAATAAGGACTGTCTATTTCTTCACAAATATGAAACTCTTATTAAACGCCGGTAAAGTTCGGGTCACCCCAGTATTTCACTGTTAAAACTTCCCGAAAAATAAGTTATATAAAATTTCGATCATCATGAATTAGGAATATCATGCGTATTCCGTCACTATTCACTGATGTCGCATCTAGCATTTATAAGTTTGTTCTTAAAACAGTTTCGACTGAGTATTAGCCGTTAAATTAAATTCCTTATAGCTACTTGTTTAGTAAGCTAAAGATATAATTTATTATGTATTCCACTGTATGCGTCACTAGCAAAATAATACAAACTATAAATTAAGCACTCTGGACACAGAACTAGTTTAGAATGAAATAGGCGATTAAACACTTTAAACCTTACACACAATACTAAATATATAATATTAATATACCTCAAACACAGAAGTACTAAGAACTTAAACCACTTCGACCAAACTAAAGGCCATCTCTATTAACAGAGATTATTTAGAAATCGAACGAAGGTTGTTCTAGTCTAACTGCCAAGTTACTGAGTGAAATGAAATAAAGTTTCAAACGTGGGTTAATATTTTTCTGCAGTGCATGGGCGATTTTCACACTTCACCGGAGCTATTTCGACGAAACGCTCGCGGTTTACTGAAAAATGCAGACACTCCGTCTACCTGCCATGTCCGGTGGAGTGAATTATCACACCACAGGCCCAGAACGCAGCCGAAGAAAACACTGTCCCCGGGGAAACTGTAGACAGCTGTCTCGTTCCTGCACTGTGAGGATGCCGTGTTTGACACCTTGCGCTAGTGTCGGGTGAAAATGGTAGACCAAAAGTCTGCTCTTTAGTCTGGGTATGAAACATAGTCACACCTTTCGTCTACTGACATCTATGTAATGGAATCACTATTGCGATTCTCCGTTTTGAGAAAAGAAACAGGTAAAGTTAAGGAATAGTATGCAAAATATATTACGCAAACGAATGGATGCAAAATGTACAAGAAAAAAAAAGGAATTAAAGAGAGATAACAAAATTAAAGAATTCGGGTGAAAGAATAGGAAGACGCTATAGGCAATTTAATGATCGAAACCTACGTGACACATCCTTTCGTTTGTTCCTGGTGTGTGTCCCATTCCATCAAGAAATAATTCTTTAAATGCTTTTCCAAAACTATAGACACACTTTTCTGCTTCCAGTCGTAATTTATTTAAATATACACAGACTGGTAAGGCCTCCATAAATTACACAATGGTTTGAAACACTTCTACACACTTCCTAACGCATACTGTACTTAATCAATAGAAATACATATAATTATATACATATATGTATATGTTCTTTCTTACCCTCAAGTATAAACAGTCGAGCTGTTAATGGTCACGCAGTCTGCTCTCAGATGCAAAAGGCAAAGAAGTCTCTCTCTGACAGAACTCGCGCTCTCGCTGTATTTGAAATTTCAGTATGGCCTATTTCCATTTAGGGCACGTCCTATATATAGGCCAAGGCCGGACGACAGAGAAGATTTTTCTGCTAATGTGTGTTTTGTGCAGGCACACATTGTCCAGCTGTACAAATCTGAAAAACTAGTAATCTACATATCCTCCTTATTCCTGGCCCGATTTCCTTCATCTTAGGCTTAAATTACACACTGAATTATTCTTTATCCATCTAGATAATAGTCTTTTACTATCATACTACCGTCTGTTCCTAGGCGTAGGCTAAATAACAAAATTTTTGACTTGCCTTATGTCTCGATGCAGTCCATTCGAGATTTCTTCCTTCCTACCTTACTTCCCGTGGATACCTTCTATGTTGGTTGTATCAAATACTTCCCAGTCTATAATTTTAAATGTGTAGTTTACTAAGACTGCTACACCCCCTGCTCTGCCTTCTTTTCTATCGTGCCTAAGTATCTTAAAACCCTTGCAACTATATCCCTATTTGGGTTTAAATGTGTCTCTTGAAGAGCATATATTGTATTAGTTCCTCCTATCTCTGCAAGTAGGGGTGCAACATTCTTTTTGATACCCCTGCAGTTCCACTGTATAATTCTACATCCTGTCTTATCGAATTTTAATATTAACTATTATCCCTTTTATTTTGTAATAAACTATCAAATTTGCTCTTATTTTGTATTGTCCCTATCAGTTCCGTGAGGCGTTACTCTTTGTGGTGATTTATTGATGTTTTCATGTACTCTTGGGCCCATTATCTACCATATTCTCAAGAAATTCCTCATTCAGGCTTGTGTTTTAATCATTTTAACTTCTCTTGCACACTCTTGATTTCTGTTATTACTTTAAAGTTTGTATATGTCATGTTTTCTTTTATATCCTTAATGATAGTTTTGAATAGCGTTGTTATTGGTCCTTTAAGTGCTTTTTTGATTTGCTGATAAACTGGGCAGCGCTGAAACCTGGCGCTGTTGTTCCCTTTGCAGTTAAGGCATTTTCTGTTCTCATTAGCCTTTTTGTCAGTATCTGACTTAGCCTTTTCGCACTGGGTAAAGGGGTGCATACCTTTACAGTACCTGCATACTGTTCTGCCTTTGCAATTGTTTCGGCCATGGCCTAATTTCATGCAGTTGGAGCACTGCAATACTGGGAGAATGTAGGATTCTGTGTTCTTCGTTTTTATTTTCTCCAAATAATAATGTCTTGCGGGATTCTCTCCCTTCCGTTGTTAAGATTATCACAGGTGTTTCTACATTCCGTTTGACCTTGACCCTTTCCACGTGCACCAACTTTATGTCTGGGTTCTGCGTGGCCAGGTTGTTTAAAACTTCCTCACCTGACAAGGTGGTGTTAATCCCCTTTATCACACATTTACTGGTCTCTTTGGCTAGCTCTTTCTTTACTTTAATCTCGTGCGTAAGAGTCACTGTTTTAGCTTCTACTTTTAGTTTTTCTATCTTCTTTTTTATTCTATCACTTTCATGTGTGGGGTAATGATTACACCAAAATGGGTTTTGGAAATTTTGGCTATCGCTTTTTTGCCTAACACAGGTTCAAGCATGGTTATTATTTTGTCTTCATCTAATTCCTTAAGTTTTGCAACTTCGCCAGAAGCTTGGGTGAACTTTATTTGGGATCTGGTATCCGCGTGATCATCTTGGTTTTTGAAAACTGAATGGGTATTTTCTTGCGTTTTCGGTCCTGAATTTTTATTTGTGTCTTCTTCCCTTTTTTGGTTTGTGTTTGCCTCGTCCTCCATTAGGTCCTGTGTGTTCTCATCCAGTTTGTTTCTGTGTTTGTTGTCACTAGATTTTTTTTACCGCTTCTGACCACGTTTTGCCTTCTCCCGACTGAGGTCTGGTAATTGTTGGCATGTTGCTTTATATTTGTATTTTTTTAAAAATTTAAATATATCTGTTTGATTTGTTATAAGATATTCACTAAATTTCTAATGCTTGTTTTTATTTCTTTCTGTCCTATTTCTATTAGTATTAGTTCCCTGTTATTTATGGTGCTACTATTTTCATTATGTGACTGGTCTTTACATAATGTTTTATCCCTAGTCTCACTGTTTTATTCTTAGAAGTTGTGTATAGGCTAACTTTGTATTAATTCGTTAGACCTAATAAATGAAGATAGACTTAACCGACGAAAGCTCAGTGGAATAAAGAACCAGTTGCTTGGTGGAATAAAAGATGTTCAGAAATTCATAAGAGAAGAAAAGAAGCCTTGCAAAAATACATAAATAACAGAACAGAAGTAAACTATGATGAATATAAACATATTAGGAATGAATCTAACAAAATAATATTCAAAGCCAAAAAAAACCTACTGGAAATAGTTTTGTCAATCACTTAGTCCTAGCACACAAATTAAAGAAATATGGAAAAAACTTAAGGCAATCAAAGGGAACAATAAGAAAACAATAATGCCAACAATCAAACTACCAAAGAGAGCAGAAACAGATAAAGAAAAAGCTAATGCGCTTGCTGAGTATTTCTATAAAGTCAGGGCAAAAAGTAGTCTTGGACAGTAAGAAAATGAGAGAAGAGAAAGACTTAAGATACAGTTTTTAAAGTAATTACCAGACCAGATAGATGAAACAAACTATTTAGATGCTGATATAACAGAGGAAGAAGTAGCTAGTGCAATAAAAGAGAAATCTAATACTGCCTCAGGGCATGATATACTTAGTTATGAAATCCTTAAGATAGTACCCAAAAAAACTATAAACATAATAACTTCCCTTTATAACAAAATCTGGAGCTTAGGAAAGATACCAAAAGCATGGAAAGTAGCTATGGTAGTACCCATCCTAAAACCTAATAAGGAAGCCCATGATGTAAGTTCATACGGGCCTATCTCCTTAACATCCCAACTTGGCAAAATATTGGAAACGGTTGTTAACAAGGAACCAACATCGGCTGGAGCAGAAGCCAACCGAAACCTTACTGGTAGCTAAGTACCCACTTAAAGCTGCCAAGTGAACTCTTTAAGCAAATTCCCTAAACATTTTAAACCATCACCAGTATTGAGTCTTTAAAGGAATATTTCATATATCCACCCCGCATTTTATTTTACATTATTAACTATAATTGATTATTAAATTTGTTATCTGTATATATACAACTTTTTTTGAGTGAACTGCACCCGTATGTCTCCTTCATTTTAAATACACATAAACACAGTGTTGCGTTTACTTTCTTCTCGGTGTTAGTAATTGTTGACGAAAGTAATATCTAGGGTTATCAAACAGGCAACAGGACGGAACGTTCAATAAACTCAATAACTGCCCCACCTTTGAGGACGAAGACATCGTTTATTTTCGTACACAACATAACAGCTCCTCTTGTAGAACCAATAGTATAATTGCATATCACCCACCACAGGGTCATACCGTCACTAGAATATCAAATGCTGGCTAGACAGTCCGTCTAAGTCCACACTGTCGTCTCATTTGGCCTTCTTTATTGTAACACCACGACTCAAATATATCTTATAAATACTTCCTGTTCATCCACAAATCATACGGACATCTCACAGAAGACTCTTGATGCCATAGAAAAATAAATATGTATGGACACGTTTCAATATCTGGAGCATCTGAAAAACACGTCCTCACACCATCAAACACACAGGAGAAGTCCCTAGCAGACGATTTACACATTTCTACTAAATTATGCATACTTCTGCTCAAAACCCAATATCGCTATGACGTCATATCCTCTTATTGTGTAATTCCGTAAAAAGTAACTTTTATTAGAGCCTATCATAACTCCTCACAAGAACAACGCTGTAAAGTTGTCGGAAATAACTTGTAACAGAGCTATTGAAGTAAAATTTTACTGCATTAAATAAGTTTGGGGCTCATCAAAACGAGCTAAATTCTCTCTCCTTATAGAATGTCTGGAAAAATAGAAAGTTTACACGGCCTGGATCCTATCAGCTGTAGTACTTGATTTCTTAAATTACTATGAGGCTACCTAGAATTGAACCACCATTCTTCAATTCACATCTCTGCCAAGAGTAATCTTGAGCTAAAGGTAGATACTTTTGAAGATCCTCAGTAGATACTATGAAGTTTGGCCACTGTTGGACCATCGCTTCATAGCAAGGGGAGAAATCCCGTGACAAGTATTTGGAGATCAAAAGATACCCAGTCCAACACAAAATTCAGAATCATCAATTCAAATGACAAGTCGGTCCTATTGTATGGGTCTGAAACATGAAGGACAACGAAAACAACAGCAAAAAAGTTACATACTGTCATAAACTGATGCTTGCATAGAATAGAAGGGTGAAGTAGTATGACAAGATAACTATGTGGAATATTACAAGACATAGACAAGTGCCCGTGGAACAAGAGGTGAGAAGAAGACGATGGAGATGAATAGGACCCACACTGAGGAAACTGTTGATAGCTTTACCAGAAAGTCCTTATTCTGGAATCACCAGGGCAAGAGGGATAGAAGGAAGCCAACGAACTCATGAAGAAAACTGGAGACAGACATGAAAGGGATGAAGAACTACATTTATCTGTTAACATGGAGACATCTAAGATGGACGGGCAACATGGAAATATTACCAAACTGGTTGGAATTGTAAACTGGGGGAAAGGGGAACAATTAAACGATGAGAGACGATAGGCACGGATTGTGTTGTCACCCAGAGCCTTAACAGTTCGGCAAAACGGAAAGAGGCGAGGAGGTAGGTAATAAACACCAGCTGACTCTATAATTATCCCAAGAGCTAACGCATAATGATTGGCTGATCACGGACAAGATTATAACATTTGTACAATATTTCATTTTTTATATATGTGACGACTGTCTCCCTTGGTCTGCCGTAGTGGTCCACAAATGTGGCTAGAGAGTTGTAGTAAAAATGAGTTTAACAAAGGTAAAACCTTTGCTCAAGAATTGTTGTTGTTGTTTTGAAAAGGTGATGGGTGGAGAGCGGGCGCGTTACATCTTGGTCTACCCTGTTCAACCTGAAAATTGGTTATAATTGGGGTAATTAGTGTCATTTTATTTACTTATTTTGTATTAAATTTAAATAACTATTTTCTTGTGCAGTTGCTGGTTTTAATTTATATTAGTATTTGTTATTTTATTTTCAGTTTTGTATAGTATATACATAATTATTGTCCTTTGCACTTGGTTTTAATTTGTATTAGTATTTATTCTTTTTGAGTTTGTTTTTTTTTGGGGGGTTTTTTTTTTTAACCTCGTTGTCTTTCCTTGTCCTATTAGTAGTTAGTAAGTTTGCTAATTTTTCTGTTTTTTATTTTTTATTTTTAATGATTTGTTAGTATTTGTTGCTTAATATCTATTTGGTTGAATGTCTTTTCTGAAGTATTATTTTTGTTATTGTTGTTAATATTGTCATTGTTACTAACCTTATATGTTTTCCTTTGTTTTATGTATATATCTTTTAAGTATTGATTGGGCTTCCCCTATGGCATCTATACTTAAAACCTTATCCCGTCATGTCTATAATGTGATTTCTATAGTAAGTTTTTTAATTCAAGCCTTTGTTGTTCGTACAGTGGATCAGGTAGTGGTCTATGTCATTTTCTTCCTGACATTCTTGGCAGTGTGGTTCCTCTATCATAAAGTACGCTACACCGAGACGGAGACGCCACAGCTTTTTGTTCGATGGCACCTTTAATTCTTCTCTGACCTGGCACATCCTTGTTGGTTCTTTTAGAAGTTTGAATGTGTGTCTGCCTTTACTACTGTCCTTCCATGTTGTTTTCCATCCCTCGTTTATGGTTAGCTTCACTTGGCTCTTAATCTCCGATATTCCAAGTCCTTGTTTTTACTTATTCTTCCATCTTTGGCAGACTGCCATCTCGTTACCAGCTATACATATGTGTGCTGGAATGCACACTAGCCTTACCCTGCATCCTCTGTTTCCTAGTGATGTATTAATTTTTAGAATTTCTTCCTTTATGTATGACCGGCTGCACTTACCTGGGTGTTCTAGTGCTTGTAGTGATGACAGTGAGTCTGTAAAAATCGTTACTGCTTCTGGCGGATTATCTTCGATTATTTCTAAACTTTTTAGAATTGCTACCATCTCCGCGGTAAAATTCGAAGCCCTTCCAGTTACACGGTAACTCTTCTTAATTCCCCATTGTGGTATCACTACTCCTGCACCTAGTTGTCCACTATTGCCCTTGGATCCATCAGTGTAAACAGCCAGACTTTGTTTTGTTAGTTGATTTATGAACTGTCTACTTATCATTTTGGCTTCCCTATCTTCCATGATCTGTTTAATCTTTTCAGTAAGTGTGTAGTCTATGATTGGGGCTTTTAGTTTCCAGGGTGGTATTGTGCTTGTATATTTAATTACGATTATTGATTGTGTTTGATAGTTCTTTTAAATGTATTAGATCTTTTATAGTTCTCCACCCTGCGAAATCTTTCTTTTTTCAAAGGGACATCCCATATACTTGGTTGGTTTTTGACAAATGCATTATGTGCTGGATGGGTCACTTCTTGTGCTACTTTACTCCAATGATTTAGTCTTAGTTCTTTCCGTCTTAGATCAAGGGGCGGCATGCCGAAAGCTACTTCTGGTGCTTCTACTGATGTTGCTTTAAATGCGCCTGAAATGGTTCTCATGGCTGCATTTTGAATTATGTCCAGTTTTGCTTTGCTAGAAGTTGAAGCTGAGTCATAGACTATGCTAGCATAGTCTAGTTTCCCCTTGATGAATGACTTATAGAACATAAGCATTATTTTGTTGCTGGCCCCCCCCCCCCTCCCCCCCCACCCCCCATCCATTACCTTTTACTATCCTTAGCATATTTAGGAGTCCCGTACAGCTTTCTACTAAATTATCTATATGTTTATTCCAATTTCGTTGTTTATCTAAAGTCATGTTCAGGAATCTAGTTGTTGGGGAGGTACCTATTGTCTGTCCTTTAATGATTATATTGATTTTATTTTTTTTTTTGGTTAGAAATCCCTTGCTGAATATCATATCAACTGTTTTGTTTACATTAATTTGGAAGTCCCAAATGTTCATCCATTCAGAAACTGTGTCTATTTGATTTTGCAGTTTTTTTGTACACATAGTTTAGGTTTTTTCCAGACCACCAAATGGCACAGCCATCTGCAAATTGCGATAGTGCAATCTTAATGTCCTTAAACTCATCTGATAGATCATTTACAAATGTTGTGAAAATAGAAGATGAAATCACTGATCCATGAGGAATCCCATTCTATTGTTCATATATTTCTGAGTTATATAAAGCTCAAGAATTACTTTTGGCAGTGACATAAATAGAAAGATTAGGCTCTCATTTTAGGGAGTCTCGCAGGTTTTTTAGGATGCCAACTACAAACTCAGTCTTCTCGGTTTTGTAAAATTTATATTCCCCGCCGCTCCTCTGCGAGATAGATGTTTGTCACTATGTGACAATAGAATCCTGTTCAATGAACCCTCAGCCGAAGGTAATTCAGTAAAGTATTGATATGTTTAGCTCTGTATAAATGTTCTTAAAATGAGTCATACGGTTGCAAACACCAACTTTTAATCAACTATGTTATCAACTCCAACTAACGATATATATATACAAGTATTTATTTATGACACATATTAGAAAGAAGGCTAAAATGAAAATAGTTGACTTAAAGAAACCAAAAAAAAAAAAAAAAAAAAACAACAACAAATGTTCGGTCAAATGTTATGTTATTGTAGAAATTGTAATCTCATTGTAGGGTGATATGAATGGTAAGTGAAGAGTAAGAGTCCATGCACTGGCTAAGTAAGTTTATTTAGCTGTTCAGCGGTTGGAAATGGGTTGTCGCTGGAGTCTTGTTTTATTGATGCTGGTTCTTAACGAATTATTGACTGTTCCTTCTCAAATCAGGAGTCGACTGGCGTTTGGTATCAACGCTTTTGCACATATTGATAGATAGTGGTTCCTGCAGAAATTGAGATGTACTCTTACCAAGATGAAGCTAATAATATTTGCTAATCTACAAATCCTAGACAAGCACCCGGAGAAGATTCCTTGGAACAGTGGTTATATTTACTTTAACTGAAGTTTTACACTTTTAATTTCACAAAGTGACTTATAGTATATATAACCTCCTATATTGACATCTTTAACTATAATCTCTCAAACATCTGCTCTCTGCATGATGGAAGTGGAATAAGTACCGAGTTTCGTTTTGGTTTGTGGGTTTTGACTTCTTGTGGCGAGGCGCGTTCCTTTCAACCTAATTGGTTATATCGAGCGCAATTTGCCAGTCAAAAATAAATGAACTCTGTTAACTGAAGCGATGTGTTGATAAACTCTAAGCCCTGAAAAGGGCTACTAGCTTCTATCAGCTAGCATGAAAAAGCCCTGAAGAGGACTGCTTGCCCAGTCAGCGTTGATTGATACTAAGTCCTGAAAAGGACTAACATTATCCACCTGCTAGCATAAAGCCATGAAAAGGACTTGCCCTAAAAAGGCTCACCAGCTACGCCAACGCTGCCCGTACTTCCTCAGTTTTCAGCGAAACACCGGTTGTATGTGAACTCTCATGCAATCTTACCAGATTGCTAATCCGTCCAGCGTCGATAGATAGTAAGTCCTGAAAAGGACTAACATTATCCATCTGCTAGCCTGAGGTCCTAAAAAGGATTTGTCCTGAAAAAAACTCAGCAGCTACACCATCGCTGGACTGTAAGTACCGAGTCTTTAAGATGCGACTTTTATTATTTGGGAGCCGCGGTAGCATAGTGGTTAGTGCACTGGCTTCCTAGCGCAGTGGTCTATGGTTCGATCCCCAGATGAGGCGGGAATTTTTTAGGCCACAAACGGCTCCTGGGTCGACCCAGCCCCAAATGGGTACCAGAGCAACTCTGGGAAGGTTAAGGCGGCCGGCGTGATGCTGACCACATTACCCCTAGTGTGCCGACGGTCAAGATAATATGGGCCTAACACCATATTCCCAATATGCCTGAATGGGCGTGTAACGGGTTCCTTTTCCTCCTTTTTATTATTTGGGATGGGTTGTTATTTGAAAAGGTAAGATAGCTTCGCTAATTACCTGTATCGCCGGAAATGATTGCGTCACAAGTTCCGATCAGTATTGTCAGAATGTGATCGGTAATCTCTATGGTCACACTAAACAGGTAAAAAACGAATTATCTTGCAATGGACGGTCCCTTTTCTAATTGTACAATATGTCCCGCCTCATCTACCCACCTGGGCGGAAACAATTAGGTTATTCTAATGTCTTGGCAGACGGATTAACTCGGATTAACTCGTTATCTGGCAATACACGACAGTCAAACATCTGTGCTTAAGATAAGAGACCAGGTGATTTTTAATCCCCTATTTTATTGTTGCAGCCTGTGACGTGTAATGGAAAAGAGTCTACAGTAATCTAACAGCCTGTTGTAATCTAATAGCTACTCTCTAATTTGCTAGCTAAACATGCATTAAACTACCTGTCCTGTCTTCTGCAGCTTACCTCTTTGTCCCCGCCCTCCTTTCTTTAAACTCTGGCAAACGCGTTGTTTACAACGTTCTTTGACCTGTCAATCATAGCATGAAATAAACCCCGTGATAACGCTAATTTCTTTCTTCATCGTAACTGTGTATACATCAGAGCAGCCACCACCTTGATAAAGCTGGTTCTTCTCATCACATCAATAAACGCCTTTTCTTTCTTGTGGTAATAATAAAGACTGTTATTTTTGGATGCTGTATACTGTGTTTTATCAGTGTACGTTGTAAAGATGTACTGGGACTGAATAGTCAACTCAAACAACCGAGCACAGTGTCAGGTATACATGTCACCTTGTCCTGGGACACAATGAGGCCCTGACAAGAATACAGTGTTGACAATGAGTGTTGTAATGAAAGTCAATACGCGAATGTGTGACTGTTCTGTGGAGTTGACTGAAGGTTCAAACACTCATTCATGCGTATCTAGAAGTTACTTATGCAGACCACTGTAGACGTTTCAATAGTTTAATTTGACGCACACACTTGACAGGATGGGTACAGTTACAGGAACACAGGTCCACATCAATAGCATATTGTTGACTCACGGTATACAATAATACATTGGCATACATGTTGATGAAAATCATAATGGAACATCAGTATACAAACGTTCAGGGTTCCATATCTCATACAAATGTTTATCAGGCCGTGCTGACTGATCATGTCAGTTAATATGTAATGTTTAGCAAATCTTCATCAGGCTTTACTGACTAGTCATGTCAGTTAATCAATAATGTTTACGGTGACTCCTAGACAGAACCTCCTTTAGCATAAGTGTAGCTTGAACCCAAGCGGAGATTTCTTTAAATAGCATTCAGCAAATATCTTCTGAGCGAATGTTAAATCACCCGTAATAGATTTTCCTTTCTTAAGTGTGATCTCTTGATCATCATCGGATAATAAGGGGCATCCCTGTTCTCGGATAGATGACTGACAATAGGTAGGATTCTAAGATGGCTCCTGTCCTGTAAACATCGCTCACCCTTAACGATGCACGACTAAGCTGCCATAAAGGTTCAATTCATGAATATCAAAGTTTCCACAAGCATCAGCATAATCTGTCCTCATAATTGCTGTATAGAAACATAATCAGTGCTGCTAAATGATATGTCGTTCTGACATACTGACATAGGTAGATTCATGTAAACGTCTGCCCATCTTAAGCCTAGGAATGAACGAAGTCAGCAAAAGTACGTTTACCTTGACATAAGAATACACTAGCAAGCACAAACGCTCTCCCGGCGTTATAGAGAATCACCACTGGGGAACTCATAGACTAAACAATCCTGGAAGAAACTATCTTCGTCCCCATGATAAATTGAAGAGATCACAAACTCTTGGGCAGCTCTACGACATGACTTTTCCGCCATAGGCATCGACAACCGAAGGCCACTCTAAACCTCTCTTCATCCCCGAAAAACACCTGACCCCTTAAAGTACAGTACAAGAAAAATAGTTCCACTTAAACATACTAAGATATCAAGATATAAGACATACTCGTCCTACATAGACAAAAACTACACATAGATTCGGGCCATAGACATTCTGAAGCAAGAACAATCTATTCCTAACCAAACACAGAATAGATTCAAGTAAGTCTAAATCCCTCCGCTGAGTTCGATTTTCAGAACGATACAAAGAGCGATAACTCACAGAATGAATACTTATTGCCTAATCTGAGTTCCGTCCCTCAAGACCAAAAACATGCATTCAAAGATGAATATATTTTGATCAGACAAATAAATACTTTTGTATGCGTAATCCGTGCCACCAAAGAATATGTGCGCAACAGATTACCACACCCCCCGGGAAAAAAATGAAAATCATTTTTTTTTCATCTGAGAGCAACATACAATAGACTCCCAACGCATAAATACTGCGCAGATGAGAAATATCTGGAATTATTTAAGCCAGATTAATGCAAAATCTCAATCTCTCAGAGAAAGCATTTCTCTTAAGCATACGTGTTTCCAGGGAGGTGTCACCAACGGATACTACTATACTTGCAATGATACAATGCATATAACAATTTAAGTTTAAGCATTCTAAGTACATGATTGACAAAAAGAAAAATCATCAACGAGTACCGGTGAATATATATCAATGAACGTAGTGTCATTACGAATTACAATGTGTATCTATCTTGATATAGAAAAGAAAAATCTGTTGTCGAGTTGGAAGTGTTAAGAAGTCCAAGACTCAACAGTTAAGTGGAATCATGTGGGCATCTAGACAGAATGTCTGCCATCACATTATCTGATCCACGGATAGCTCGTACCGAAAAATGAAAAGGCTGAAGAGCAATTGCATATCGAGTAGACCTCGAACTCTTCAAATTTTTACTCTGAATAGCTGTAAGAGCTTTCTGATCGGTTTCTACTATAAAATGTGCGCCTAGAAGGAATCTTTGTAATTTGAGAATTGACCATACCATAGCCAATAGTTCACGGTCTAAAACCGAATAATTCCTTTCTGCAGCATTAAGCTTTCTGGAAATATACATTACAGGATGCAGAGTTCCAGAGTACTCTTGCATTAGTGCAGCTCCAATCCCAGTGGATGAAGCGGCACTACGAAGAACAAATGTCCTATCTTTAGTGGGTAACACTAAAATAGGTTCAGTAGAAAACATAGCTTTGATCTTATCCAAGGAGGATTGACATTCATGAGTCCAATGGACTATATTAGGAGACCCTTTTTTAGCAAGGAAGAAAGAGGTGCCATGATCGAAGAAAGATTCGGAATGAATCTTCCATAAAATTGTATGAGACCTAAGAGACTTCGCACTTGCTTTTTAGTCTTAGGAATAGAAATGTTAAGTATCTTACTTGTATTATGGTCCTCTGTCTTTAGGAAACCATGACCCACTCGATGGCCTAAGAAAGAAATTTCGCTAAAACCAACGCAGGCTTTAGATGGCTTCGCTGTCAGGTTATACTCGCGTAGAGTAGATAGTAATTCAACTAACCCTGAATAGTGATCTTCCCAAGTATCGCTGAAAAGACAGATGTCGTCTAGATACGCAATGACATCTGACCGATAAGATAGAATTCGACGCATCATGCGTACGAATGTAGCTGGTGCGTTCATAAGGCCGAAAGGCATGAAATTCCATTGAAAAAGGCCTCTAGGAGTAGAAAAAGCAGTAAAAGGTTTGGCGTGTTCAGATAAAGGAACTTGCCAATATCCTTTAGACAAATCTAGTTTAGTGAAAAAATGAAATTTAGAAAGCGTAGTAAGTAGCTCTTCTAGTAAAGGCATAGGTTCAGCATCAAACTTCGTGACTTGATTCAATTTGCGATAGTCAACGCAAAGACGTATGTTATTGTCTTTTTTACGGACAATAACCATCGGCGAAGAATACGCAGAAGTGGATGGTTCAATTATTTTTAAATCTATCATCTCATCCAACTCCTTCTCAACCTGTGCTTGAAAATGTATAGGAATAGGATAAAGTCTGACTCTAATAGGATTATGGTCAAATAGAATAATGTCATGTTCAATGACATGAGTTTGTCCAGGAATGTCAGTAAGGACATCCTGAAATGTTTGTAACATAGCCGAAACTTGTCGCTGTTCTCCAAGAGATAAATCCGGAGAAACAGTATCGTTTTTCCATGATTCACTAGAATGAAGTGGAATCATCGGAAGCGGAAGATTAACATCCGAAAAATTTGTTTCCTCATCCTGTATTACAGACAGAATATGCAAACCGCTAATGCTGTAGTCACTAAAGCTCAAGCTCTTAATGTGCCCCAATCTTCACCAACTGAAGATAATGAAGTGCATAACCAAGATGATCCCTTGGTAATTTCTCGTGACTCGTTTATAAAACAGCAAGAAGAGGATCCGACTCTAAAGAAATTCTTCACTCTTGCAACCATGTTGGACTGGTGAATCGTCCGTTGCCTGGAAAATAGGCTGTAAATAATCCGGACGTTCATGGAATTCCGTAAGCATATTGATGTGGAAGGTTTTATGCTTCCCATCAATATCGACAATGTAGTCAACATCGGAAATTTTCGAGATTATATCGTACGGACCTTTCCAAGAAATAAGAAGTCTGTTTTCCCTACAAGGTAGTAAAACAAATGCTTTGTCACCAGGACAAAGTTGTCGTAAGGTTCTTTTCTTATTGGCAAATTGTCTTGCTTTCTCCTTAGCAAACTCAGAAGAAGAAGTTGCCAATTTGCATGCTTCGATAATCTTTTGTCTCAGCGCGATGACATATTCGTAAGAAGATTTTGTGTCATCGGTAATATTATCAGCGGTTATGAGATCATGAAGCAAAGACATAGGGCCGCGCGGTCGCGCGCCAAAGACAAGTTCAAAGGGAGAAAATCCTGTATGTTCATTGGGAATCTCTCTATAAGCGAAGAGGGCCGCGAGTAAAACCCTATCCCAATCTTGAGGATGATCCTCAGTTATCTTCCCTAATAAGTTCTTGAGTGTTCTATTTAGCCGTTCAACCATCCCATTGGACATAGGATGATAGATACTACTCAAAGATCTCTCTATCTGCAGAGTCGACATCACTTGAGACATGGTATCCGATATTAGTTGGGTGCCATGGTCTGATAATATTTCTCCGGGGAATCCCAGACGAGAAAATATAAGCCAAAAAGCATCTGCAATGTCAGCTGTAGTAATGCCCTTCAGAGGGATAGCCTCTGGCCAACGTGTGCACATGTCCACACACGTTAAGATAAACTGATGTCCTCTAGCAGATTTGATCTTAAATGGACCAATGATGTCTATCGCCATTTTCTGAAATGGTCGAATAGGAATGTCTGCAGCCTAAATAGGTGCAGCATGGCGTGGACTTTTGGATTTGACTTCTTGACATACTATACAAGATTGACAATAAATCCGTATGTCTTTGTTCACAAAAGGCCAAAAGAAAGCCGCAAGAACTCTTGACTTTGTTAGGGAAAACCCATATGTCCAGCACACTGAGAGTCGTGTGCGTGTTGTAAGATTTTAACTCTCAAATTCTTGGGCACAAGAACCTGAGAATGACTTGACTTGTCGGAGTCTTGCACCATACGTACAAGTACACCATTCTTCATTGTAATCCAAGATTTACGCTTTGTATCTTTATTCGGTTCACCTTTCGTTGCAAGAGTGACGAATTTCTTTAGAGTCGGATCCTCTTCTTGCTGTTTTATAAACGAGTCACGAGAAATTAACAAGGGATCATCTTGGTTATGCACTTCATTATCTTCAGTTGGTGAAGATTGAGGCACATTAAGAGCTTGAGCTCTAGTGACTACAGCATTAGCGGTTTGCATATTCTGTTTTTCCCAAACGGAAATTTGTATTGAAGTGCATTCTTTGACTCCGTGAATACGACCGATGATAAGATCAGCGATCGGATTCGGCAGAAGACATGCGTGTACATCTCCTGTAAAGAAAGGAGTAGCAATCCTGTTGATAGCAGTAGAGTATTTCTCTAAGGTGCCGCCAAATGTTACACATTTGACTACTTTTCCAGTGGCACGAGAAGGATCTACAAGCGACTGCCTCACTCCAATGGTGGTGCACCCCGAATCGAAAAGAACTGCGACTGGAGTACCATCAACTAAACCTCTATTCAAGACAACAGAATCTCTTCCATCATGCGGGATTGACGCAGGAAGAGCGGGAAGAGGATGGCCACAACTTAAAGTGGACACCGCAGTTGGTTCAAATAATGTTTTGCATTGGGGGCACTGAGATGCTCTCCCAAAATCAAAAGCGGAACAAGCCATATTATTAGCATCATTATTATCTTTAGTCTGCTTATAGGCTTCATGTGACTCCTGCTGTGCAGAGTTTGCATGATAATGAGATTTATGTTTTTTTGTATTGGGATCTACCTCGATTATTATTGCCTCTGTAATCATTATTATTCCCTCTATTGTAACCCCTATTTGGGTTTGAGTCATAATTCTCATAGTTACCATTATTATATTCACTATAATGAGTATCTCTATAGTTATGGTCTTGTTGTCTCCAAGATGGATGACTTGGATAGTTCCTAAATTGACTTCCTCTGCGGAAATGCCTATAATTATGACCACCTCTGTATCGAGGGCTGTCAGCTTGTCTCCAGTTCTTCGCAGAAGAACCCTGAAATGATTGGTTTCCTTGGTTTTGATAACTATTATGGTTACCTTTTTTCCCAAACTTGTTTTGTTGTCCCTGAAATTTGTTTGAATAATTAGGGTTGTATGGTGTTGCTGATGCAACTGGCATACTTTCTTTAATCTTAGTGTTGCTAAGAGTTATGTCAGGGTGTGCAGTGACGTATTGGTCACAATATTCTTGCATTTCTTTTAGTGTCTTGGGTTTACGCTCATGTAGGAATTCCTAGAAGGGTTTATTAACACATGACATAATCTTGTCCCTGAGCAACAAGTCCATAAGGGCTTCATATGTCTTTTCTGTTTTGGACAACTCAATCCAACGATTAAATGTAAGACGTGTCCTTGCAATGAATTCTGAGAATTCCACCCCTGATTCAGGTACCATTTTCTTAAACAAAATTCGATAACCGTCCTCAGTTAACTGATATTTTTTTAACAAAGCCGCTCTAATAACATCATAATTATCTTTGTCAGACTCTTCAACCAAACTCAAACTAGTCAGTGAATCACCTTTCAAATTTTCTGACAAATGATTAGCATACTGTGATTTATCCACATTATGAGCTCGACAAGAGCGTTCAAATCTATCCAGCCAGAATGTAATATCGTCACTGGAAGGATTGAACGCTGGTACCTTGACCTTATAAGTAAAGGGTTTACCACTGTTACCATTTGACTGATTAACAATACTCATATTTGTCAATTTCAATTTTTCTAATTCAAATGTTAACAGTTCTTTTTGATGTTCATGTTCTCTTATTGTCTTTCTCTCCTCAGCTTCAGCTTCTTTGTCTAATCTCTTTTGTTCAGCTTCTCTGTCTAATCTCTTTTGTTCAGCTTCACTTTCTAATCTCCTTTGTTCAGCTTCTCTGTCTAATCTTTTTTGTTCAGCTTCAAATTTTTTTTCTTCCATTTGAAGCTTTCTCTCCTCAGCAGCAGCTTTTTTCTCCTCAGCAGCAGCTTTTCTCTCCTCAGCTTGCATCTGCAATCTTAAATTCTCAGCATCTATTTTCTTTTGTTCAACTTCTGCTTTCCATTTATTCTCCTCTTTTTGCTTCTTCTCTTCTGATTTTAATACCATTGCAAATTGAGCAGTTGCAAACTCCTCTTATTCGTTACCAGACTTATCAAGGGATTTCCCTTGTGCAATAAAGTATTCCAATGTAGACATGATGTCTAATAATGATAGTAATAACTTGACACAAAAATGTAACCTATCTCCTAATAAACAGGAGGAAGTTCTCAATGAACTTGATTAATTAGTTCACAATCCCAATCTCTGTGGGAGACAAGCCTTACAAAGGCCTTGTATACTTCCTTGTACAACAATAATAATAATCAAGTACTGGTCTATACTATAAAATACGTGTAATCAACTCTCTCTTATCAAATGTCAACCAAAGACATTAACAAAGGACAAGCATAAAAGACAATATGAAAACAATTGCAGAAATCAACTAAGTCAAATAGAGAAATCAAAGAAAATAATCACAGAATCTGTGACGACAACTGCAATGAAATCAACAAGACAAATAACGCCACAGTGTATAAACATAAATGGTGTATAGAACTGAAAGATACGAAAGGATAGACCTACAAATACAAACAAATCAAACAAAACTAAGGAACACAAAATTATTAACAAAAACAACGAAGAAAAGAACACCTCATCACAACTAACAAAAATAGCACCAGATGTTGCCAGCAAATTTCCAATAAAGAAAATTGCTCCCTATAGAACGCTAATATAAGACCAATATTACTCGGTATACCTTATACTAGTCTCCTCCCAACCAGGCCCGCGACATAGACATACAAATAATATGCAAACATGTAAACATAAATACATATAGCATACAATATATAAATGCATATAATATAAAGCAATGTGTTGTAGAAGTGTCTGCAGAGAAGGCTCAGTATTACATTAATATGGTACAGTTTTCAATCAAATTAAACTGCTACTTTATTAAATAATAGCTCTCTGTTTTAAATTATTACATAGTTCTGCAATATGAACACACAAGAAGATCCACCGTTGACGTGTAGACTTCTAAGTTCAATACTTCTGCTAACACAGTTAAATGTCCACTTGTAAACAACTTGCCGTGCTACGCTGTCTGTTCTATGTAATTATGCCTGTACGGAGCAAAATGTCAACAGCGGTGACCTAGATACAGTAATCGCTTCATGGGTCACGTGAGGAACTGTCAATCAGGTGTAGACTAACACTGCTGGTGTGTCGTATCATTCGTCAGGGAAACAAACTGGTATCAGTAGCTGTTAACTTCTGGCAATGTCCACTGTGCAGGTTAAGCCCAGAAATCTGGCCTACCACATTGATAACGCTAATTTCTTTCTTCATCGTAACTGTGTATACATCAGAGCAGCCACCACCTTGATAAAGCTGGTTCTTCTCATCACATCAATAAACGCCTTTTCTTTCTTGTGGTAATAATAAAGACTGTTATTTATGGATGCTGTATACTGTGTTTTATCAGTGTACGTTGTAAAGATGTACTGGGACTGAATAGTCAACTCAAACAACCGAGCACAGTGTCAGGTATACATGTCACCTTGTCCTGGGACACAATGAGGCCCTGACAAGAATACAGTGTTGACAATGAGTGTTGTAATGAAAGTCAATACGCGAATGTGTGACTGTTCTGTAGAGTTGACCGAAGGTTCAAACACTCATTCATGCGTATCTAGAAGTTACTTATGCAGACCACTGTAGACGTTTCAATAGCTTAATTTGACGCACACACTTGACAGGATGGGTACAGTTACAGGAACACAGGTCCACATCAATAGCATATTGTTGACTCACGGTGTACAATAATACATTGGCATACATGTTGATGAAAATCATAATGGAACATCAGTATACAAACGTTCAGGGTTCCATATCTCATACAAATGTTCATCAGGGCTTGCTGACTGATCATGTCAGTTAATATGTAATGTTTAGCAAATCTTCATCAGGCCTTACTGACTAGTCATGTCAGTTAATCAATAATGTTTACGGTGACTCCTAGACAGAACCTCCTTTAGCATAAGTGTAGCTTGCACCCAAGCGGAGATTTCTTTAAACAGCATTCAGCAAATATCTTCTGAGCGAATGTTAAATCACCCGTAATAGATTTTCCTTTCTTAAGTGTGATCTCTTGATCATCATCGGATAATAAGGGGCATCCCTGTTCTCGGATAGATGACTGACAATAGGTAGGATTCTAAGATGGCTCCTGTCCTGTAAACATCGCTCACCCTTAACGATGCACGACTAAGCTGCCATAAAGGTTCAATTCATGAATATCAAAGTTTCCACAAGCATCAGCATAATCTGTCCTCATAATTGCTGTATAGAAACATAATCAGTGCTGCTAAATGATATGTCGTTCTGACATACTGACATAGGTAGATTCATGTAAACGTCTGCCCATCTTAAGCCTAGGAATGAACGAAGTCAGCAAAAGTACGTTTACCTTGACATAAGAATACACTAGCAAGCACAAACGCTCTCCCGGCGTTATAGAATCACCACTGGGGAACTCATAGACTAAACAATCCTGGAAGAAACTATCTTCGTCCCCATGATAAATTGAAGAGATCACAAACTCTTGGGCAGCTCTACGACATGACTTTTCCGCCATAGGCATCGACAACCGAAGGCCACTCTAAACCTCTCTTCATCCCCGAAAAACACCTGACCCCTTAAAGTACAGTACAAGAAAAATAGTTCCACTTAAACATACTAAGATATCAAGATATAAGACATACTCGTCCTACATAGACAAAAACTACACATAGATTCGGGCCATAGACATTCTGAAGCAAGAACAATCTATTCCTAACCAAACACAGAATAGATTCAAGTAAGTCTAAATCCCTCCGCTGAGTTCGATTTTCAGAACGATACAAAGAGCGATAACTCACAGAATGAATACTTATTGCCTAATCTGAGTTCCGTCCCTCAAGACCAAAAACATGCATTCAAAGATGAATATATTTTGATCAAACAAATAAATACTTTTGTATGCGTAATCCGTGCCACCAAAGAATATGTGCGCAACACCCCGCTACGGTTATACTTCTTTCCACTCACGCGAGCTCATTTGTCAATCATATACTACTGGACAGATAGACAGCACGTGAGAGTAACGGAACAGAACCTTTGAAGTTTACCCAGGGAAAGCCAGAAATCCCTAGTACCCTTTGATCTTGAGCACGGGCATTCTAAGGGGAAGCCCGCTAGAAGAACAAAAAGACTTTTGATCTCGGGCAAAGCTCCAGACGAAAACTCTGGGAGACCATGACGTAAAGCCTTTCATCTTGGGAAACTCTAGCTCCTGAATTTTGTCCCACACAGGAGTGGAAAATAACGCCATTAGAAATCAAGAGCAATATATGATATATATACTGCTGTTTCTAAAACCCAGCCAACAGTCGTCAGTCAGAATTTGAAGAGTCTAGCACGCAGTCCTGAAATCATTTTTCTTTTACGGAAAACTGTGTATAAGTGATTCGTGGAGATATCATTCTGGATTCTGGTAAGAGGAAAATAGGTCTAGTATTAGAAGTATTTCAAGGTGATAGCCATTAAAGTTAAACGCTTGTACTTGACTTAGACTTTTCTTGCTCGTAGGGCGTATTAAATAAAGTAACGCATTGAGATTTTTCATGAACAGATAGATATCCAAGTAAAAATGTTAAAACCACGCCACCCGACTGCTTCATAACTGAGACGAGACCGTAGTTATATTTACAGCGTAGACCGACGCGTCACTTAACTCCTGGAGAGAGAGAGAGAGAGAGAGAGAGAGAGAGAGAGAGAGAGAGAGAGAGAGAGATAAAAGCGACTATTAACCAGACCGGACTTTAGAGGCGTTAGACGACTGAAAGTGGGAGAAAAGAATACATGTTCATATTTCATTTGTAATTATTGTTATTATAGCGTCTATTATTTTTTAAAATGCCAATACGACAAAGTAACTGACACCGACAATTTAATAGCTAACTATAATGATAGGTGTTTATGTGCTAACTATAATGATAGGTGTTTATGCGTGTTGCGTATTGAAAAAAAAAACCCTGCGCGAGTGACCCACCAGCCGCGAAACTGCGAGGGCGAGTCATTATTAACTCGGTCCAAACCAAATCAGCGGCTAGCGAACGTCTGTGAGTGTGTGTAGGCCGCAGGGCAAACAACGCGTATCTTTTTATTTCGTCTATTCGTCAGGATTGACAGAGCGGATGAGAGATTGTCTTGACCTCGTTCGTGTTAATTTTTTTATACAGAATGGTAGCATTTTTCCACAAATAGTTTCTTGTATTTTTCGCAGACCTGGTCCCCAAGTGGACGACCAGCGGTCTTTTTCATTTATAATGTGTGTACTAGCCCGATGATATTTTTTGTGACTGGAAATTATAACGACTGAACTTACCAATCCAGGATATTATTTTTAACAGCCCACAGCGGCGTATACCTGATATCATCATTTTTCCCCCGACACCTGACAGTTGTGGAGTACCTAGTTTATACACTGTGCAGGACCGGCACTCTGGCAAAGAGTCGGCCGTTAGAAATCAGTCATCATCATCCTTAAAATTAGGAGCAACCAGATTTTCCCCGGATACTAGGAGTATGCCCTCTCTTAAATGGTCAAAACATCAAGGATTCTCACACTATTCACCTGGTTGTATTGAAACCAGTACTCAGATAGCATTCCAGACCAAGCGGGAAACAAGCCTGTTTTTCCCCGCCCGCCCATACACTGCAAGCGTTGTCCCAACGGATTTATCCAGTTGTAGTTCCTGTGTCTAGACATATTCTCCCCTTGTGCACCCCCATCGGGGGAACAGTGGATAGTTTAGACCAGTGACGATAACCTTTAGGATTTATATCTCTACCAGGATTTATAGTGGATTATAGCAAATTCCGCGTTCACCTCATTAGTATTTATTTTTTTGGGGACGAACTGGGGCCAATTTGTACCTTCGACAGCTGGAGTGGTACATTAATCACAGTGAAACTGGGATTTTCGAGGGATATTCTATTAACGTGGGATACCACAGACCCACGGGTAAAAGACAATAGGTAAGAGAATGAGAGGTGGCCACTGAGTGAGAGAGTGTGTGATGATCTTTTGTTATCTTTTTGCTGGGAAAGGAATCTATTAAGTTGATTGTTTGATTTTTTTCTACTTGGTCTTATATCGCACCAAGATTGTTTATTTCTGTAACCAAGTGCTAACCTTCAACCTTTCTGTTAATTTTTTTTAACATTTTCTCCATACGGTGAAGGTGCACCATTCTTCTTTTTTCCTCTATATGTATGATTCTTGATATCTTTGGGTATTTGATGTTGAAACAAGTCTAGTGATAATAAACAACAAAGAATTTAACTTTGTGTGTTGGTCAGACCCATACCCATTTACCTTAGTTTTTCACGTGTATGTGTCTAGTTGTCACATAGTTGTTGTGTGTGTGTGGAGTAACTTGTCTTATTTTAGATAGGGGGACAGAGACTGTCTTGGAAGCAAAGCACAGTCGTACGGATAGGCTGGAGGAGAGAAACCTACTCACTCCAGAGACATATCTTTCCCTCAACCTACCACCAGTGAACCTAATTGCTATACTAATTTCTATACATTCTCGTGTATCTGTTAACAGTCACTCTCTACTTAGACGGTCTCAAATAAAACAATTTACATACCGTACGACACAGCCTCGACGAGCTGACTTTTCTCAGTTAAGAGATAAAACTGCGCATGGACGCATCCTGAAATGTGGCTGTGATCTAAGGGAAGTGTACACCCAACAAAAAGATAATTACCTGGAAATGAGGGCGAAATAGAAGATAGTAAAAAGGATGAGCAGGAAAAATGGATGAGCGAATAGAACATTTCGTCATAATATAACCCTTTCATAATAATAATAATGCTTTTACAGTATTACATTTTTTTATATCACACTAAAAATACAACTAATCTATCTCCTCAGACCTGACCAGCAAGATTACATAGATGACCCATCGTCAAACCAGGACAGATGCTTGGCTCACTGTAAGTTTGCGTGACCTTGACTTTCGTACTTCTTGAACAAACAAGATAATGAAAAAAAAAAACAAACAAACAAACAATTTGCGCATCCACTTGTATTATTGTTACCTAATTCACTAAATAAAAAAATTAATAAAAATATAAATGTCATACATTCGATTGCATTGGATGAAAGTAGTTCACTAGTTAGCAATAATCGGTTATTTTTTATATATATACTGTTCAAAAAAAAAAAAAAGAAACGCATAGCTACTGAAGGCACACACATAGCCATAATTTTGACATTCAATAACTTTTTTTAACTTAATGAGTTAATTGTTCAAATTGCACACAATAATACCTTAGTGTTCAACCAATCAATTGACAGTTGTTTTGCATCTGGGTCACGAGAGTTTTTTGGCGTACGGGCTTTCCCGTTAGTATGGTGTGTGGCCTCCTCTTGAATCGATCAGCGACTGGCATCTCCTGGGCATGGATGCGATCAGACGTCTGATGTGGGATGGCTGCTCACTTTTCCTGGAGTGCCTGGAACAGATCACGACGGTTGGCTGGAGCAACGTCTCGGCGACAAACACGTCTATGCAGCTCATCCCACAGGTGCTCAATCGGACTCATGTCTGGAAACAGGGATGGCCAGGGAAGGGTGAGAATGTTGTTGGCAGTCAGGAACTGCGTGGTCAACCGTGCACAATGGGGTCTGGCGTTGTCCTGTTGAAACACAGACCTTTGAGCAGCCAAAAGTGGAAGGACATGGGGTCAAAGAATTTCATTGACGTATCTGTAGAGGTCATTTGGGTAGACGTGAAGGTGGATGGCATGACTTCTATCTAGATCGTGCTGACGCGAATATAATTTGAATAGGGGTGATCAGGTCACAACGTAATAAGAACAGTGGCACGTCAAATCAAGGCTGGTGCCAACTTGAAGTAAACTGCAACTCGTGTAGAAACAGTTCAATAAATGCCAAGACTGTAGTACAGTATTCAACTCGTTGTTGTAAAGTTCATTCAATTTATTTGACATAACACGGTTGACGAGAGGACAACATTTGATCTTGATGACTGACAATTAACGTTCAACAGGACGGTAAATAACGTAGAGTTCATGTTTAAAAATACAATTAGTCCTTTCTATGCTAGAATCCTTCTTGCAATTAAGGACAGGGCATACGGCATTATTATCATAGCATACAAATTGAAGATGAGGCAGTTAACATTATAATGTCACATTCCAGTGTCCTGTGACCTTGGTAATGACAGTGAGATCCTCATTATGTTTTCTTACATCTAAGGTCACATTGACATAAGTATGTCCTACTACTGTACTGGCCTCATGATTGATCATCATAGAATAACTGCATACATTCCTACTACAGACTTTCTGGGCGTATAACCTTAATTTATAGAGAATATTTGAGTCACCTCTGCTATAAGCCGAAACTATTCCAAACGGCCGAATAATGACTCATTTCAACAATATCCACGTTAATCCCCGACAATCCCTATTCTAGGCATCGGTCGGCTTTCAAATAAATTACATTCTTCAATCGTGAATCCATTTTGGTACCGACATGCCGTCGATTCCAACTAGATGCTCGTGTTGAATAAAATTCTAACAAAATTATCATAATACTTGCGTTCTCCTCAGAGAAATCACACTTACGTGGCTGACCACCGTCCACATCTTCTAAACAGAAGGACGGGTCATATAACAATAACTTCTGCCCGAAATACGGGTTTAAACCCCACAAATCATTGGACTGATCTTGGAATCTCAGCTTGTTCAACCAAGCTCTGACGTCGACTCATTTGTTTGGCAACACGTGCGCACGGGATAACCCATACTCCCACTAGTGCACAATCGTGCGCGAAGAAAATAAACTCATAAATAATTATTACTATCATATACGTAGGTGCGTAATGTTTTCAACAGAGGTAGGACCACAGATCAATGGATCTGAGACTACCAATATCTGTAAAGCCTGTTACGGACTAAGAAGGCCGCAACAGTATCGTTGCGCATTCAAGCCTCCTTCAATGTGCACCAATTGACTCCTTCCGTTGTAACTGATCATTCCCCACACCATTGCACCTCCACCGCCGTGCGGCGGAGCTTCATCAACGCAATTTTGGGCAAAACGTTCATTTCGCTACGGTAGACCCTACGCCGTCTATCATGACGCTGCAACAAAAAGAAAGATTCGTCACTAAACCAGACACGTCTCCATTGATTGTCAGCTGCCCAGGGACGATGCTGGTTGGCCCAAAGAAGTCGATTTTGGCGATGGCGGCGCGTAAGGACAGGTCCTCGGTGAGGTCGTTGTGCCCAAAGTCCAGCGTCATGCAGTCTATTCCGAACAGTTTGATCAGACACATGACGTCCTGCAGGCAATGACTGGGCAGTTGAGTAAGCTGTTGTAAACCGGTCTCTGAGGTGATGAAGCCGAATAAAGCGATCCTCCGCTGTTGTTGTCACTCTGGGTCGTCCACTGCGATGCCGGTCTTCAACTGAGCCAGTGGCTTGGAACCGGTGCCAAAGTCAACTGATGGTACTCTGATGCACGTTTAGATGCCTGGCAGCCTGACTTTGACTTTCGCTTGCATGCAGTCGGCCAATAGCAATGTTCTTTAAATTTATCGATAGAGACGCCATAAATGTATGCTTGAAAATGAACTGAATTTTTTGTGTGTAGCGTTATCCTTTTATAAGGTTTCAGTTGCGTAGTCAGTGAATAGTGTTCACCCCAAATTTGTTGCTTTCACGTGCGCGCAACATGAGCTGTGGTCAAAAAGTGCGTCATAAACACTATTGACCACTGCGTTGTAACGATTACAAAAACGAACGCAATTCAGGTCAACACGTGCATTTGACACTGTAAAGAACATTTGAGGCTGGTTTTGATATACCCCAGCACCAAATTTTACTTACAAACTCATATATATATATATATATATATATATATATATATATATATATATATATATATATATATATATATATATATATATATATATATATATATATATATATATATATATATATATATATATATATATATATATATATATATATATATAATATACTTATATATATATATATATATATATATATATATATATATATAATATACTTATATATATACATACATACATACATACATACATACATACATACATACATACATACATACATACATACATACATACATACATACATACATACATACATACATACATACATACATACATACATACATACATACATACATACATACATACATACATACATACATACATACATACATACATACATACATACATACATACATACATACATAACATACATACATATACATACATACATACATACATACATACATACATACATACATACATACATACATACATACATACATACATACATACATACATACATACATACATACATACTACATACATACATACATACATACATACATACATACATACATACATACATACATACATACATACATACATACATACATACATACATTACATACATACATACATACATACATACATACATACATACATACATACATACATACATACATACATACATACATTACATACATACATACATACATACATACATACATACATACATACATACATACATACATACATACATACATACATACATACATACATACATACATACATACATACATACATACATACATACATACATACATACATACATACATACATACATACATACATACATACATACATACATACATACATACATACATACATACATACATACATACATACATACATACATACATACATACATACATACATACATACATACATACATACATACATACATACATACATACATACATACATACATACATACATACATACATACATACATACATACATACATACATACATACATACATATACATACATACATACATACATACATACATACATACATACATACATACATACATACATACATACATACATACATACATACATACATACATACATACATACATACATACATACATACATACATACATACATACATACATACATACATACATACATACATACATACATACATACATACATACATACATACATACATACATACATACATACATACATACATACATACATACATACATACATACATACATACATACATACATACATACATACATACATACATACATACATACATACATACATACATACATACATACATACATACATACATACATACATACATACATACATACATACACATACATACATACATACATACATACATACATACATACATACATACATACATACATACATACATACAGACAGACAGACAGACAGACAGACAGACAGACAGACAGACAGACAGACAGACAGACAGACAGACAGACAGACAGACAGACAGACAGACAGACAGACAGACAGACAGACAGACAGACAGACAGACAGACAGACAGACAGACAGACAGACAGACAGACAGACAGACAGACAGACAGACAGACAGACAGACAGACAGACAGACATACATACATACATACATACATACATACATACATACATACATACATACATACATACATACATACATACATACATACATACATACATACATACATATATATATATATATATATATATATATATATATATATATATATATATATATATATATATATAATTCTTTTAAATTGTGTAATCACTGGTGTGTCTACTGTATATATTTTACCAGTGTGTTGCTTAAGAAATCACTAGTTCTTTCATCTGGTGGGCATGATTTTATTTCAGTTGCAGGACCCTGGTATCTGCCACCCACTGCTCATTCTTTAATCCCACCATACGCCCACCAGTTCACCCATCACCTGGGCATAGGCAACCAAAACTGCGAAAGACTGACCTTTAGAAATTGTAGACAAGGTCATTACCCATATCAGCGACGATCTCCACCTCATCAAGGTGAGTTTATCTCATTCACAGCCTCTTGTCTTGTCGGCGATTGTATCTGACTCCCAGCGTTTTACCTTGTCTGTGATGCCTGGGGGCATATCTGGAGTCATCCTTATATGACCACCAGTTATGCACAATGCTACAATATATGTACGTGGAAGTGAACCTATGTCTGTGAGGCTAATTACACCCTCATTGACTGTTGAAATCATCCACACACTTCCAGGGATTCCCCCTGTGGTGAGAACCCAGCATTGCACACTAAGCTTGGAGAAGTCACTTGAGCTCAGAAGTAATTCTTTGGCTTTGACTTTGTTGACTGCATGCAGTAGGATCTCACTATGGACCCAGTGACAGGCAGCGGAAGCTGAGAAGTGGCTCTGTGCGAGACGTGACAATTCCTTGGTAGAGCACAGAACCAGAGTTTAGTATTTTAACTCTGCATTGGATGGCAGGGAATGCACAGTATGCCATGCACTTCTTACACCTAGATTGGGACCAGATGTGACGATCCTTTAAATGTAAGCCAAGCTGGAGAAACTGGAGCTCATGACTTCAACTCAACACGTTTCGGAATGTCAGGAAAGTCACAGGAAAAGCCTGGATCTACAGTGTAGATAATACAAAGGAGTCTTCAACTTGGTATTGGCTGCTAAAGATAGAGAAGCTCAGCAACCCTAGTTAAACAACAACAACAACCTTGTCTGTGAGTGCATCTGTCCCAGCCTCTTGTTTTGTCGGTGAGCGCATCTCTCTCCCAGCGTCTTGTGTAGCCGGGTCCTATAAGTTCATATTGAGTTATTTTATAATAGATTGACGTGAGATTAAAGATTTGTGACTTGGTACTGGCTTATAGCTCGCCAGAGGTTGTTAATTGTCTCACTATTCATTTCATGGGTTCAGGTTCATCCATAAGTCCTCCTTCTGCTGTTGTTATATTGAGAGTCTTAACTAATGATTCAATGGACCACACATCTCCATATTTCAATCACTTTTCCAAAGTCATCAAAAACAGCCTTGAAGTTTTCATTTTATTTATTTGACGTTTTTCTAACAGAAGATTTAAATGGTCAAAAACAACTGAACATCTCAACAAGCAAAGTCAGGTATATACAGTAAATAAAAGTTAGCCATTTTCTAGGTTTCACAAATCAATGCCTGGATGTGTCATCTCTTTCCTTCCTTATTTTCTTTATGTTTTCATTCATATTGGTACATCCAAAATTTACGTTATTTTCTTTCCCTAGGTTTTGATTTTATCAGTTTGTTGCTTGTTTACTAGATTTCCGCAATACATGTCGAACTCAGGGTGAAAATCAAGGATTCTTATTTATGCTGCAGCTAGCTGGAATATGTAAGGATATGACAGTTATACTCACAAATGGTTCCGAAATAAGTTGAAATACACATCATTAGTTAGGTGAATTTCAATAAACAGAAAAACCATCCTGTTGAATATCTCAACGATCATTTGAGCCCGTGAATAGAAAAACATTCTTACGGCACCGCTCTTCTGGTCTTGGACTATATAAAAAAAAAAAAACACGACTGTTTCCCTTCAAAGCATTTTCCTAAATTAACTTTTTTCTGGGGAATCCTGCCGTCAACGCTTCGAGCTAAACTTGAGCTAATCTTAATGGGTAAAAACATCACGTGACCCCCGCCAAGCTTGTCCCGCATTCATTACTAACGCTTTTTCCGTATCGTTCCTTCCCTTAATGTTAATTTCCCTGGGTTAACTTTTTTCTCTTCTTTTATTTTAGTTATCAAACTATTGTCTGTTTCAATCACAATGGTAGTTTACTTTGTTATACTTGGGCCCTTAGCACGAATGAATGCTGGAGGTGGTGGTCATACGGCCACACTTGTCTTGTTGGTGCATTTATCTGTCTCCCATGATCTTGTCTTGTCGGTAATTGTATCTCACTCCCAGCGTTTTACCTTGTCTGTGAGTGCACATCTTTCCCAGCGTCTTGTCTTGTTGGTGCATTTATCTGTCTCCCATGATCTTGTCTTGTCGGTAATTGTATCTCACTCCCAGCGTTTTACCTTGTCTGTGAGTGCACATCTTTCCCAGCGTCTTGTTTTGTTGGTGCATTTAACTCTCTCCCAGCGTCATGTCTTGTTGGTGCATTCATCTCTCTCCCAGCGTCATGTTTTGTTGTTGCATGTATCTCTCTCCTAGCGTCATGCCTTGTTGGTGCATTTATCTCTCTCCCATAATCTGGTCTTGTCGGTAACTGTATCTCTCATGTCTTGTCGGTGAGTGTATCTCTATTCCAGCTTCATGTCTTGTCGGTTAATGTATCTCTATCACAGCTTCATGTCTTGTCAGCGTATCTCTCTCCTAGCATCTTGTTTGTCGGTGTATTTATCTCCTGGCATCTTATCTTTTCAGTTTATCTCTCTCCTGACATCTGGTCTTGTCCGTGTATCTCTCTGCTGATATCTTGTCTTGTCGGTGTATTTCTCTCTTGACATCTTGTCTTGTCGATGTATCTCTCTCCTGGCATCTTGTTTTGTCGGCGTATCTCTCTCCTGACATCTTATCTTTTCAGTGTATCTTTCTTCTGGCATCTTGTCTTGTCGGTGTATCTCTTTCCTGGCATCTTGTCTTGTCGGTGTATCTCATGGCATCTTGTCTCTTCGGTGTATCTCTCTCTTGATATCTTGTCGGTGTATCTCTCTCCTGACATCTTGTCTCGCCGGTGTATTTCTTTCCTTGCATCTTGACTTGTCAGTGTATCTCTCTCCTAGCATCTTGTCTTGGGGTTGTATCTCTTTCCTGGCCTTTTTTCGTGTCTGTGTATCTCTCCTAGCATCTTGTCCTTTCAGTGCATCTCTCTCATGGCATCTTGACTTGTCAGTGTATCTCTCTCCTGGCAACCTGACTTGTCGGTATATCTCTCACCCAGCATCTTATCTTGTCGTTGTATCTATCTCCTAGCATCTTGTCTTGTCAGTGTGTGTATTTCTGTCCCAAACGTGTCACGGATCTGACGTACCAAAGATTATTTACATCAAACAGGAACCGACAACTTCTTGTTAAACACACATCCGCTGTTTACAACTGTTTTAAGTACGGCGATATTAATTTTGAACAGACCACGTGATATTCAACAAACGAAGAACTTTTTGCCGTACAACACAAAATGATATCGGCAATCTTCAGACATTAAGTCTCTCGGCTCATCTCGTCTGCTCTCTTCAACTATATATATATCCAACACGAAATATTGCACTTTCTTCGTAGTAGTCTGAGTCCTGGTCATGTCCTCACCCCTGCTCTACAAAACATACTCCACATTTCTTGGCAAGAGCCATTAACCCTGGGCACAAAACAAATACTTCCAGATTTAAGTTAATCTTGACCTATCAACCCCGTTGGGAGGTTATTTTCCACCATCGGCTTCTTCTCCAAGCTAATCCACAAATCAAAGACACGTTCAGTTACTCTCCCGTTCTGGTTTATAGACTGTAATAAAGTACTCCGTGTGACACCCCGCTCAAATTTCCCGGATTCAAAAATATAGTAACGTAAATTTCCAACCTATAACCCACTACTATTATTTGTGAAATTTGTCAAGGGCAAGGTCAAACCTACCGCTAAAAATTGGACAAAATATTTGAATTTTCTACTACCCCGTAAAAAAATCTATAAATAATTTCCATGTTTGACCTTGGTCTGAAGGCCACGGCAAATCAACCGCTAGAAAATTAACTAACGTACCCATAAAATCTATTAATAACCACAGCATTTGAAATTTGTCTCAAGGCCATCATAAACTAAAACCACCAACGTTTAAATAAAGATTTGAATTTTCTAACAACAAGCGTAAAAGTCCCACCCCCCAAACACACACACACGCTCCACCCTTCCCAAATATTTATGAACGAACGCCGTAAAGTTTGGCAATTAAAAAAATTGGTACCTCGTTTTAAAGGGGAGAGAGGAGGTGGTTTAAAAGGAAAAAAGCAAATAATTACTTTAAAAAAATTACATATATGAAAGTTGGGACAAATAATTAAAAGAAACCTATATAGGAAGATAGAGGACAGGTGTCTGTTTAATAATCACTTTCAATATTAAAAATCGACCCATTAATAACCAAGATATTGTATAAATAAAATTGAGACAGACGAGCGAACACAGTTATAAACTGCTCAATTTGGTAGCTTGGGGAAAAAATTTAAAATTTGTTGACGCGCGTTCTGATTGGTCAGGCGTAGTTGAGGATGGGGCAATAAGAATTAACAATTGCTTGCAAAGTCGGCCATTTGAAATTTAAACTAACTAAGCTGACATCAGCGGGAGAGCCTGTGTGACCAAAGCTTTCGCAGTCTGGAACACTAAAGCAGGGATATAACCCATTTACTGCCAAGTCAAGCTTATGTTATGTGAAATTCTTACTTGAGGGTAAGGCAAAATAAATATTTGTATTGATTTAATTAACATGTAAGCCACAATGTGTGTTACGATAGCCTGAGAAGGAATGCAGTCTTTCGGAGTGAAATAAATGCATAAAATATTTGCTAGTGGCTTTACAACGTTTGCGAATGCCAAAGCAGTAGACCAAAATGGATATTGGCTTTTGTAGTGCCATAAATAGTTAAATGTTATGTATAATTATGTAGAAAATGTTAGGACGAATTTATCCACAGGTTTTAGTGCTAGAGTAAGCACACCCTATCTATTGTATGAACGACAAACCCTATATAAGATGTTGTAAGGAAATCATTAAAGGGTCACAGGCTGGGTATGTACACCCCTGCCTATTATATGGAAGCGACACCTAGGAGGAAGGGATCAGGGCTTTGTACTATCACTGAAGAAGAATGTTTACACAGCAGTGATGTTAAACAATGAAAAATAAAGACTGGTGTAACGATCAGTACACATAGCTGATCAAGGTGAGTTGTTACAGTGGTTATGTGTGGAAGTATTATAGATGAGAGTTATATGGGGAGGGAATGTTCCTCTCATTTCAGGTTATATGTCAGAATACTTATTGGTGGCAGGAAACCTGGTGAGGGACGAAAATCTTGGGAGTGATCGCTCAGCATTCAAGTTGTAGCTAGCCCCACACCTTCGACCAGGAGTACCACATTTGTTGATTCTGAGGACCTATGGGCCAACTGTTTTCTTCAATCCATGCCAGTTAAGTCCTTTAAAAAAGGCACTGACAAATTATTGATATCATAAAGTTCCACCATAATAACCATAATAATAATAATATAATCACCTTGAAGTGATGAACCCAACAGTCTTTCCAACATATTAACAGTGATCAGTACAAGCCGGTAAACAGAACAGTGGGTGGATTTCTTCAGTGATTTTCTTTGGTATAAAAAGAGACATGGACAGAGTTCCAATTTATTTATTTTAAATAGTGTAAATAAAAATTCGATTGAGTTTGACAATCCATGTCCCATAAAATTGAGGTACAGGGAGATTAAATTGTAAAAAATAATTACCTAAACTTCATCAAAAGTCTTACTTACTTTAATTTTATTGGGTTAAAGTTTTGTTTGACATTTTTCTTCACATAAAATACATTACCCTAGACATGTAGCCATATAACATACCCAGAAAATATTTCCCAGAGTGAGATCTCAGAGGGGTAGCGGATAGGTATCCCGAGAATACAACATCATCAACAATTAGACTCAGGGACTTACACAGCTTGACCTCACTCTGTTTACACTTAGTTGAGTAACACCAATAACCTCTCATATTACCACATAGACGTGGCAAAAACTTAAGGGACATTCTGGTTTACAGTCGTCTGAATATCGACAATGATAACTTCTTTGCCACCAAACCATTTTCAAAACACGTAAAATGTTGTTGTTGTTCTTGTTGCTGTTTTAGTAGAGCTGCGGAACTTGTTGCTCTTGAGAAACAAATGTCAAGTTCATTTCCTTGGCTTTGTCTGCAGTGTGTCCCTTGTAGTTAAGGTTAGCCGTTTCCTTGGCTTTGTGTCCCTTGTAGTTAGGGTTAGCCGTTTCCTTGGCTTTGTGTCCCTTGTAGTTAGGGTTAGCCATGTCCTTGGCTTTGTGTCCCTTGTAGTTAGGGTTAGGTTTAGCCATCTCCTTGGCTTTGTGTTCCTTGTAGTTAGGGTTAGGGTTAGCCATTTCCTTGGCTTTGTGTCCCTTGTAGTTAGGGTTAGCCATGTCCTTGGCTGTGTGTCCCTTGTAGTTAGGGTTAGGGTTAGCCATTTCCTTGGCTTTGTGTCCCTTGTAGTTAGGGTTAGGGTTAGCCATTTCCTTGGCTTTGTGTCCCTTGTAGTTAGGGTTAGGGTTAGCCAATTCCTCGGCTTTGTGTCCCTTGTAGTTCCCGCGGTCTCTGAAGAGACCAAGAAAAAATAGTCCTATTGCGCCCTCGTGCATGTCGTACAAGGCGACTACTATGAGGTACATGGGGCCGGAAACCTCATAATGTAAAACCAAAATTAATATTAGACAAACATAAAGGTACGTTTTCAGGCACTCGTAAGAAATAAAGAAGTAGAACACTTAGACAGCAGAAAAACAACAGACGTGAGTGGCTTACCCAGGGTTCGAACCCCGTACCTTCCGTACGACAACCCCGCCTAGCTATACAAGCGAATCACACTATGCTCACGACGTCTGTTGTTTTTCTGTTGTCTAAGTGATCTACTTCTTTATTTCTTACGAGTGCCTGAAAACATACCTTTATGTTTGTCTAATATTAATTTACTGTTTACAGGCCTCGGGTTTCCCTTCCTTATGTGTTATTAATGTTTATAAAATACCAGAAACCTACCCTCTGTTCTATACTACTGCCCTTAAGTCTTCTATCATTTACTGGACACAATATCAAGGTCTTTGTCTTGTTTGGACTGACATATACTGCAGAATAGAGGAACAACAGAAGTGATTGCGTCATTAATAGGCTGAGGTGCCCATTGTAAACTTCCGGTGTTGTCTTGTATTTCGCACTGATGACCGGTCAGTAAAGCATCTTTTTTTGGGGATGCCTAGCTGGCAGTGAACATAGTGTGATTCGCTTGTATAGCTAGGCGAGGTTGTCGTACGGAAGGTACGGGGTTCGAACCCTGGGTAAGCCACTCACGTCTGTTGTTTTTCTATTGTCTAAGTGTTCTACTTCTTTATTTCTTACGAGTGCCTGAAAACATACCTTTATGTTTGTCTAATATTAATTTACTGTTTACAGGCCTCGGGTTTCCCTTCCTAATGTAAAACCAACTGCCAGTCACCACTGATTCAATATCACGTGAGTGCTTGGTACGGGTTTCCTGCAACTCCGTTAAGAAAAATAATGAATGAGTGTCTACAGCACAGGTCTAACTTTGTGACTTTTCTACCGAACCACAACTTGTTGGGTTGGAGTCTTGACTTCCGTTTGCTGTCTTCGGTATTATATCCTGGCTCAGCATGCATTTAAAGCAGCCGCACATCCGGTGTTAACTAGCAGAGGTCAAAGAGAGGCAGCATACTGCGCGTTCCCCATCATCCAAGGGGCTCTATACATTTACAGGTCTAAAGTATTGTGCTCTAGATCTGGCTCTCATAAAGAATCGTCATGTCCTTCACAGGGCAACTTTCCAGCTTCCTTTGCCTGTCATCCATTCATTGTGGGATCCCCAGATAACAGCCAGAGTTAAGTCAGGTAAAAGTCAGAGTTAACAGCCAGGGTTAAGTCAGGTAACAGTCACAGTTAAGTCAGGTAACAGCCAGAGTTAAGTCTGGGGCTTGGGTAATGTCCCCAAGTTAGTGTGTAATGTTGGGTTTTCAACATGCTGCACCCCAGCTCGAATCAAGGCTTCGGGATGCACTGAATTCCAGCGTCATTTACGTCATATTCAGCGGCAGACTTCGGATCTGTAAGCTGAAGGTAAAGGTTCCAATGAGGTATTGTGGCCGTGTACACCGTTATTTCTTCGGAAACAGACTATATTTTAACCCAAGCCGAATAAAAAATAAATTGTCATATAAATGACCACCTTCCTAGAAACATATTATAAAAGTTAACTCGGTAGTATAATATTTTATTGAGGCTAAGAGTGGCGTTCGATATGTCAAAAATTAGTCACGTGATTCTTTTGCCCAATGATAGAGCTCAAAGGTTTTTCCCGGCGGAAAAGAACGCTAGGCCATTTTAGTCTGGATTTCAAGAGCGATTTCTTCTTCTTCTTCTTTCGTTCGCTTGAAATATATTGTCTATATTTGCAATGTTGTTTCTTGTATAAACTTCACTGTCTTTTGTAGTTCATACAGAGGTCCGTATAGTTTTGCTTCCAGTGTTGTTTCTCTGGGCCAGTGGGTTTGCCTCAATATATCATATTCGGGGCAATCTTGAAGTACGTGCTCCGCAGTCTGGGGTGCCTGTCCACATGTACACATGGCTGAATTGCCAATCTTGAATTTTGTATACATGTTGCTGCGGAGGCGGTTGTGTCCTGTTCTGAGGCGCAGAATGACAATTTGTTCTGATCTGTTCATAGCTTGGTAGTCATCCTGTGTTGGTGTTGGTAGCTTTCTGATTGATTTGATCATCTTTTTCTTCTGATGGTACGTAACTGGTACATCCGGTTGCACGTCTGCAGCAGCTTTTTTAGCCAGCCCGTCTGCTCTCTCGTTTCCTGGTATTTCACAATGAGACGGTATCCACTGCATGGCGACCCTGCGCTGGTTGCACAGTTCAGAAAGTAGGGCTTGTATACTTGGCAATTTTCTGGACTGAAGTGCTTGGAGTGCTGATCTTGCATCTGTCAGGAATACTACAAGCTGTGGACCGAGATTGGTGTTCAGTAGTTTCTCAGTTGCCACCTTGATTGCCTGGACTTCTGCATCATAGTTGTTACAGAATTTCCCCGTTGGTACTCTAACCGTATCGCTAGTGTTGTTTGGGTATTCTATGTACACTCCTGCTCCTCCATTCTTTACTGCATTCTGTGCTGACCCATCCGTGTATACTCGGACTCAGAGGTCCTGTGGGTATTCATCATCCAGGAAACTGAGAGTGACTGTCCTACGTTGCACGCTGTTCTATTCATCCCTGTCGAATAATCCTTTCACTTTTGTCTGGATGTGTACTGGTAGTCCAGGCTCCTCTCTCCAAGGGGTTTGTTCTGGCACAGACGTTAGGGGCCTGTTAACTTCAGGCAGGTCTGAGGTTTGTCTACGAAATCGTTTGGCCTGGTGGATAAAGCTGCTTCTTTTCTGTCGCCCGATTGCTAGGTTTTGGAATCTGTCCTTCATTGGATGGCTCGGCATACAGAGGAACTTTTCTGCCTGTGTTAGCACTTTCGTGTCTCTGCGTTCTCTCAGTGCTTGTATCCTCCCCATTTTCTCCATCTCCACTATAGGCGTTGATTTCATTGCCCCCGTGATGACCCTAAGCGCCTGGTTTTGCACCTTATCTAGCTCTTGCAATGTGGTGTTTGATGCTGGACACCACGCAGCTGACCCATATTACAGGTGTGGTCGTATGCCCTGCTGGTAAACTTTACTAAGTATTTTCTTGCTGGCTCCCCATGTGGTTCCACTTAGTTTTCTCAGGATGGCTAACTTTCTCCTGGCCTTTGTTGCTGCCTTGTTGATGTGCTGTTTCCATGTCAGCCTATCATCGAATGTAACTCCGAGATAGGTGGGTTGTTTATTTTCTCTCAGGAGCTCTTCGTATATCTTGATAACACCAGCTTTTTGTTTGGGAGAGAGGGTGAAGAGCGTAGTGCTGCACTTGTCTGTGTTGATGCTGACACACCATCTATTTGCCCATGATGTTAAGGCATCTATAGCTCTTTGTAGCAGTTTGGTGGCCACTGTTGCATGCTCATCTGTGCAACATATTACCAGGTCATCAGCGTACATTGCCACTTTCATTCCATGTGGTAGTTCAGCAACCAGGTCGTTGATGTAGACTAGGAAAAGTGTGGGGGACAGAACGCCATGACGCAGTAGAATTTTCTTACTCTTGAGGCTATCTAGTTGTACTCGGACTCTTCTGTTATGCAAGTATGCTTTCACCCATTTGTACATCTTACCATTCACTCTACAATTTCTCAGTTTCTTCAGAAGCCCTTCTTTCCAAACCTTGTCAAATGCTTTCCTTAGATCTATCCATGCTGCTAGTACCAGTTTCTTATCTTGGAACGCATCCTCAATCTCTTGGGAAAGGTAAGTTGCCTGATCTTCGGTGGAATAACACTGCCTAAAGCCCGCCTGCTGTGGTACAAGAAGGTTTTCACTTTCAAGGTACCACTGTAGCCTGAGGTTGATGATACGTTCCATTGTTTTGCAGAGGCAGCTTGTAAGGCTGATTGGTCTGTAGCTGGAGGCAGTGGAACTGTCTTTTCCTGGTTTTAGGAGTGGTATCATGATTGCTTCCCTCCAGGTCTGTGGAACTCTGCCTGAGTTCCAACAGATATTGAAGATCTGCAACAGCTTTGTTTTTGCTGCGGTTCCCAAGTTCTTAATCATTTCATTGGACACTCCATCAACTCCTGGCAACTTTCTCATTTTCAATTTGGATATTGCAAGCTCCAGTTCTCTGAATGTGATTGGTGCCTCCATAACTTCAGGTATGGTTCCATCTCGTCCTGCGTATTGTTGTTTCTCGCGAGTCTCCTGTTGCTTCTCTGGGCTAACTTCGATGTTGTTGTCTTTAGCAAAGGAGTCTGCAAAGTGATCAGCTGCCTGTTCTCCCATGAGGATGTTTCCATCTTTGTACAGAGCAATCCTTGAGTTTCTCCCTATACCTTCATCGTTAAGTTGTTTTACCAGCTTCCACAGTTTCCTTGTATCTCTTTCAAAGTTCAAGGACTCTGTTTTCTCCTTCCAGCTTCTTCGCCTGGCCTGCAACTTGGCCCTTTGAAATTTGGCCTTAGCTTGCTGGTAGTTATTGTGGTGTTCTTGGCATGGACTGGTCTCTGCCTGCTTTCGAGATGTTTCCACGTCGTTGTGCAGCTGCTCTAATTCACTATTCCAATATGGTTTGTAGTGCTTACGAGCCCCTCTAGGTATTGTTTCATGACCAGCCTGTAATATGCATCTGCTGAATTCATCGACTAGCTTATTGATGTCTTTGTCTACAGTCAGATCTCTAGCCAGTATACTGGTACAATGCTGGTACATTGTCCAGTCTGCTTTCTTGTAGTTCCACCTAGAGAAAGTGCTGCTCTCCTTGACAAGTTCATTTTCCACAATTAGGAAGACTAGCCGGTGGTCGCTGCCTCCAAGCTGTTTCCCTACAACGCGTGTGGTGTTCCACTCCAGGCCGGGTGAGTGGAATGCCAGGTCTGGTGTAGAGGTAGTGTGCCATGATCTTGAGTAGAAGGTTGGTGGGTCGATTGACTGGTTAATCAGGATAAGCCCATTGTCATCCTGCCAGTTTTCAAGCTCCTCACCTCTCCTGTCCATGTGATCATAGCCCCAGCTCTGTGAGTGGCTGTTGAAGTCTCCGCATACAATCAGTCTTTCTTTTGCTGGGATTGTATCTAGTGCCAGTGGGCGGTCGCTCGGACAGTAGTAGTTGAGCAGGTGGAATTCTGAACTTTCTGTCCTGAGATGAAGCATCTGGTATTCTGCCCCCTCCATATATGTCTCAAGCTGACATGCACTGATGTTATTCCTCACGAGTGTCAGTATTCCACCCTTTCGCCTGTCTATTCGGTCAGATCGGTAGCACTGGTAGCCTCTGATTTTGAAGGCTATGTCCTTGTTGAGGTGGGTTTCTTGCAAGCAACATACATTTACTTGCTCTTCATTCAAGAAATTTTCGAGCTCTAATTTTTTGCTGTAGCCGTCTTTTTTACTATTGACGCTTTCAGCATTCCAGTGCATTATTTTAAATGGTCTTTTCTTTGTTTGGCCAGTAGCTCTATTCTCATGCCTCCTGGCTCCACGGGGCAATTGAGAAGGACCCTCAGTAGTAGGGGTTGGGCCCTTCCGAGGCAGAGGGCCCGGCACTGCGCCTGCCTGGGTGTCCGTCACAGGGCGAGTGCCATAACGTTTTGCAGATATAGGCATACTTCCATAGCGCGTGTGCATGGCATCCTGATTGCTGTGGTGCGCCTCTTGGCTGGTTGCCTCCGTCTTCAGCACCTTGACTTGCTAGGGCAGACTGTGGTCTTGCTCGAGTGTAGGAGGGCCTGGCCAGTCTTGGTTTTTCAGCCGCTGATGGCTGTACTTGAGCCCCATCTCCACGTCTAGGAGCTGGCCTCGATGGGGTTCAAGAGCGATGAAGAAAGACGTGTTATGTCTAGCTCAATGTATTTTTCCTTTGTTCGAGGACTCAACAAAAAGTGTCAAAGTTATTCAGTATTGTGCATTCTAGGATGATCATGTGGTTGTGTGATTATTGTAAATTCTGACATTTTGTAAGTATGTATAACATTTCATAAGATCTGCTTACTCGTAGCAAGCAAGAGGACATGCACACCATCATAGCTGGCAGACGCTGGAGCTGGGTTGGTCATGTCCTCAGAAGAGACCCTGATGCCATCACAAGAACAGCTATGCTTTGGACCCCTGAAGGAAAGCGAAAGAGAGGCCGACCAAAAACAACTTGGCGGAGGACTGTGGAGGCTGAGATACAAAGAATGAACCAGAGTTGGGGCACTGTACGAGGGATGGCCACCGACCGTGCAAAGTGGAATCAATTTGTTGTTGCCCTACAAGACGCCACTAGGCGTGATGGCCACTGACTGCTTTGACGGTCGGTGGTTAAGGATCGAAGAAGAAGAAGAAGATAACATTTCATGCCCTCGATTATCAGAGCTCTCAGCCATAGCTGTAAGCAGATGTACGTTCGAAGATCGAACACATAGAAGCATAATCTAGTAACCTGAAACCTTTGTAAGGAAAAAGGCCATTATATTGGAGAGTATTAAAACTCTGGAAGTACCTCGAATTTCATTGATTGAAAAATGTTTCGACAGGTACTTATAAATACTGATGAAACTCATTTCATCTCTGGAGCTGGCGAAGCGAACTATAAGCTATAGAAGAAAATAAAACTACTATCAGAATGAACATATAATGATATGCTTGCCTAGGATATAAGGAGAAGTTTTGACAGATTTTTAAAATAAGAATGATGCTACCTTATTCCCAATTACATATAAGTGCACTTGACAAGGAGATGTCTGCAGTTGTATTGAACGTGTAGATGGAAAATACCTTATTAATGTACCAAATGAATATTACATGCATGCCTAGTAAATATAAATAAAGTTCACC
Organism: Oreohelix idahoensis; assembly: GCA_024509875.1. Taxonomy (NCBI): domain Eukaryota; kingdom Metazoa; phylum Mollusca; class Gastropoda; order Stylommatophora; family Oreohelicidae; genus Oreohelix; species Oreohelix idahoensis. The sequence continues at coordinate 198,824 of JAMPIV010010328.1, read as the reverse complement.
TTGATACTTTGAATCAGACAGTTGCCCATTTGTTTTGCATAAGAACTCAAGAAGAGAGATCTGCCAGTTTGCTATGAAATGATATTAAATATTTGCTCAAACCCTTACAACTTAAGAGGACCACTAAGAACCTGGTTATCCCCAAACATAAGAGGGAAACAACATCTCTAGCGAATAGGCTAGTCAAACAACTCACTCTCTAGTCATTCAACACAACAGGACAACCCCACTCTGTCACATATTACTATATTGTGCCGTGCCCAGTTCTACAAGTAAATGGGAAACCCTGGGACGGTCACAGTATATTGGGAATATGGTGTTAGGCCCTTATTTTCTTGACCATTCGCACACTAGGGGTGATGTGGTCAGCATCACGCCAGTCGCCTTAAACCTTCACAGAATAGCTCTGGTATCCAATGCATGAGGCTGGGTCGACCCCGGAGCTCTTTGCGGTCTAAGAAATCCCACCTCAACTGAGGCTTGAACCATTGACCACCGAGCTAGAAAGCCAGTGCACTAACCACTGCTCTACCGCTGTAGCAATGTAATGCTGGGGAGGTTAAGGTGTTATATTAAAAGAGTAAGTGTTAACAGCGTGAGGTCAAGCTATGTAAGACCCTGAGTCTAATAGTTGAAATATTGTGATGAGGTCTCAGGGGACCTAACGCTACCTCCCGAGATCTCACGCTGTGCTGTATTTTTCTTAACTAATTCAAAGTTAAATGGCAGGATGTCTAGGGGGATGAAAGTGTAATAATGAATGAATGTAAACAACCACAAAGTTAACTCAATGAAATTAACAAGGCAGGGGTTAAAGTTAAAATATTATTTTACAATTTTAATTTTCTATCCCTCCAAATCTTTTGGGGCAGGAATGTTTAAAACTTAAATTTGAAATTTGATCTTTGTACACAATTTATTATACAAAATAATGGAAATGTCCATCAATCTTAATACTAAAATGTTCCAAGATTTCTCTTCCCTGCTACACAATAATGTAGTATGAATGGTCTCTAGTTGGAAAGACTGGTTGTCACATCATCTCATAAATACATTGTCTGTTACTGGTGGAGAATAAATTAGTTTGAATTGACATGTGGCCCACTACTGAATCTTATCTTTGATTCCGTGGACAACCAGGTAACTTGTTCGAGGTAATTGAACACTTCTACACCAAAGTGCTCTCTGGAGTCAGTTGAAAACAATCAGTCTTGATATAGGAACAACCAGCAGGTTGCCTCACACTCTGTCACTCCAGGTTCTGACACACTTGTTACTTTGGGATGGAACCCTGCGAACAATAGGAACAATCTTCCTAAGCACTCTCATCATTTATCTCCACCTCTAATTATTTTACATTATCAAACATGTATCTTGATCAGATTAAAGAGCTAACCAAATTAGCTACAGTCTTTAATTTTATATTAACCATTTCATATTCAGGGGTTATCTTCTTTTCTCCATATGGTTACAACGCCCCTGTCATTTAAAATCTTGAATATATTCAGCTGGGATACTTTCTTTTCTTTTCTTTGGTCAAATTATAAGTTCAATCTCTTTGATAGGACATCTTATTTATGTTCTCAAGATTTAATTTAATATTGTTTTCTGCCAGCAACTTTCTGGTCTTACAGTAATAACAGTGCATAATAATATTCAACTCAATTTGGACTCTTATTCTCCATAATAGACTTTTGGCATGTCTTTTGCCCCTTGGATATTGCAACACAAAGTTTTTTTTAATGTAGGGCCCTTATCTTTGTTTGCCTCTACATACATAAGAATATAAATATACATCAATAAAATGGTTCCTCTTACCGCAAATTCAATGAAATATTTCACACATTAAGGTTACTGGCTGTAAATGGGTACGGGTTCGATGACTGCTGTTCCCGCCTGCAAAGGCAATCGTTCACAAATTGCTCTGCTTAACCTCTCTCAATGGAAATAGTTTACAAGTGGTCCCCCAGCTTAGCAAGGCGTTGGTTTTATCACTCTCGCATGTTATGCGAAGCTCACCCAATCAGATTTAAAGCTACTGTGCCTTTTTTTCAAATAAACAACGCTATTTTTCAAAATGTACCCTTCAAGGTTTTTTTCAAAAAGACATGAGTGCGGTTACTATTGCGTCTGTTAGTCTGTTGTCCCTTTCTATTTTCTTCAATAACTTTGTTAATAATTGGGTTATCGTAAAGTTGAAAACTGATTATTACTTAAATCACTATCCTTCATCTTTATATATAAGTTTTATTATCGTCTTCCTCATCGTTTGCATTTTCATCTTTTCTCATATATATATATATATATATATATAGGCTAATATTTTATACATGATTTGAGCGGATGTTCAAACTGACTTTATCACAACCGCGGCTCCCATCTATAAGTTGACATAGCCATTAACTCCTGTTTTTACCGACCGACCTCGGCCTCCTATAAGTAACGACCAACCACGGTCTCCTGTATCTAAAAACTACACTCGGCCTACCATATGTAAAAACTAGATTTCGCCTACCATATGTAAAGACTAGGCTTGGCCTACCATATGTAAAACACTCAGCCTCCTTTAAGTAAAGATCGACCTCGGCCTCCTATATGTCAAGACCGGACTCGGTCTCCAATATGTCAAGACCGGACTCGGTCTCCTATATGTCAAGATGGACTCGGTCTCCTGTATGTCAAGACCGGACTTGGTCTCCTATATGTCAAGACCGGACTCGGCCTCCTATATGTCAAGACCGGACTCGGCCTCCTATATGCAAAAGCTGAACTCGACACTTTGTTTGAAAAGGCTGGATTAGGTTGTTAGAACTTCCCTAGAAGTAATTGATAAATGATTGTATGCACTGTAGTTAGTGGTCGTCCACATATGACGTACACAGTTACTGCCATTTTGTACACTCCCCCCACATGTCACACTTCGTCACAAGAACCAGAAAACTCCTCCCTCTCATGTGATATCACAAATATCGTTATATAACCTCTCTCCCCCCCTTTTACCCCTCTTTTTGTTTGTCCTACTGAAAAGAAAGAATGTCATCGAATGTAAATGAGTTAACTAGTGCAGACAAAATAACTATAGTGCGTTTCAAAAAGATCGGTCGACGATTGACTTCAAATATCTCCATATTCCTTGCACTAATAAACATGATTTTTTGCATGTGGTCTTATATTTTCAATGTCCCAAAGTTTTTATAAAATTCAATGTTGCAGGTAGTGTTCTTTTCTTGCAACGGCTAATTCCTTTGATCTTTTTTAACGAAGTAATTATTTTGTCCTGGAAGAAAATAATTTACCGTAAATGACGGAAGTTGCATATTTTCGGCATAGGCGTCTATACAATTCGAATGTTAGAGGGGTTTGTCAACTGATTACTACGTGATGTCCTTTTTTATTTCTTCGAAATATTTGAGAGAATAATAACGCCTATTTGTTGTAAAAGTTACTTTTTATACTAAAACGTGAATGGATGCATGAAAAGGTGAAAGTACTGTGCATGTTAAAAATAGTAGTGAAATCGTGGAGATAAAAAGGAAATGAATTGGTTTACATATACACATAGATGGAGGAGAAAACATATAAAATATATAAGGTATTTACACACTTATTCTGAGTCAGACGAGACTAACATATTGATGACTATTCTCGGCTGAACGAACGACAGTCCATCTTTTTTCCAATAGTCATTTTCCTCTTTTAAGACATGGTCTTCACATTTACACCAATAATCTTTGTCTATCTGCGAGAGGGCGGCATATGTTAGTTCTTTCATATTGCATAGTTTGAAAGTTTTATTTTCAGCTGCCACCTGTCCTTTAACTTTTGCCCAAACGAGTTCAATTGGGTTTAAATGCGAATGATAAGGTGGCAGTCTCAAACACATATGACCATGCTCGTATATGGAATATCTTGGTCTTTTGTGATTTCTTAACAAGGGACAGTAATTCAGGTTTCAGAAACCCCTCGTTAAATGGAATGTCTTCTTTTCTGGGCCAAATCTTTATAGCATCTTTTGTACTCGAAGATGTCGGGATTTTGTCTTCTTCTGCCACAGCGTTGTGGTATGATGCGTTGTCCATTATCAGACAGGATGGTCTGTCTAGGGACGGAAGAAGAGTATTTTCAATCCACTCTCTAAATATGTTACCGTTCATCTCGGTTGTCCGTATAATTGGAAGTGAAAATAAGTTCAGCATTTTTCACTAGCCCATTATGTCTGCTGCCTGCATGTGCCATTATCAGACGTTGTCCTTTTCCACTGGGTACACATCTTTTAATCGTTCCATCTGATAACTGCCATTCCTTTTCACTTGTGTGGTGTGCATTGATCCGAGTTTTATCCACATACACAATATCATAATCTTGATTACGCATTTCCCGTACTTCACGTAAACATTTACTTCTCATAGATACTAAGTGTGGCTTCTCGCAGATGACGTTTCTTCCACTAGCGTACTTCCTAAACGTAAAGCCAATGCTTCTAACAGTTTTCCATAATTTTGATTTCGACACATCAATGTCATTGTGTGTTCTCAGCCGAATTTTCAGTTTTCTTAGTGTCACAGTTTCTTTGGAATTGAACGTTCTACATATCTCTCTTCTAATCACATCCCTGTCAAAACTATCTACTACTTCCTTTCTTCCTTGCGTTCTGGTATTGATTGAACTGAAAATACCATTAGCTTTGGGTAATTGATGAAATGAGCGTTTACTTAAACCCAAAGCGTGAATAGTTCTCTTTTCAGGATTTGAGAGACTCCGATACAGTTTACCACGCTTAGCTTCTCTGCAGAAATATTTATACATCTTCACTGCCATTGTATGGGACCCAAAGATGCAGCAATAGAGAATGCAGTCAGCGACCCATAGCTTGACTGCTTGCATCAGGATCAGCGAACCAGAGCTGGTCAAGACCTACTCCACCTCCATGTGGTGGTCCTGGAAACAGATTGCATCACTGCAGTCTGGCTGAACGAGTAGGGATCGCAGTAGGAAGGCAAACCCGGTCCGAAAAAATGCCGTGCAGAAGTCGGATGTGTCGACCGAAAGGTGCAGATATCACAGCTTAGGCGTAAACAGACACAACGCAACCACCGTCCTTTTCAGGACGAACGAGGAAAAGGAAGAAGAAGACTGCCATTGTATGCAGTGTAAGGAGCTTGACTTTCATACCCATTGTATTACAGACCTAGAATACCGCAAGATACACCTATGCACTGAAATACACAATCAGTAGAACGGTAACTGAACGCACCGGAAGGATCAATGTAATGCTCAAAACAGTGCGATAGTGAGCTGAAACATGGGTAAAATCACGTAAAATGCGTTCAAGATGTAAAATCGAAATAGCTCACAAATATGAAGGGGTAAGCCCTCTCAATATACGGTTGGACTAGGAGGTGGTCGATTTTGTATACTTTAAATAAAGAAAATTTAAAACCATAAGTTTGTTAACGAGGAAAAAAATGTCTCCCTCGGGTCATAGCGATCATTAGGTCATATGCAAAGTTGCAACAATTACGATCAAGTGGTTGCAGAGATATTGAATATTAAACAGCGGCAAACATTGTGAAACGCACTATAGTGTTTAATTAATCAGACTTTGACAAAAACTGTTTTTCTGGTCAAATGTTGTTACATTTATTATAAAATATCGCTCATTTTTGCATATGCCAGTTTCAAACATCAAAAAATTAATTAAATTTAAAGTAAACAGATCAATAACTTTAGTTCATAATTATGTTAAAGTTTTGTAATTTAGGTTAGAAAATCTATTTTGTTCCGACATGATTTATGAAAGAAGTGAGCCTCACTCGTATTTGTGTGACGTCACATTTTTTTCAAACCAGCTACCTATCGTCACAGCATTTTAGACCCCCTCCTTCTCACTGCGTGACGTCATAAATAGACGACCCCTTAGATAATGCATAAATTACGTACGAAAAATTTAGGAGGGCAGGCAAGGGGGAAGTTGGGGAAATACTGAATAACACTCTAAAGTGGAGGTATAGAGAAGTACAGAAGTAGGGAAAAGGAGAGAGGGAGAGAGAAGAAGAAGAAGAAGAAGAAGAAGAAGCTACATAGAAATAGAAAATGGCTACAAAGGGAATAATGGGGTACTGTGAGAGTCATATACCTGGACCGATGAACGGACTGCCGGTTATGCCCCTCTACATAATATCACACCCCAGGGACGCTTACTTCCCCTTTACCAACAATACCACCCCTCTCCCCCTTTCCCTCCCCCACACGATCAAGACAAATAAACTACCTGAGAGTTGAGTATCATAGTAGGGATATACTCTCAGATTATGGTCTAGCACAGACAAGGTATACTCTCAGATTATGGTCTATCACAGACAAGGTATACTCTCAGATTATGGTCTAGCACAGACAAGGTATACTCTCCGATTAGGGTCTAGCACAGACAAGGTATACTATCAGATTATGGTCTATCACAGACAAAGATACTCTCTGATTTTGAGCTAATTACAAAAGTGTTATAATCTCAATCAAAACGGGACTTATTACAAAAGTGGTATTGACTCTGTCAGAGCGGGACTTATTACAATAGTGTTATAGTTTCAGTCAGAAGGGGACTTATTACAAAAGTGTTACAGTCTCAGTCAGAGCGAGACGTTTTACAAGTGAAATAGTCTTAGTTTGAACAGGACTTATTACAAATGAGATATACTTTCAGTCAGGATACGACTTATCAAATAGCAGATATACTGTCAGTCAGAATACGACTTGCCACAGAAGAAATATAATAGCAGTCAGAAGTGGACTTGAGACAGGAGAAATATACAGTCAGAATTGGACTTAAGCACAGCAGTTTACATGTCCTCTGACTTGGTCTTGAGTCGTGACAGTTTCCTGTAACGTCTCCATCACTGACCTCCTCTCTCACGTCATAGCACAAACCTAACTAGAGTTATTGGCGATGTCCCTCGTACATGATTGTCTCCCCTTCCAGGAATGTCTCGGTTATACTTACGGTAAGTCACGTCATTTCCGCCTGAGACAAACCATTGTTCTTGTTTACCCATTACCTTTATTTGCACGTGCGTCAACAGAAATGTGGCTCGTCTTGAACCATCTGCCCTTTAGCACAGATATTTCTGTTTTATTTTAACCACATATCCATCTGGATTTCCTCCGATGTCTTAATACTGTTAGTTTTACCTATCTTTCTCATGTAATACTTTTAGTTTTACCCTTCTTTCTCTTGTGTCTTAATACTGTTAGTTTTACCTATCTTCCTCCTGTGTCATAATACTGTTAGTTTTACCTATTTTTCTCATGTGTCATAATACTGTTAGTTTTATCTATCTTTCTCCTGTGTCATAATACTGTTAGTTTTACCTATCTTTCTCATGTGTCATAATACTGTTAGTTTTATCTATCTTTCTCCTGTGTCATAATACTGTTAGTTTTACCTATCTTTCTCATGTGTCATAATACTGTTAGTTTTATCTATCTTTCTCCTGTGTCATAATACTGTTAGTTTTACCTATCTTTCTCATGTGTCATAATACTGTTAGTTTTATCTATCTTTCTCCTGTGTCATAATACTGTTAGTTTTACCTATCTTTCTCATGTGTCATAATACTGTTAGTTTTATCTATCTTTCTCCTGTGTCATAATACTGTTAGTTTTACCTATCTTTCTCATGTGTCATAATACTGTTAGTTTTATCTATCTTTCTCCTGTGTCATAATACTGTTAGTTTTACCCTTCTTTCTCCTGTGTAATAATACTGTTAGTTTTACCCTTCTTTCTCCTGTGTCTTAATACTGTTAGTTTTACCTATCTTTCTCCTGTGTCATAATACTGTTAGTTTTACCCTTCTTTCTCCTGTGTCTTAATACTGTTAGTTTTATCTATCTTTCTCCTGTGTCATAATACTGTTAGTTTTACCCTTCTTTCTCCTGTGCAATAATACTGTTAGTTTTACCCTTCTTTCTCCTGTGTCTTAATACTGTTAGTTTTACCTATCTTTCTCCTGTGTCATAATACTGTTAGATTTACCCTTCTTTCTCCTGTGTCTTAATACTGTTAGTTTTACTTATCTTTCTCCTGTGTCTTAATACTGTTAGTTTTACCTATCTTTCTGCTGTGTCTTAATAATGTTAGTTTTACCCATCTTTCTCCTGTGTTATAAAACTATTAGTTTTACCTATCTTTCTCCTGTGTCTTAATACTGTTCATGGCGGTCTATAACAAGTATTGTTAACACGTCTGAACTCAAAATCCGATTAGATTGAAAGAAACTAAACCTCTGTCATGTCCTCATTTCTACAGGAAATGAGTTTTACAAATTTATTTTACATATTATACATCTGGAGAAAATATCTCAAACACCCAAGCTGTTTAGCAGGTTTACTGAACTCTAACATAGAATCCGCAAAGAAAGGGGAAGACAATCTAACAGACTAAGGAGAAACAATATAATAGATCAAAATATTATTCATGGAAGTGGATCACATGGTAGAGAGACCACATGACTGTCTGATCTGAGCACCTCAAAAAGTGTTGGTGGACTGTTTAATTGATTAATTATTTAATAGATTGATTATTTGATTGATTATATCGTATTTTTGACAGATTATTGAACTGATGTAATTTTTAAAGGAGTGTTAGATATACATGGCCGATGTGTGTGAGTGTTATGTATACATAGCCGATGTGTGTATGTTAGATACACATGGCCGATGTGAGAGTGTTAGATATACATGACCGATGTGTGAGTGTTAGATATACATGGCCGATGTGTGTGGGTATTAGATATACATGACTGATATGTGAGTTTTAAATATACATGGCCTTTGTGTGAGTGTTAGATATACGTGGCCGACATGTAAGTGCTATATATACGTGGCCGATGTATGTGTTAGATATACATGACCGATTTGTGAGTGTTAGATTTATAAGTCAGATGTGTAAGTGTTAGATAAACATTGCCGACGTGTGAGTGTTAAATATACTTGGTCGATGTGCGTGAGTGTTCAGTCTAAGTGGCCGATGTGTGTGACTGTTAGATATTTATGACCAATGTGTGTGCGTTTGAGATATACATGACCGATGTGTGTGAGTTTTAGATATACATGACCGATGTGTGTGAGTTTTAAATATACATTGTCGATGTGTGTGAGATTTAGATATACATGGCCGATGTGCGTGAGTGTTAGATATACATGACTGATGTGTGTGAGTTCTATATATACATGACCGATGTGTGTGAGTTTTAGATATACATGACCGATGTGTGTGCGTTTTAGATATACATGACCGATGTGTGTGAGTTTTAGATATGCATGACCGATGTGTGTAAGTTTTAGATATACATGAACGAAATATGTGAGTTTTATATATACAGTGGAAGCTATAGAGCAGAAGGTCAACAAGTTCATGAGGAAATGGCTAGGGGTGCCACCAGGTCTGTCAGATGTATCATTGTACCGCAAAAAGTCAAAACATCTGTACAAGAGTACAAAGTTGGAAAGGCAAGGCTTGCAATGATGCTACGCGAGACAGCAGATGACGTGGTTAAGTCCATTCAGCCCACACTGAAAACGGGAAGGAAGTGGAGAGTGGAAGAAGCTGTTGATGCTGTCCAAGAGTCGCTCAAACTGAGGGAGGTAATCGGATACACACAAACGAATAGACGCTGATTTCGTCATGGAGCTATCCGCTGGTGGTCCAAGGCATCAAGCAGGGAGCGCAGAGACATGGTAGTTTAGGAGATACGAGGAGCTGAGAATGATAAGAGGTTGCAAAAAGCAGTGCAGCAGGTCCAACAAGGCCAATGGACTACATGGGAAGGAGCCCTGCAGAGGTCCTTGACATGGAATGATATATTGCATATGGCACCTCTTAGGCTCAGCTTCGTTGTTAGATCAATGTATGACCTGCGGCGTCGGCCACAAACCTTGTGAGATGGGGAAAGTCGGCTGATGAGCAGTGCCCCCTGTGCCAGGGGAGGCAGACACTTGAACACGTACTCTCAGCGTGCAAGGGGTCATTAGGGCAAGGGCGATACACTTGGCACCACAACAAAGTGCTAAATGAGCTTGCTGCGACAATAGACCTGGCAAGGATGAAGGCGAATAGCAAAGCCAGGCTGAGCACCACAAATACATACTTTCTGAGGGCAGGAAAGTCAGCACACCCCAAACCGAGTAAACCAGGTAGCAGTTTACCATCTCTTCTCGACTGTGCAAACGACTGGGAGATGGCGGTAGACCTACCTGGACGAGGGGCATATCCAGAGAGTATCAGAAAATCGCGGAGATGGCCGGATATAGTACTTCATTCTTCAGCATCGCTTCAGGCTATACTGACCGTGCCATTTGAATCCAAATTGGACGAGCGGCCAAGTACAATGATCTGGCCACGGATCTGAGACACGACGGGTTCACTGCAAGGGTCATGGCTGTTGAAGTGGGCGCAAGAGGGCTCGTGGCTGCATCAATGTATGATTTATTGAAACTATTGGGGCTGAGGGAACAGTCGAGAACAAGGGCACTTAAAAGGCTTAGTGAAACTGCCGAAAAGGCATCGTGCTGGCTGTGGAACAACCGCAATGGGCTATGGAAATCGTGACAGTAAACTCTGCGGTACAGAAAACACCGTTGTGAGTGAGTATTATATACTCATAATCGATGTGTGTGAGTTTTAGATATACATGACCGATGTGTGTGAGCATTCAATATACGTGGCCGATGTGTGTGAGTATTAGATATTCATAAACGATGTGTGTGAGTTTTAGATATACATGACCGATGTTTGTGAGCTGTAGATATACATGAACGATGTGTATGAGTTTTGGATATAAATGATCGATGTGCGTGAGTGGTCTGTATACGTGGCCAATGTGTGTGAGTGTTAGATATTCATGAACGATGTGTGTGAGTTTTAGATATACATGAACCATGTGTCGGAGTGTTAGATATGCATGACTGATATGTGTGAGTTTTAGAAATTCATGACCGATGTGTGTGAGCGTTAGATATACGTGACCGATGTTTGTGTGTATTAGATATACATGACTGATATGTGAGTGTTAAATATACATGGCTCATGTGTGAGTGTTAGATATATGTGGCCGATATGTGAGTGTTAGATATACGTGGCCGATGTGCGTGCTACGTATACATGACCGATGTGTGGGTGTTAGATATACAAGTCAGATGAAAGAGTGTTAGATATACATGGCCGACGTGTGAGTGTTAGGTATACGTGGTCTTTGTGAGTAACTGGTAGATATACATGACCAATGTGAGAATGTTAGATATGCATGACCGATGTGTGAGTGTTAGATATTCATGACTGTCGTGGGACGACTTCTCACCGACGTTCTCTTCTTTGTATTTTTTCTTCTTCTTAAATATCTCTCGCAGATTTTAAAATATTCCCTTCAGTTGACTTTTTCATTCTTATAATGAAAAAGTCTCTCTCTCTCTCTCGCTAGTCTTAGATTTAACAGTATGTTACTAGCTCAGGATTCTCACTGTCCAAGGTAATAAATTATTCACTTCGCCAGCGAAAGTCATTCTACTTGGAAGGTGGAAAAAACAGGCTACGAACAGGAAATCGACCGTCTTTGTTTGTTCACGAACAGGTTGCGGTTACCAGATACCTAAACCAGGTCCAGGGTACAAGTCCATGGTACCAAAGATTACCCTTACCCACCATACCCTATCAAATAGGTTATCATACCCAACCTTATCCTATCACCCAGTAACCATACCACACATCCCATAAGCAGAAGAGGTCTTCAGCAGAGGTGACTTACCCCATCCTTATCTGTGATGTGCACTGAGTCCAGGGAAGCAAACTCTGACACCCTCTGAACCCATAGAACTGTTTTATGAGCCCAAAGTGCTGGAGCATACAAAACCAAGAGAGTCAGAACACAAATCATCTCCGCAGCTACTACAGTCCTTGAGGAGATGAGTATAAACAACTACCAGCAACGCTACCATAGAAAAGATCTCTGGTCCAAGTGATGACCAAACTAGTTGTTTTTTTTAAACTGTAGAGCTAAACTTTTTTCATATTTATATGTATATAGAGAAATGTGAGATTCAATACCCTTTTATCCAACTTTACATAACAGAGTCTGTTGTTATTTTTCTTGTTAACTTTATTTGGGTTGTATTTTGTTTTAAATATAATCTACACCCTGGGGGCTCAGCCATAATTCAATTAACTTCTATTGGGTCGGGATATTTTAATTGTGGCTGGACACCAAATCTCTTTCTCAACCTTGTGTGCTTTACACAGTCCTTTTGTAGGAAATTGAATTATGGCTGAGCCCCCAGGGTGTAGATTATATTTAAAACAAAATACAACCCAAATAAAGTTAACAAGAAAAATAACAACAGACTCTGTTATGTAAAGTTGGATAAAAGGGTATTGAATCTCACATTTCTCTATATACATATAAATATTAAAAAAGTTTAGCTCTACAGTTTAAAAAAAACAACTAGTTTGGTCATCACTTGGACCAGAGATCTTTTCTATGGTAGCGTTGCTGGTAGTTGTTTATACTCATCTCCTCAAGGACTGTAGTAGCTGCGGAGATGATTTGTGTTCGGACTCTCTTGGTTTTGTATGCTCCAGCACTTTGGGCTCATAAAACAGTTCTATGGGTTCAGAGGGTGTCAGAGTTTGCTTTCCTGGACTCAGTGCACATCACAGATAAGGATGGGGTAAGTCACCTCTGCTGAAGACCTCTTCTGCTTATGGGATGTGTGGTATGGTTACTGGGTGATAGGATAAGGTTGGGTATGATAACCTATTTGATAGGGTATGGTGGGTAAGGGTAATCTTTGGTACCATGGACTTGTACCCTGGACCTGGTTTAGGTATCTGGTAACCGCAACCTGGTTTAGTATTGTGTAACCACAACTTGGGTTAGTACTTGGTAACCGCCACCTGGGTGGACTGGAAACAATTGAAGTACCGTTAGTGGTTTTCAAGAGCAATCATCTCCCAAGTCTGATGGCCGGTAAGCGTCCATCAGAAATTACATTAACACAAGGTTAACTACCATTCATTAACAATGGGTGATCTATTATTATGAACTACTCCTTCTTAACTGACATTATAGCGTATCTTGAGTTCTCAGTCTCAATCTGGCTGTCTGCTTAAGTACAGCAATGGTTTCCCCCATGGGCAATGAGTTTTCACTAACTGTGAGGTAGGGGCTGGGGTCATCAAATGGTTGAGAACCACTGGTTCACCTAGTGCCCATAGAGCAGTATTTTAATTCTGGGGTCACTGTCAACAATGGTTTGAGAACCACCGGGTAATAGTTTCCTTGCTGCTTTAACTTGGTGGGGTGTCATGGCTGCCAAGGTCTGAGAACCAATGATTTACATTCTTGCTTACTCAAGCAGTAAATCATTTGGAGGGTAGTCATGGTCTCAAGGCTTGAGAACTGCTGACTTACATTTTGTCAGTCAAGTGGTAAATTCATCAAATAGCTAAATAATTGTAAACATTCTTAAAGTCCTGGTTCCTGTAGAAAATAACATTCATATAACTGATAATAGAATAGTTCTTCAATCATACAACATGGTATAGGCATAGGGTTGCATTAAATATATGTAAAGAACATTCCATGATGAAAAACACATTAATGTCCCTTATGTGACAAAGTGAGAAGAAGTGATTGAGAACACTGTTATCAAGTTTGTAGTCTTGACAGAGAATACAGAAGCCTTATAAGAAATAGAAAATAGAAGGACCACTAATACACTTCTGTTTTGCTTGGATCAATATGCAAATCTCAAAATAACAACAATAATATACATCAATTATTTTAACCCTGTCTTATTTCTGCCAGGCTGTGAGATAAAGATCAGGAGTTAATTAGGTTTAGGAACTTTGCAAACTCATACATTAGTTTGAGTGATCTGTAAAGATGCAAATAACAGTTATTGTCACTGAAAATGAAATGCATTTAAACGTTAACAAAAAGTTACTGCAATAGCAAGCTGTTGATAAACATATGATTATTCATGTTATAACATCAGCAGTATTAGATCTACTTACTTCGCTCAACGAATTCACTACAACTATTTCGCAACATGAAATGCCCACTTGGGCCCAGAGTCTGTCTGCTCCGAATGATGGTTACAAGAAGAATGACGTATAATTCCCTCCAATTCCAGGATGAGACTCCCGGGCAGGGATGGGCTGTGTCTTGGGTGGCCTTGTTGCAAATTCTATTCTGGTCCCAGGGGTATTAAGTTACCTTCGTTTCAACTCGCACTAGCGTCCATCGTTGCCGGCTGTTTTACATGCGTCCAGTTCGTGAACAAACAAAGACGGTCGACTTCCTGTTCGTAGCCTGTTTTTTCCACCTTCCAAGTAGAATGACTTTCGCTGGCGAAGTGAATAATTTATTACCTTGGACATTGAGAATCCTGAGCTAGTAAAATAATGTTAAATCTAAGACTAGCGAGAGAGAGAGAGAGACTTTTTCATTATAAGAATGAAAAAGTCAACTGAAGGGAATATTTTAAAATCTGCGAGAGATATTTAAGAAGAAGAAAAAATACAAAGAAGAGAACGTCGGTGAGAAGTCGTCCCACGACATAAGCCCCCTTTTGAAAGTTCGGCCAACGGCCAACTAAGTTCGAGCCGACTCTTCTCTTATGTCAGACACTACATTCATGTATCGTGTCCTCCGTTCCTTCAATCCAAATATTTCCTATTTTTCCTCTGTCAAACGGTATTCTTGTAATCTACACATGGCTATCCGTTTCCTCTTCAATAAGTAGTCGAGGTGGGGTGAGCAAGTCTGCTCGCATGATAATCCCACTCTTCCTTTCCTCCTTCTGGATCCTCCATTGAAGCTTTCCTTCTGGCAAAGAGCTTGCCCTAAAGCCTACACTCTGCTTACAACTGGATCTATAGCAAATAGTTTTGCGTGATGAGGTTGCCAGCCTCATACACAACCTTATTTTAGTCATATTGCTTGACCTGCCTAAGGACACATACCTATCTCCCCAGGTATGAGAGCTTGTATGATCTTCTATCCCTGTTTCTCCAGTGACAGAGAAAGATAAGTCTATCATTTGTTCCTGCCCACCAGGTACCAAGGAAATTTGGACCCGCTTCACTTTCTGATCCCAGAGAGTGGGTGAGGTTATTGGAACTGACTGAAGACTAAGTACTTGAGGCTCATGTTCCTCTTTAGCCATTTCTCCCGTGTTAAAGGAAGATATTCCTGAAACATGTTCCATCCCACCAGGTACCAAAGAAATTTGGACCCGCTTCACTTTCTGATCCCAGAGAGTGGGTGAGGTTATCGGAACTGAGTGAAGTCTTAGTGCCTGAGGGTCCTGTTCCTCTCCAGCTGCTTCTCCCATGTTAAAGGAAGATATTCCTGAAACATGTTTCATCCCACCAGGTACCAAGAAACTCTGGCCCGGCTTCACTTTCTGCATGCAGATAGTGGGTGAGACTATCAAAACTTGTTCAGAATTAAGTGCACTGGGGTGGTCAATCCCTTTGCACTCTTCCAACTTTTCAGTGAAAATGTTGGAAGATGAGTAACCTTGTGTGCTTTACACAGTCCTTTTGTAGGATTCCTGAGGAAGAATTTATCGTCCAGAAAATATCCTGTTTAGTTGCTAGAATTCTCTTTTAAGTAAATTTCTAGTACACTATTTCCCGAGGAGAGGCAGTTTTCTTCAAACTCGGAAGCTATCAATAAGACATTATTATCTTTATTCTTCCATTCCATCCAAGCTGTCCTATCTCCTTAAAACCCCTCGCGACAATGACCGATGTGAGAGTTTTAGAAATACATGACCAATGTGTGTGAGTGTTCAGTTTACGTGGCAGATGTGTGTGAGTGTTAGATATTTGTGACCGATGTGTGCGCGTTTGAGATCTACATGACCGATGTGTGTGAGTTTTAGATATACATGACCGATGTGTGTCAGTTTTAGATGTAAATGGCCAATGCGTGTGAGTTTTAGATATACATGACCGATGTAAAGGAGTTGCACATATACATGGCCGATGTGTGTGAGTTTTAGATATACATGAACGATGTGTGTGAGTTTTAGATATACGTGACCGATGTGTGTGAGATTTAAATATACATTGCCGATGTGTATGAGATTTAGATATACATGGCCGATGTGAGTAAGTGTTAGATATACATGACCGATGTGTGTGTGTGAGTTATATGTAATAATAATAATAATAATAATAATAGCCCCTTCAGTCATAACTGACTATGGGAATGCGCCCCTGAGGTGACAGCCCTCATCTGCTTATTTTCCTAGTGCTCCTTTCGACGTTTTCTCCTCACCTCTGCTTCTTGTGTGAGCCTCTCTTCGCCCAATCTGAGGTGGCGCCGTAAATAGCATCGCCACTTAGTGCGATCGGCAGCTTCATCCTCCCATGTTGCTGGATCCATGTCCAGTGCCCTCATATCTCTCTTGCACACATCTTTGAACCTCAGCTGTGGTCGCCCAACTGTTCTCTTGCCATCTGCTAATTGTCCGTAGAAGATATCTTTTGGGATGCGACCATCTTCCATGCGGCGAACATGGCCAAGCCAGCGAAGTCTGCGTTGTCTAAGAAGCGTATACATACTTTGAAGGCCAGCACGTGACAACACCTCGACATTTGTCACTTTATCTTTCCACGAGATGCCGAGGATGCGGCGTAGACACCGCAAATGGAAGGTATTGAGCCTTCTTTCTTGCTTAGCATAGGTCGTCCAGGTCTCGCTGCCATATAGGAGTGTGCTGGTGACGCAGGCATTATATACCGCAGCTTTGGTCTTCATTGTGAGTTTAGAGTTTCCCCAAACACGCGATGTGAGGCGGGCAAAGGTAGCTGCAGCTTTGCCAATGCGGCTATCGATTTCTGTATCCAGTGAGAGTTTGTCATTGATGGTAGACCCTAGGTATGTGAAGTGGTGCACCACTGCCAATTCATAGTTATCGATAGTGATAACTGGTGCATCACCCACATCCTGACTCAGCACATTCGTTTTCTTTAGACTTATTGTGAGGCCAAAGTCCTTGCATGCTTTAGTGAAGCGGATTCATCAAGCTCTGAAGCTCCTGTTGGCTTTGAGTGACGACTGCAGCATCATCAGCGAACAACAAGTCTCTTATAGTGACCCTTCTGATTTTTGTTTTTGCCTTCAGCCTTGAAAGATTAAACAGACGGCCATCTGACCTAGTGTGAAGGCATATTCCTTCAGTTGCATCTCTGAATGCCTGTTTCAAGAGTAAGGCAAAGAAGATTCCGAAGAGGGTCGGAGCCAGAACACAGCCTTGTTTAACGCCACTTCGTATATCAAAGGGCTGTGACGTGCTTCCAGCATATTGGACTGTTCCATTCATGCCGTCATGGAATGGCTTTATCATTTCCAGCATTTTAGAAGGGCAGCCTATTTTCAGGAGGATTTTAAAGAGTCCATCCCTACTAACCAGGTCGAATGCTTTTGTGAGGTCTATAAAGGCGATATATAATGGTCTTTTCTGCTCTCTTGATTTTTCCTGAAGCTGGCGGAGAGAGAAGATCATGTCTGTTGTTGATCTGCCAGCTCGGAATCCACACTGTGACTCTGGATATATGCGCTCAGCTAACTTGTGTAGTCGCATTAAGATGACTTTGGCAAAAACCTTACCAACAATACTAAGAAGAGAGATGCCTCTGTAGTTATTGCAATCACTTCTGTTTCCTTTATTTTTATACAGTGTTACAATCTTGGCATCTCGCATGTCTTGAGGAATAGTTGTCTCTTCCCAGCACTGGCACAGCATCCTATGCAGGGGATGTAATAGCGTGCTCTTACAGCATTTGATTAAATCAGGAGGAATCCCATCACTGCCTGGTGCTTTGCCAGAGGCCAAGCTATCAATGGCCTTGCTGAGTTCCTCTAATGTTGGTTCGGCATCCAGCTCCTCCATAGTTGGCAGACTGTTGACACCATCAAGGGCTGCAGGCGTAACGGTATTGTCTCTAGCGTAAAGCTCAGAGTCGTGCTCGACCCACCTCTCCATCTGCTTACCCTTATCGGTTAGCTTCTCTCCGCTGATGGTTTTTAGCGGTGCCGTCTTACTTTTATGGGGGCCAAGTGCTTTCTGTATACCGTCATACATTTGTCTAATGTTGCCTGTTTGCGCTGCGATCTGGATGCTCTCACTGAGCTGGAGCCAGTAGTCATTTGCACAGCGTCGAGCAGTTTGTTGAACTTTGCTTCTCGTAGCCCTCAGGATCTGTAGGGTTTTGGCACTCGGTGAACGTTTGTATTCATTCATAGCACTGCGCTTAGCTTCAATGACAGGTGCCATCACATCTGATGAAGCATCAAACCAGTCATTTGACTTGGCTGTTTTCTTACCAAAGGTGGCAAGTGCAGTACTTTGAATGGTGTTCCGTAGATGCTCCCAGTTCTCTGTAATAGTATCACCTTGCTGAGGGCTACTGAGCACTTTCTCGAAGGTCGCAGTGAATTGAGCGATCATGAAAGGGTCTGACATCTTGCTGGTATCAATGCGTGGTTTCCCTTCATGTCTGACACGATAGAGTTTTCTTGGTTGTGCTCTGATTTTGCAGCAAACCAAGGAGTGATCTGTATCACAGTCTGCACTATGGTACGAGTGCATGGAGAGCACAGACCTGAGGAGTGGCCTTCTGACGAGAATCAGGTCAAGTTGGTGCCAGTGCTTGGATCGTGGGTGTCTCCATGACACCTTATGCTGGGGTTTTGTCTGAAAGTAGGTGTTGGTCACGCAGAGGTCATGGTGGACGCACAACTCTAAGAGCCGTTGTCCATTTTCATTCATCTTGCCAATACCAAACCTGCCCAGACATGAAGGCCATGAAACATTATCGGCACCCACTCTAGCGTTAAAGTCACCAAGGAGAACAAGCTGTTCTTGCCTAGGTATGCTTTTGATAATTGCTGTTAGATTCTCGTAGAACTCATCTTTAGCTTCTGAGGCAGAGTACAGAGTAGAAGCATACACACTGACAAGGGTGATGGGACCTGTGCTAGTTTGCAGGCGGAGCGTTAACAGGCGTTCTGATCCATTCTCGCCTGGTTCAACCATTTTAGTTAGCGATTTTTTGACCGCAAAACCTACTCCGTGTTCTCTAGCTTTATTAAGATCTTTCCCTTGCCAATAAAATGTGTAGTCCTTCTCGCTCACCGTTCCAGAGCCCGCCAGGCGCGTTTCCTGAAGTGCAGCTATATCCACCTGAAGTCGTTTAAGCTCATCATTAATTATGGCTGTCTTCCTTACATCGTTTACATCCTGTAGGTTTTCGGATAGTCCAGTCAACATAGTCCGGACGTTCCAGCATCCCAATCTGAGAGTTTGCTTATTTCTATTTTTTCGATAATTGCTTGGTGCAAAATTTTCTGTCCACAGTTCGGGTTTGACCCTAATCCCCATGCACCCAATGGGGAAAGCAGACAGTGGCGGGACAACACCTTATTGACTAGGGGCTGCCCAGCTTGAAGCGGGCGGTAGCTGTCCAGTGAGATCCTAGAACCTCTCCCACTGTCGGAAGTAGCCCCTGGCGCCATGCCCTACGCCAATTGGGCAAAAAGCTTATAACCGGTAACTGCTACTTCCCGTGTTTTGCCAACACCTATAGGGTGAAGCTGGAGTGTCCTCTCCAGGGCGCGAGCTTGGGCACAGTTATATGGAGATCAAGCTGTTGCCCATGCAGCATGTTCCCCCTCTCCACACAGCCGGTAGATCCAAAGGAACGGCAGTAGCCGATACAGTTTGGTACCAGCCATGTCGCAGGAGTTGCCAGAATGCTTTGACGGTCGGTGGCTAAGGACGGAAGAAGAAGAAGAAGAAGACATTAGACTGCCTTAGGGACTGAGTTATAGGTATACATGACCAATGTGTGTGAGATTTAGATGTACATGACCGATGTTTGTGCGTTTTAGATGTACATGACCGATGTGTGTTAGTTTTAGATATACATGACCGATGTGTGTGAGTGTTAAATATACAGTGCCGATGTGTGAGATTTAGATATACATGGCCGATGTGTGTGAGTTTTGGATGTACATGACCGATGTGTGTGAGTTTTAGATATACATGAACGATGTGTGTGAGTTTTAAATACACATTGCCAATGTGTGTGAGATTTAGATATTCATGGCCGATGTGTGTAAGTGTTAGATATACGTGACCGATGTGTGTGAGTTCTAGGTATACATGACCGATGTGTTTGAGGTTTAGATATACATGACCGATTTTTGTGCGTTTTAGATATACATGACTGATGTGAGTTTTAGATAAATGTGGCCGATGTGTGTGCGTTTTAGATATTCACGAACGATGTATGTGAGTGTTAGATATACATGACCGATGTGTGTCAGATTTAGATATTGTCACGGCGTATTTTCTGGTGGCAGAAAATCTAAGCTGGTGACATCGTTATCAGCAAGTATTGGCAACGCTGATAACTTTTGAAAACCGGTTAGTCGGGCGACACCGGAAGGGGAAAAAGAAAGACGCGGAAGAGGCAGTTGACGCTGGGCCTTTTTCCAAGAGTGACGGACATTTTTTGGTTCCCTTTTCTTGGAGTATGGATTGTGGCCGATGGTGGTTTGTTCTGTGGACATAATTGTAATTCTTGAGTGGTTTTGTGTCCAGTGATATTATTGTCAGGCCATCGGGTATAATTTGCCAGTGGTTTGGTTTTCAATGGTGTAGTTTCCAGTTCGACATAGTGAGCGATTGTTCAGCACTAAGTTTGTATAGTACTGCTATACTGTCATGAGTAAGATTAATTTGAAATATTAATTCGAGAAGTTTCTCGGGCAGTGTTTTATGTATTCCATACTGTTTTCAGCCGTGTGTGGCTATACTGTGTGTAGTGTCTTATTAAAAAGGGAATTCCTTTAGAAAGTGTTATCTTTCTGTATCAACCGTTTCATGTTGTGGTCGTACTCTTAAATAATGAGCCAAGTGTCAAATTAGAGTCAGTAGTAAATCCACAGCAGAAATTAGAGGAGTTGACAGATATACATGACCGATATGTGTCAGATTTAGATATAAAAGACCGATATGTGTGAGTTATAGATATACATCACCAATGTGTCTGAGTTTTAGATATACATGACCGATGTATGAGAGTGCTAGATATACATTGCCGATGTGTGTGAGATTTAGATATACATGGCCGATGTTTGTGAGTGTTAGATATACATCACCGATGTGTGTGTTAGATTTAGATGACCGATGTGTGAGTGTTAGATATACAAGTCAGATGTGTGAGTGTTAGATATACATGACCGATTTGTGAGTGTTAGATATACATGAGCGATGTGTGAGTGTTAGATATACGTGGCCAATGTGCGTGTTTGTTATATATACAATGGGTGGGTTTGAAAAAAAATCGAAAAAAGGTGATTCGTCTTACGAGGACAAAAGACAAAGAAAATAGTCTACGTTACGGCCACAAGGCCTTCGTCAGGAAAGGAAAGAAAGTGAAGTCTAGATAGGACACATAAAAAACTTAATAAAATAATAAAATAAAAACTGGGTACTTCCCTGAAGGCAAGAACCGAAATTCGCTGTCTGTTGAAGAGCGCGTGGCTGAACAAAAAGCGACTTCCGCCGCCGGGTGTACACAATACATACTGAAAAACTAAAAAACGAAACCGGACAATAAACTACCCAACGGGATAAAAGTGGGGACTGGAAATAGAAGAGGACAGAATGAGTGGGAGATAAATAAATATGAAATTAAAAAATGTATATGGCATACAAATAGAAGAATAGGATAAGAGTGGGAAGAGTCAAATAGAGCAAGAGAGGAAAGGGTGACCTCAGACAAAGGTGTGAAAAGTGTTGAGACCGGCTGGTTTTAGACACCCCATGCGGTGTATAAGACGGTTCTCAAGCTGTTCTCGGCTGGCAGTGTCAGAGGAGCAGGATCGGATCGCTGTGACCTGGATGTCGATGGGACCATGGTGGTCAGGACCATTGAAGTGTATGGCAACTGGTGTGGACTTTTGCTGAGCGATGTCATTTAAGTGCTGGCTGAATCTGTCCCCAAGTCGTTTGCCTGTTTGGCCAATATAAGTTTTGCAGCAACGTTTACATATGATCGTATAAATGACATTGCGCGATTCACACGTGAAGCTACTAGTGATGGTGTACGTAGCCTTAGGAAAGGACACCTTCTGGGTTGAGGTGACATACTTGCACGTGTTGCATCTTGTCCGACCACAGGGTAGTGTGCCAAAGTGAGTGGCATTCTCCTTGGGAGACGGCTGTGAACAAGAAGATCCTTCAAGTTCTTGTCACGTCTATATGCCACCAAAGGTGCTTCACTGAATACTTCTTGGGTCACAGGCTCTGCTTGGAGGATAGGGAGGTGGTGGAAAAGGATCTGTTTGACAGTAGTACTATGAGGGTGATGGGTCAAGATTAATTTGACTCTATCCGAAGTGGATTTATGGTGAGGTATGAGGGCCTCCTGACGAGAGATGGGGAGCACACGTTGGAGAGCAGAGGTGAGAACATGTTCTGGATAAAGTCTGTTACGGAAGAAATCCAACATCTCATTTGCTCGTAAGTGGAAGTCATCGTCGTCTTGGCATAAACGGCGGAGGCGGAGAAGTTGTGAAAAAGGAAGGGAGTCACGACAGGCCCGAGGATGAGAAGAGGTATACAGGAGGTAGCTGTGGGCATCTGTCGGCTTGTAGTATACTGAGGTATTAAGGCCGGAGGGCGTGATAGAAATAGTAATGTCAAGGAAGTTGACAGAAACTGTGGAGACGAGGGAGGTGAACTAAATGGTGGGGTGAAAGTGGTTCACAAAGTCGATGAAGCGGTGTAAATCAGTCTCAGACATATCTGTGAGACCTATGCCATCATCGATATATCTGCGGTAAAACCCAGGGAAAGGACCGGAGTATTGTTGCCATATCTGATGCTCCAAGTGGCCCATGAATAGACAGGCATAGCTGGGACCCATCTTCGTTCCCATGGCAACACCACTAATTTGGTCAAAAAATTGACCATTGAATTCAAAGGAATTCAGGTTAAGGACCAGTTCAGCAAGACGGAGAAGGGTGTCAGTGGATATAGAAGGGCAAGTGCGCTGATCCAGAAAAAACCGAAGAGCTCGGAGACCATCAGAGTGGGGAATAGAGGTATACAGAGAGCAGACGTCTAGCAAGAAAAGACGGTAGGAGCGGTCTGCTGGGAGTCGGATAGAGGAGAAAGTAGTAAGAGCGTGATTGGTGTCTTTGATGAAGGAGGGAAGACTCTCAACGATAGGCTGGAAAATGCTGTCGAGGAAGTCAGAAATGTGTACAGTAGGACAAGAACAGGCTGAGACAATAGGTCTTCCAGGGTTTTCGATCTTGTGAATTTTGGGGAGCATGTAGAATACAGGCTTGCCCAAAGAGCTGTCATGAATCCTAAGACGAGATGCCCCGGGAGGAAGATCATTTTATGGCCGAAATGTGTGTGTGTGTTGGGTATGCATGGCCGATGTGTGAGTGTTAAATATACATGGCCGATGTGTGAATGTTATATATATTTGGCCAAAAAGTGAGTGTTAGACATACGTGGCCGATGTGTGTGTGTGTTAGATATACAAGTCAGATGTGTGAGTGTTAGATATACATGGCCGACGTGTGAGTGCTTGATATACGTGGTCGATGTGTGTGACTGTTAGATAAACATGACCGATGTGTGAGTGTTAGATATTCATGACCGATGTAAGAGTGTTAGATATACATGACCGATTTTTGTGAGTGTTCAGTTTACGTGGCCGATGTGTGTGAGCGTTATATACGAGTATTTATAACCGATGTGTGTGCGTTTGAGATATACATGACCGATGTGTGTGATTTTTAGATATACATGACCGATGTGTGTGAGTTTTTGATATACATGACCGATGCCTGTGAGGTTTAGATATACATGACTGATGTGTGGGAACTGTAGATATACATGGCCGATGTATGTGAGTTATAGATATACATGGCCGATGTGTTTGAGTTTTAGATATACATGACCGTTGTTTTTTAATGTTTAGATATACATGACCGATGAGTGTGAGTTTTAAATATACATTGCCGATGTGTGTGACATTGAGATATGCATGGCCGATGTTTGTGAGTGTTAGATATACATGACCGATGTGTGAGAGTTTTATATATACATGACCGATGTTTATGCGTTTTAGATATACATGACCGAAGTGTGTGAGTTTTAGATATACATAACCGGTGTGTGTGAGCGTTCAGTATAAGTGGCCGATGTGTGTGAGTGTTAGATATTCATGACCGATGTGTGTGAGTTTTAGATATACATGACCGATGTGTGTCAGTTTTAGATTTACATGAACGAAGAGTTTTAGATATACATGGCCGATGTTCGTTAGTTTTAGATGTAAATGGCCGATGAGTGTGAGTGTTAGATATACATGACCGATATGTGTGAGTTTTAGATATGCATGACCCACATGTGTGAGTGTTAGATATAACTGACCGATGTGTGTGAGCATTCAGTATACGTGGCCGTTCTGTGTAAGAATGAGATATTTATAAACGATGTGTTTGAATTTTAGATATACGTGACCGATATGTCTGAGTTTTAGAAATATTGTTGCGTACGGTTTTTACAACATTTTGTTATTGCGCATCAAAGAGCTCTGAGTTGAGTTTGGTGAAAATATTTGAAGAAATGTGAATAGTACACATAGGTGCATTATTTATGCATGCAGTAAGAAAAGATGACGTAGGAGTTTTTGTGTTGAAACAATGACGTGGAGAACAAAAATGGACCCCAAGAAATAAACAAGACGGTAACAGCCTTGTGTTTGCTGGTTTGCTTGAAAACCCGTGGAAAAAGGATATATTGATTCGTGCCATGAATAGGAATACATAACAGGATGAGAACTGTTTAATTGTATTATTTGAGGTATATACATTTGTAGACGGGCAGGTCTATACACCGTAAAAATCAGAGTCTGAAAGATCCTGCTCTGTTGCTAATGTGTGCTGACTTTGGGAAATTCATGTTAATGAAGTTATATGAGTTTGAAAAGAAATTACAGGAGAAGGGCACGGATATAATCTATACACAGAGATGTATAGATGGATTGGGGACTGAGAAGCAACAATGTATTACCGTCAAGGAATATAAAACTATGTTACGAATAGACAGAATGACATTAACTAATGACGGCTCATCATGTCTCATTGATCATGAGTTTTCAATAAACTTTGTTGTTATATTACCGGACCAGCATTGGCTCATACCTGGTTATCTTTGAGTTGTTGGGCATATCTGAGACATTACTAATTCGTTATCCCTTGAGAAAGAACACTGCATAAATAATACAGGGACGATACAGTGCAGTTTTTGGCATACCCACGAATAAAACATTCGCGTGACACTTTTGTTGTATATAAAAGATCTAACATTCATATAGACACATATGGGAATAATGATGGTATACATATATCAAATGCAGACAAACTCTTTTAATACACTGGAATAAACGAACGGGCGGACATACCTTAACATGGAGGCCATTATAATGTACCTTCCCGTTCTAGAAAATTCAGATATTTTGAGCTCAATTGATTGCCACGTATTTTGGAACAATGACACTTGTTGCATGCTCAATCAATCGATCGTTAGGTCAAAGACGTAACCTTGACTTGGAAGGCGAACGTTCGTGTGATGTACATACGCAAGTCTCCAGAGAAGTATCATAGTTGTACCGGGGAATGAGGCTACAGTTTTCGATTTTCATTTGCAAGTCCTACTGTGTACCTGCATTGAGTGACATTGAGTGACGTCATTCGGTAACAGATACTTTCAACCAGAACAAATTACTGTTCGTTTTAGAGAATTGCTCACCTTGAATTCAGCTGTAGGAATTTCATAACCTGTGTTGGATAGAATACTTTACGAGGAGTATTGGGATTCCCGCAGATAAGTAGACATTGTTATTATGGTGTCAGTACCCTAATTATTATCAGTGAGCACCTTTCTTTGTCATTTTAAGTCGTAAAATGCTTGTTCTTCATCATAGGTGTCCTGTGGTGTTTTCCTAGGTTGATTTTAGGTCGATGAATTGCAAAGGCTTATAGCAAGTTTCTTTGGGGCTGCTGGAATGTTGTAGATTTTGTGTTGACTCCGTGGTTCTTTACGATATTATCTCTTCTTTAATTGTTTAGGTGCGGTGATTGTCATTGCTAACGTATATATTTTTATGTAATTGATTCTCTTCATTGATCATTCTATCTTTTCAGTAGTAATAGTATCTTGTATAATTTCTTAGTTGATTGATTTATAGCTGCATATTTTATTAAATAAAAGATGATCAATCTCCAATAATGAGTATTGATAAGGTGACGAATATAAGATATTAATGGGAATACTACAGTTTATTTGATGAGGTAAATATATTAATTCAGATTCTGAAATGTCGACGGCGGAATACTTTATCAACCAGGGTAAAATTCTTGGTTTATCAGGAGACAAATTACAAGAGTTTGCTCAAACAGAGTATAAAGAGGCGCAGGAAAGAGAGAAACGTCAGTTAGAATTAAAAGATAGAGAATTAGCCAACCAGGAACGTATGAAACGGTTGGAAATGGAAGATAATGAAAAAAGGAGGCAAAACGAAGAGAGAATTAAACTCTTGAAGATGGAAGAAAATGAGAAAAGGAGACAATATGAAGAGAGAATGATGCTATTGCAAATTGAAAAACAGAAGTTGCAAAATGGAAATGCTACTAGTCAATCTCATACTCAGAATGATGGTCAGAAAGGTGCCATTAAAATCCATTTGCCCATGTTTAAACCAGGGGTCGACGATATTACGTTCTTTTTGTCAAGATTTCAATTGGTATGCACAGAATATAAAATTGATAAAAGTATGTGCTGTAGCAAACTGATGAATTTTTTATCAGGAGATGCGTTAAGTCCAGTCGCTTTGTTAGAAGGCGATAGTCAAAACTATGATGAAGCTAGAGCTACGCTATTAAAAAAATATCAGCTTACAGCTGAAGGTTATAGAAGACGTTTTAAAGAGTTGTTGCCGGAAACAGGAAAAGAGTTCTCACAATTCATTTCGGATATTCGTTTAACTTTTAATCGTTGGATCGAACTTGAAAAGGTACAACGGAATTTTGAAGATCTTGCAGATTTAATATTACGGGATAAGGTATTATCCTCAGTAAGTGATAAGTTTTTGGCATTTTTACAGGAGCGGAATCCTAAATCGTTATCGGAAGTTGAGACCCTCGGGCGCCAGTTTTCAGTTGCTCATCCGAACTTGAATGTCAGAAACGCTAAACTACATGAATCGTTACAGTCATCGGGTGCTGCTACTGTAAATAACAGACAGGGAAAATTTAGATCGAATGGTGGTGACAGAGATAGGTTTCGTCATAGAAGTGCCAGTTCAGATCGAAATAATAATTATCAAAGAAATTTTTCTCATTTTGAAGGTGGAAATAGAAATGATTCACCAGCTGGCAGAAGATGGAATAACAATCATTTTGGAACTGGTCAACAGGTTGATTTGGGAAACAGAGACAGAATGAAGTGGAAACAAAATACTCCTAACTTTTACAGTTACAATAAAACACGTTACTCGCAAAATAATAATAGACAGTTGTATAACAATAGACAACAAAATGGCAGTGCATTTCGTTCAAATAGTTCGCATCGGTTTGCTCATCATGGAAATTCGGTACAGAGAGCAGAAAATGATATTACAAATAATGATAATAACGCTGTTAGTCAAGCAAATGCTTGCTGTTCATTTGACTTTGGTAATGCGGAAGAATGTTTTGAGTGCAAGAATCTATTTCAGCCTGACGTGGTATCTAGACTGAGATGTGGACACCCATTGCCGGCGTTGCCTGCGATGTCAGCTCATGAAGGAACCGGGTCTTTAGAGTTTCACAAGGGCTTACTTAATGGCATGCCAGTAACTTTATTAAAGGATTCAGGTTGCACGACGGTAGGCGTGCGACAATGTTTGGTTGATCCTTCTTGTTGTACAGGCACATGGGTTAAGTGCATTACGTTTGGTGGTAGAATTGAGAAATTTCAAACTGCTGTGGTTCATATCGCAACGCCATTTTTTTACGGGACAAATAAAAGTATGTTTGTTGCCGAATCCAGTTTGCGATTTAGTTCTTGGTCGCATTCACGGTTTTAAAGAGTGTACTTTTGAGCAAATAAATGATTGGGAACGAGAACACGTACACATGGCTAATGTTGTGGTTACTCGAGCACAGGAGCAGTCTCAACATAATGTTGTACCACTAGTTAATGATGATGTGTTACACAGTAACATCAACAAGGAAGTTTTTTCTACTTTCAAAACAGTGATGTTTCATTAAAGAAATTTTTTAATTTAGTACAACGTGATGATACAAATGGCCATACTTCTCACAAACAATGGTATACTATCGTAAATGACATATTAGTGCGAAGATTCAGAGATAGTAAATCTTGTCATATTACTACTGAGATCATGGTGCCTAAGGTAATGAGATCCTATATCTTGAGTCATGCTCACGATTCCGGTTGTGCGGGTCACATGGGATACTCTCGTACTAGATCTAGAATTCTGGCATCTTTTTTCTGGCCGGGAATGTCGAAAGACATTGCGATGTTTTGCCGTTCTTGTGTTACTTGTCAGGAGGTGAAGTCTAGAGGAGCACGTCATTTGGCTCCCATTCAAGCAGCCGATATTCTGGTGCGTCCATTTGAGAAGATGGCCGTGGACACTATTGGCCCACTTCCTATAATGTCATCGAGAGGACATAGATATGTATTAACTTGTATAGATTTGTGCACGCGGTGGCCAGAGGCTATACCACTCAAGAACATTACTACGCAGGATGTAGCTGATGCTTTGTTTCATATCTTTACTAGAATCGGATTTCCGAGAAAACTGTTGTCGGACAGAGGTTCTCAGTTTGTGTCAGGTGCAATGAGTGAGGTTATGGCAATGTTTCATATAGACAGATCACTGAGTTCCGTATATCACGCCGCCTCAAACGGGATGGTGGAGCATCTAAATCGATCAATAAAACAGATGTTAGGAAAGATTACAATCGATTTTCCTAAAGAGTGGGACCGAGTTTTACCAGCGGTACTTTTTGCATATCGTGAAATACCGAATGAGCATAAAGGTTTCAGTCCATTTCAACTTGTATTTGGTGCTCAGCCAGAGGTCCATTGTCCTTGATCAAAGATTTGTTGATTGATTCTTCCTTGTCGCAAGAAACTCAATCGTCTTACGAGTATGTTGTAAATCTTAGGAAAACAATCATGGATGCATGCCAGCTGGCAACAGATGCATCGGAGAGAGCTAAAGAAAAAGCTCGTATGTTACAGAATCACTCAAGACGTCTTCGTCTTCTTGTACCAGGCGACGAAGCGTTCGTGCTTTCACCGAGCAAACAGAATCGACTACTCATAACTTGGTGTGGTCCATTCAAGATTCTGTCACGTATTTCAGATGCCGATTATGTCCTTGATGTTAAGGGACAAAGAAAGATTTTTCACATTAACATGTTGAAAGAGTTTCACTCAAGACCTGAACATCTTCAGGCAGTCTTTCACGCTGTTGATAATGTAGGGTCACATCCAACGAGCTGGGCGTCTTTATCAGTTATTCAGGAAGAAGAATCTTCTTTCCCAGCTGTATCAATGACGTTTCCTAGTCTACCGGTTCAATCTACCGAAACTTGGGAGGACGTGACAATCTGTCCGAATCTTACACTTGAGAACAAAACACATGTATCCGAATTATTACATTCATTTCATGATGTACTTACAGACATACCAGGTAAAACAAATGTCATCACACATGATATCATTTTAAATGATGAAAAAGCTATTAGAGTGCGTCCATACCCGATACCATTACACTTTCAAGACAAAGTAAACAAAGAAATAGATGACATGCTTCAATTAGGTATAATCAGTTCTTCTCAAAGTAATTTTGCTTTTCCCATGGTTGTAATAAGAAAAAAAAGACAATAACATTCGGCTTTGCATTGATTTTAGAAAATTAAATCAGATCACAATTTTTGACGCCGAACCGTTACCATTATTGGATGATCTTTTACCAAAATTGGCAGATGCAGTATATTTCAGTAAGTTCGATCTGTCAAAAGGTTATTGGCAGGTCCCATTGGCGGAAAGATGTAAACATTTTACGGCTTTTGCTACTCCCAGAGGGTTGTTCCAGTTCACTTTTATGTGTTTTGAACTGATGAACGCACCTGCTACGTTCACTAGAATGATGAGAATTCTCTTCTCGCATAGACAAGATATAATCTCGTACATAGATGATATTTGTTTATTTAGCAACACTTGGGAAGAACACGTTCACGGTTTACACTCTCTATTGTCCACGCTCAGATCTGCTGGGTTATCTGCTAGACCATCTAAGGTGTATATTGGATTCTCTGAGATTACTTTTCTAGGTCATAAGATTGGTCATGGGAATCTTCAAACTTTGGAGCAGAATGTTTCCAAGATTCTAAATATTTCCATTCCTAGGACAAAAAAACAAGTCCGTAGTGTGTTAGGACTAGTGCAATATTATGGTAAATTTATTCCTAACTTATCTTCAATTACATCAGATCTGTCCACTCTACTTAGGAAAGAGGCTCCTAATGTAATTAGGTGGACTCCAGAATGCAATGCTGCTTTTCTTAAAATTAAAGATTTGTTTTCATCCCCACCGATTTTAAAACTACCCAGGCTTAATAATCTTTATACTCTTCGAACAGACGCGTCGTCCAAGGGCGTTGGTGCTGTGTTGCTTCAACAATTTGATGGACATTTGCATTCGATCACGTACATTTCGAGAAAGTTAAACAAGGCGGAATTGAATTATTCGGTGTTGGAAAAAGAACTTCTCGCTGTGGTCTGGGCAGTAACCAAATTAGAGAAGTATCTGTTAGGTGTACCTTTCGAAATACAGTCAGATCAGAAGGCTTTGGCGTATTTAAAGACGAAGAACCATAAATGCGCCCGAGCAGCCCGTTATTCGATTCTCATGCAGCCGTATAATTATACTATTCAAGCAATTCGAGGGTTCGACAATGTGGTGGCAGACGTACTGTCGAGGTGCCCTCAGGAAGACAGTACACAAGTTTTTAATGACAGTTAGTCCATGGTCAACAGTAGTGGTGATGTAATTGGGACATTGAATTTTTATTAGTTTTTTCCGGAACATAATTTAGTGTGTAGGGTGTAAGGTGCACATACAGTGTACTATATATGACTGTACGGCAATGATATTCTATAGGAATAAATTTTTGCGTGTATATTATAGAGGTTCCTAGGGGCATTGAAATAGGTAATTTGAGACCAATTTATGCAGGTACTTGCGATCTTTTGGGGTTGGATCAGGAATAAACATGTATGGGATTTGCAGTGTACTCTATATTGGTGAGGTACACATTATTGCAATCATTTTTTTATGGGTAGGTAATCCTATTAGATGTAACCATATTATATAAGTTTTGGTTCTAGTATTATTGATACTAGAGGTAATAGAGGGCGGTGTTGATTTCACGAAATTTGTTTTAATTTAGTAATATTATTACTTCCTACTGGGATTTTATTCATAAGGCAGTAGATTATATGACTTGTTTATCACCGTTTCATCTCATCTCATCGACGACTGACTGATTATGTTATGAGACATTAGCTGAATTAGACTTACTGAGACTTAGGATAGTATTATGTTGGTATTTTTTTAAAATTACCTTAAGTGATACATTTTTGAAGAAAAAAGAAACTACGTGTCTTTTTTCTTAACGGTGGGTAATTGTTGCGTATGGTTTTTTACAACATTTTGTTATTGCGCATCAAAGAGCGCTGAGTTGAGTTTGGTGAAAATATTTGAAGAAATGTGAATAGTACACATAGGTGCATTATTTATGCATGCAGTAAGAAAAGATGACGTAGGAGTTTTTGTGTTGAAACAATGACGTGGAGAACAAAAATGGACCCCAAGAAACAAACAAGACGGGAACAGCCTTGTGTTTGCTGGTTTGCTTGAAAACCCGTGGAAAAAGGATATATTGATTCGTGCCATGAATAGGAATACATAACAGGATGAGTACTGTTTAATTGTATTATTGTAGGTATATACATTTGTAGACGGGCAGGTCTATACACCGTAAAAATCGGAGTCTGAAAGATCCTGCTCTGTTGCTAATGTGTGCTGACTTTGGGAAATTCATGTTAATGAAGTTATATGAGTTTGAAAAGAAATTACAGAAGAAGGGCACGGATATAATCTATACACAGAGATGTATAGATGGATTGGGGACTGAGAAGCAACAATGTATTACCGTCAAGGAATATAAAACTATGTTACGAATAGACAGAATGACATTAACTAATGACGGCTCATCATGTCTCATTGATCATGAGTTTTCAATAAACTTTGTTGTTATGTTACCGGACCAGCATTGGCTTATACCTGGTTATCTTTGAGCTGTTGGGCATATCTGAGACATTACTAATTCGTTATCCCTTGAGAGAGAACACTGCATAAATAATACAGGGACGATACAGTGCAGTTTTTGGCATACCCACGAATAAAACATTCGCGTGACACTTTTGTTGTATACAAAAGATCTAACATTCATATAGACACATATGGGAATAATGATGGTATACATATATCAAATGCAGACAAACTCTTTTAATACACTGGAATAAACGAACGGGCGGACATACCTTAACAAATATATGACCGATGTTTGTGAGCTATAGATATACATGAACGATGTGTATGAGTTTTAGATATACATGACCGATGCATGTGAGTTTTAGATATACATGACCGATGTGTGAGTTTTAGGTATACATGGCTGATGTGTGGGAGTGTTAGATATACACCACTGATATGTGTGAGTTTTAGATATTTATGACCGATGTGCGTGAGCGTTAGATATGCATGACCGATGTGTGTTAGTTTTAGATATACATGACCGATGTGCGTGCGTTTTAGATATACATGGCCATGTGTGTGAGTTTTAGATATACATCACCGATGTGTGTGAGTTTAGGTTATACATCATCGATGTGCGTGAGTGCTAGATATAAGTGACATATTTGTGTGAGTTTTCGATATAATTGACCAATGTGTGTGAGCTTTAGATATACGTGACCGATATGTATGAGATTTAGATATACATGACCGATATGTGTGAGTTTTAGATATACATGGCCGATGTGGGTGAGGTTTAGAAATTCATAACCGATGTGTGTGAGTGTTAGATATACATGACCGATGTGTGTGAGTGTTTAATATACATGACCGATGTTTGTGAGCTGTAGATATATCATGAACGATGTGTATGAGTTTTAGATATACATGACCGATGTGTTTGAGTGTACAGTATACGTGGTCGATACATACAATTAATGTAAGTCTAATAAAGGATGTGTGAAAGACCGAATCCTATTCCATGAATTAAAATTAATCAATCGGTAACTAAAGCACTGTATTAATAGCAATAATATTATATAATTACGCACTAATAGACTACAATATTAACTAAACTCTCATATTCTTGTCCACGAACCTCTGCTATATTCTCGTATAAGTTGCATTATAATGTAACTATAAGCACACAAGTTCAGTGTTCATCAAAAAGCACGATATGATTCTAGTAGTTGCATCCCCTTGACCAAGCGAAGAATTCTTGAGTACCGTCCCTTCATCTTGAAACGTCGTGGCAATAATAGCACAAACAAGAATTGTCATTCAAAATATTCATATATGTGACATATGTCTGCAATAACCAACTACTGTGTGTTTATGCATATAAAGTACGTATGACAACTGTTCCAAAGGACGACGACATCCCCGTAATGAGTTGAGCAAAATGAGATCCAACTAGAGATCAGCGACATCAGCATTCATCATCATCATGTGCTTAGCAAAGCGATCAATATCTGTAAGTACTGTCAACAGAGCCCTTGAGCGATTTCTTTCAATATCTGATACAAAAGTTATGATTGTTCTCAGCCTTGGCATTCATCACAGAGCACTTGTACCTCCAATTCTGTCAGCATCAGCATCATCAGCAAAAGGTTCATAAAAAGTAGAATGTAGAATCGGTCAACACGTGAGGGAGTCAGCAAATAAGTTATCTGTAACCTCACAATGTACTTGCATCTGCCGCGTTGTCAGTTGATAGCGAGTCTTTTATACAACGTGACAGCACATCCGCCACCTCGTTGTGACAGCTCTTGATGGCACGAATGACATATTCGTAGACAACCATCGAATTCCTGCACAAGTGCACCACCGATTCCCGATCCAGAGGCGTCGACCCTAAGGACGAAAGGAAAACTAGTATCAGGTAATCTTAAAATTGGTGATTTTGAAAAATAACAGTTAAGTACATTTAATGCTACATCACATGAATGTAACTAAACAATCTTATTTGGAGAGTTCTTTCTTTCTAACGCAGACAGAACTGAAGTAATATCTGAAATATAAGGCAAAAATTTCGTATAAAATCCGACAAGATACCAAAAGACTGAATTACAAGAATGTGTTCATCCCAAGATTGATGAAAAAGACAAATATCATCAATATAGGTAATTATGTCATCACAATCAGAAAAAATCTTTCGCATCATGCGGACAAAAGTCGCAGGAGCGATACCAAGACCTAAAGACATAAACTTAAATTGACACAATTCCAAATTCCAATTCTTGTAGAGAAATCAAATTTACTGAAAAACATTAGCCGTAGATAATCTATCCAAGAGAGAAACTAACAAAGTCAGAGGTTCAGCATAGAAAATAGCATTGAAATAGTCAAAGTATAGTCTGAAGATGTTTGCATTCTACGTAACAATGACCTTTAAAATGTATAACATTATTAGCCTCATCATAAGTACCAATGGGAAACAAAATCTCCTGTACACGATTATTGGGAAGAAAACAATGACGTCCCTGTATAGAAACAAGAATGAAGGTATTATGTTTTGTAAATGGTGTAACACGACCTGTAGCACCTGAAGAAAGAAACAATGTTATTAAAACTGCCACAATACCCAATGTAGTGACCGGTACATACCACACGAAATCATGGTATTTCAGCATCTGAAAGAAAAAATTTGAAGCAATATCAATATTCATGAAGTTCCTTAAGGAAAGGGAAAAATCATATAATAAAAAGACAATGGAAAAAAGGAAAACAAAACAGCCAAATATACAGTTTTGACTGAAGAGTATACAACCAAACTAAACCTGACACCCAATTTAACTCGACATCAACAATACCAGATATCACATCATCAATGATGGATGTGGTTGGTCCCATATCAGCAATCTGTCATCACCCATGCTAGGTATGACATCATCCTTGATGGATGAGGTTGGTCCCATATCATCAGCAACCAGTGATTCACTCGAGTCAAAATAGACATCTGATGATTCGTCAATAGTTTGGAAATCCACAAGGGACTCCTCAATGATGGGAGGAAGAAATTTTGTATTATCACCATCATCATCACTCAAAACTGTATCACTCTGAGTCCGATCATGTGACCGTGCATTTACATGCCTAAGAGCCTGTGCTCTGGTAATACCAACCCTGGCAGCATATCCATGTTGTTGTTCCTATTTCACAATATCATCATTAGTACATGCATGAAGTCCAGTAATATTTCCTAAAATTATCCCAGCCACTGGTTTGTCCAACAGGCACACAAGAGTCCTTGCTGTAAAATACGGGGTATCTAAAAATACTTCTGCAGTTGGATAATATTCAACTGTACCCCCAAATGTAATGCACTGGACTACTTCGTCTGTGTAATCAGTAGGGTTCACTAATGTACTTCGCACCCCCACAGTGGCGGATTCAGTGTCCCTAAGCACTGAAACAAGTTGGTTGTTTACAAAACCCTTATCAAATACCACTGATCCTGTCCCATTATAAGAAGACATTACTGGCAAAGTATGTCCACACCGGAGCCTAGGAACTTCCTCTGGCTGAAAGAAAGAATTACATTCAGGACAATTTATACTATTAGATAAGTCTACACTGCATGCATTTGCACGAGAAACAACATTGGTATTTTGAACTGTATTATTGTCACTTTGATGATCATTGTTACTTTGATGTCTAACTGCATTAGAACGTTCAGGATTTCTAGAACGTCTAACGTTATTGTCCTGTTGAGAACCTCTGCTGTTGTAATAGTTGTCATTGTTTCTATACTCCGACCTTTGGCCTCTGCTTGATTGATAATTATATCCACCTCTGTTCCGATCTCACCCGTGTGTTACCGGGGCCCCAAAGGGAAGCAAAGAATAGTAACACTGTTCCCTTCCATGCATGTCGTAGAAAGCGACTAAATAGGGTTGGGCATGGGGCTGGTGTTAAAGAAGATTATAATGTATTTTACATGTTGACCACACTTAGTTTTGTTAGCAGTTTAATATACGCGGTAACAATTCTATCTGGGGCCAACATGATGTATTTATACACTTATATGAATTGTAATTGAACGGGATATAGATATTACGTCACTAGGTGATGATGACGTGTTAGGTGCTGCGCTAATTTATGCAGACCGTTAGTCGAGGTCTTCTGTTAGAATCTTCCGTCCTAGTCAGACGTGTTTTATGAGCTCCCGTTATTCGGTGGAGAATTCAAGTATTTTTGTCAAGTGGCTTGTATGTTGGAGGCCGCCACTTTGTTTATGATGACTCCGGACTTGTGAAGAAGTTCCGTGGATATTGTAGAAGTAAGTCTACTATGAAATTTCAAGCATCGTCACTTTTCTCGTCCACATTACTTGAATGATAACCTGTTCTAAGGCATTCCTAGTACAGCGGCGAGATGTGTACAGATGGACTGACTGACTGAGATGTTCTATGCCTTTATGATGTTTTACCCATGCATGTATTTCAATGATGAACTGTCATATTGTCAACATTAAACATGCCATGTTTCGTGGACCCAGCCACGAAGGTCGTTCTCAACTTTATTAAAGTTCGCGCACTGCCTTGACACCCACTTCATTCAATGCCGTGTCAGCACAGTTATAACAATCTCTCTTACGCACAAAAACCCCAACGTAACAGAGAGGAAATGGTGATCTAGTGATGGGGATGCGAATTGTCAAGAACTTTATATTTTCAAATTAAAGAAACTTTGAGTGTAAAGAAATTTCAAAGTTATTGTGCGAACTTTGCCGTTGGCAGAAATTTGCATAACGTCCAGCTATACTGCGCATGTGCACTATGAGTTCTGCCAAGGCACAGTTTTTTTCAACAAGATGTCAGCTGGTCAAGTTTTACCGAAACCTTCTATCAAGATAGCAATTTACAAGTCTACCACGGCCTCATCTTGATCAAGGGAACTGCTGTTATGATGCGTGAATCCTGTTTCAAGCCACCAGTCTGCCTCCTGGCTTAGCCTTATGGTGCATACTAGCGTCAGCGGGGATTTTTTCGACTGGTTAAGATAAGTACTATCAGTGCTTGAAAACATTTTTTATGGGCCAGGTTATTTCTTGTTGGCAGTCCCTAACGTATTTCTATTTGTTAATCTATGTTATATGTATATATATGTATGTCTAGTATGTTATCTATGTGGGCGGTTGGCTCGGGAACTTTGAATCTGTTATACCTCTCCGGATCGTCGCAGATTCAAGGTCGTGTCTCTAGGGATTAGAATTGTACGTTTCAATTGAGCGATAATTCCGGTACAAGGAGAAAAACCTTGCTGAAGTTCTGATCGCTACTCGTCTCTTACGATAGTTTATGTTTAGTTGTACCGTGTTGGTTATCTATATTGTATTTTCATTGTACTCTGTTTCATTCTTCTTATTTGCGCCTTTGTTCGTTATACATTTGCAGGTCTAACCTATCTGTCGTTTAGTTTTTTACAAATCAGCTATCTGTATTGGGTCCTGTACATGTCTATTTTTAGATTTCTTGTTTTAGATTGACCTAGTTTTCTGTCTTCGTAATTGTTTCACTAGTAAATTTGATTTAGTTATTACAAGCGTTTTGCTCGTGTGTCGTTCGATCTTGTGGCGTGATATTGTTTGTAATATATTTTTGTTTTACTGTTCCTGTTGTCTTTTTCCTTCATGACACTTTATTGATATGCGTTGCATAGTGATTTATGCAAATTTTGTATGATAACAATAATTTTTGATTGCAGTATATTAGTAGGCCATTTGCCACTATTTTTGTATCCTGAGTAAGGCACAACATTAATAATAATAGCCACACATTTTGTGCTTGGATTGTAAAAACTATAAAACTTACAGTTGACTAAGTGAGTCACAATAATAATTAAATATGGCTACTCTAGAATCTTTTATGAAGATTGGAAAGGAATTTGGCTATATAGGTGAGGCGTTGAAAGAATTTGCAATGGCTGAGTTAGCCAAAGCTAAACAAGATTTAGCAGAACAGGAAGCTAAAGAAGAGAAGAGGAAAGCTGAAATAAGCCATGAATTAGAGGAACAAGAAGCTAAAGCTGAAAGAAGACGTCTCCAAGATATAGAATTAGAAGATAAAAGACGTATTGAAGAAGAGAAAAGACTTGTTGCAGAAGAAAAAAAATGCAACATGATAAGGAAATGAAGGAGAGGAAAACCTCTACATTGGCACCTGAAGAGAGGTTAATGCTTCTTCGTTTAGAAGAATTAAAATTAAGAGGTCAATTGGAAATAATAGCAATAATGTTGAATCAACCACTGCTTCTTCTTTAGGTAACAATAGGGGAATGATAGATTCAAATTACCAATATTTAACCCAACTTTTGATGACGTGTCATGCTACCTTGCGCGCTATGAAGGTGTATGCATTGCACATAAACTAGATAAGTCATTATGGGTTACCAAACTGCTGCAATTTTTGACTGGAGAACCTATGACTGCCATTACAACAATGGATGAGTCACTTAGGAACGATTATGATGCTGCTAGAGCAGTACTATTACAACGTTTTCAACTTGATGAGGAAGGATATCGGGTTAAATTTAAAACTATGATTCCTGAGTCAAGGAAAGACTTCTCAGAATTTGTCGCTGCCATACGACTTACGTTTAATAGATGGGTTCAACTATCAGGAATTGAGAAATCTTATGATAAACCTGTGGATCTATTGCTAAGGGATAAGGTGTTATCCTCGGTAAGCAAGCCATTTTGGTCTTTCTTACAGGAACGCAAGCCATCAGAACTATCGTCTATGGAAATATTAGAAATACTGCATCGCACATCCGAATGCATGCATTAGTAATAGCCAAGTTAAAGATTCTCTCCCTGTTGCTTCAGCTACAACTTATAATAATAATATTAGAAACAGATCTCAGAGTCTAGACAGGAATTTCATGTCTACGAAATATAATGACAACAACTATGCTAGAAATAGTAACTTCAACAGGAATGATAACTAAAATAGAGGTCGACAACAATTTCGTAACCAGTCACCTCAGTATAGATATAATAACAATTTTCAACAAAGTCCTAATTGGAGAAAACCAAACAATTTTTTCTCTCAAAATGATAATAGGAATGATAACAATCAACATTACCGAAATAGAAATAACAGTCGAACCTTTGACATCAGGGTAATTCTGTTGATCGCCAGAGGCAGCGATCTTGTTCACATGGACCACAGAGGTCTGAACATAATGCAGTGGCGGTACTGACTAGCAGTGCACCTATAGGTAATCAGGACTTGAATAACCAGGTTCATTCTTCTGCATGTTACTCATTTGACTTTGATATTGCGAATCGTTGCCAGGAATGTCTAACTTTATTTTAGAAAGACAGTACTACAGTTCTGAAGTGCGGACATCCTCTTCCTGCGGTTAGTCTCTCAGCCCATGACGGCACTGGTACTCTTGTATTCTCGAATGTTCGGACATTAAACAAACAAGGGAAAGTGGCACAAGTAGCAGCAGAAATGAGGGAATATAAAATCGAGGTTCTGGGAATGTGTGAAACAAAGTGGAAGGGGGTAGACAAGACGAAACTAATCACAGGTGAATTGGTGCTGTCCTCAGGACATTAAGACGAAAGTTCACACCACTGTGAAGGGGTAGCTCTTATGATATCTAAAGAAGCACAGAAAGCACTAATTAAATGGGAAGCTGTTGGACCCAGAATAATAACAGCTACTTTTAAAACAGCTAAAAAGAAAATAAATGTAAATGTCATCCAATGTTATGCACCAACTAACGTCAAAGAAGAGTTTGTGGAAGAAGCATTTTATACTAGACTACAGGAAATTATGGAAAAAGTAAAAAGAAGAGACATCACAATTTTGATGGGTGACATGAATGCAAAGATAGATACAGTCAACACCGGTTTTGAAGAAGTCATGGGAAAACATGGGCTAGGAATAATGAATGAAAATGGGGAACTATTCTCAAACTTCTGTGCTTCAAATCAACTGGCTATAGGAGGAAGCATGTTTCCACATAAGATAATACACAAGGCAACATGGATATCACCAGACCATAGAATAGAAAATCAGATTGATCATATATGCATAAACAAGAAGTTTAGATCATCATAGCAGGATGTAAAGGTATATAGAGGAGCAGATGTGGCATCAGATCACCACCTTCTGATAGCCAAAGTAAAAATGAAACTCAAGAGATATGCAACAGTGCAAAATTATAGACAACAATTTAATGAAGGACATCTAAGGAATCAAGAAACAAGAGACAAATTTGCGGTCACAATATCCAACAAATTCGAAGTGCTCCAACAGCTGGAAGATTTAGAGAATACAGAAGACTATTGGCAGCAAATCAAAACTGTATGGAATGAGACATGTGAAGAAATACTGGGCAAAAGGGAACGACAACAAAAAGCATGGATAACAACCGAAACCATCAATAAGATAGAAGACAGAAAAAACAAGAAAGCAGATTTAAACACAAGCAAAACCAGAAGTTCCAAAGCCAAGGCTCAAGAAGTGTACACAGAAGCAAACAAAGAAGTAAAAAGAAGTATCAAAAGAGACAAGAGGAAGTATATTGAGGAATTGGCAAAAGAGGCAGAAGATGCTGCAGCCAAAGGAAATATGAGAGAACTGTATAGCAGCACAAAGAAGCTAACAGTTGCCTCATAAAAGACAAGAATGGAAAACTGCTCAGCAATATACAAGAGCAAATGAAGAGGTGAACAGAATATTTTGAAGACCTTCTCAATAGACCATTTCCACAAAACCCCCCGGACATTCAGCCAGCAGAAGAGGGCTACAAATTAACGGTGAAAGACCAACGAAGGAAGAAATAAAGAAAGCCATAAAGCTTCTAAGAGATGGAAAAGCGTCTGGACCTGATGGCATTCCATCAGAGGCCATCAAAGCAGATATCGACACTGCTACAGAGATGTTATATAAATTACTTGGTAAAGTCTGGGAAAAGGAAGAGATACCAGCAGAATGGAAGGAAGGATATCTGGTTAAGTTGCCTAAGAAGGGAAATTTACAAGAGTGCACAAATTATAGAGGAATAAAGTTACTATCAGTGCCAGGAAAAGTATTAAACAGGATTATCCATGAGAGATTAAAAGAGTCCATAGACGAGAAACTGAGAGATGAACAAGCAGGTTTTCGACAAAACAGATCATGTACAGACCAGATAGCCACTTTGAGAATAATAGTTGAACAAAGTCTGGAATGGAATTCACCACTATACATCGGATTTGTGGACTACGAAAAGGCATTTGACAGTGTAGACAGATAACCACTTTGGAAATTGATGAGGCATTATGGAGTTCCTCTGAAGATCATTAATTTAATAAAGAAAACGTGTAAAGACATGACATGCAGAGTTCTTCACGAAGGGCAGCTTACAGAACCATTTGGGATAAGAACAGGAGTGCGACAGGGATGCCTCTTGTCTCCGTTTAATTTCTAACTAGCAATAGACTGGGTTATGATCTCGACAACACACAACAGAAATGGAATCCAGTGGACTCTGACTAAGGAGTTGGATGATCTGGATTTTGCTGATGCCTTGGCTCTTCTGTCCCATAACCGTAATCAGATGCAGGACAAATTGAAAACACTCGATGAGATGTCACAGCAATTGGGTCTGAATATACACAGGGAAAAGACAAAAATAATGAGAATAAATGCAGGTAATGATAACAGGGTTGAACCTGAAGAAACACCAATACAAGATATAGAATCGTACACATATCTTGGCAGCAATATAGATAAAGTTGGAGGGACAGACAGTGATATCAAACTAAGAATACAAAAAGCAAGAGGAGCTTTCATTGCATTGGGAAATATATGGAGATCAAGAGAAATCGGATCCATAACGAGAATAAGAATCTTCAACTCAAATGTGAAGTCAGTCCTATTGTATGGCTCTGAGACACGGAGAACAACAAAGACAACAACCAAAAAGCTACAGACTTTCATAATTGGGTGCTTGCGTAGAATAGAGGGATTAAAATGGTAAGACAAGGTTACCAACGTGGAACTGATGACAAGAACTAGACAAGTGCCAGTGGAACAAGAGATGAGAAGAAGACGATTTCGATGGATAGGACACACACTGAGGAAACTTGTTGATAGCATTACAAGGCAGTCCTTGTTCTGGAACCCCCAGGGCAAGAGTGGCAGAGGTAGACCAAGAAGCACATGGAGAAGAGAGCTGGAAACAGAGGTGAAAATGATGAGGAGAACGTGGAAAGAACTTGAGATGATGGCACCTGACAGGAGGACTTGGCATGTGTTTGTTAAAGGCCTATGCTCCTTTGGGAGTGGAGGGTTATG
Source organism: Oreohelix idahoensis (assembly GCA_024509875.1). Classification (NCBI taxonomy): domain Eukaryota; kingdom Metazoa; phylum Mollusca; class Gastropoda; order Stylommatophora; family Oreohelicidae; genus Oreohelix; species Oreohelix idahoensis. Next base: position 155,985 of record JAMPIV010010328.1, on the reverse strand, counting down.
AATGAATGAATGTTCCAATCACTGTTAGGTCTGAAAGATGAGTGACGAGGTCTTTATCCATCATCATATGAATAGAAGTTCTTTTGAGGTTGTTGTGACCTATTATTAAAATTGTACCTCCCTCTGAAATATCCAGTATTATTATCTCGATTAAATCGAAAACTTCTGTTTATGCTATAAGATCTTTGTCTGCATGGATTATATACTGAAGCACATTAAAAACGCACCACCTGTATAAACCAGGATCAGAGTGTGAAATGTAAATATAAGTGTTTACAAGTTTACATATTTGGAATCTTTATTCATTTTCCTATGAATCCATGCTGGTCATTAATTTGTACATTTGATTGTTATGAAATTCATTGCATTCTGTGCAGGCAAGGGAGAAAACCAAAAATGCAAAAAAATGCACGTGCGTTATCCTGCTGGAGAAGCTGCAAGTCTGGATAAATTGTGAACGCAGGAGCAACCAGTGCATCCAGAACCTCATCTCGATATGTCACAGCATTAACATTTCCACGGAAGACGTGAAGAGGCAAGCGATGGTGACAACTGAATCTTCCCCAAATGTGAATACTGCCACCTCCAAATCGTTTGTGCTGATGAACACAGCAATCTGCAAAGCGCTCTCCACACCGTCGCCAAATCCGCATACGTCCATCAGCAAAGGATATGTTGAATCTGCTCTCGTCTGTGAATAGGACAGCATTCCACTGCAGTCTAGTCCATCTGACATGTTGCTCTGCCCATTGCAGGCGCTGCTGACGATGTCTGTGAGTCAAGTTTGGCCCAAAATAAGGTCGTCTTGCAGTAAGGCCTGTATCTCTGAGTCGTCGTATGACTGTCATTCAAGAGACTTGCCCATGTCTACCCACTATTGCTCTTGCTGTTTGACTTGCCGGGAGAGTACGATTCCTTAGGTAACTCAGCACAATATGACGATCTTGCGCAGGGGTAGTAACTCGTGGTTGGCCACTCCAAAGTCTATCCCGGGCACTGCCAGTGGTCCCGTAACGTTCATTGAGACGTACAATAGTGCTGTGGTGGCAATTCATCCTTCTGGCAATGGCCCGCGAGCTCATTCCGGTCTCCAACATACCAATGGCTCGTTGGCGGTCGTTTTTCAGATAGTCGTGGCATTTCAAGCACATGTACTGGGTGTTTTGTCTCAACGGCTTTTTTATACCGAGTATACTGCCACAACGTGTACACATTTTCAGGGTCATAGATGTTGGGAATCGTGTTGCACGTGTAACTTTCATCGTTTTCATGTAGTCTGTACACAAACCCGTGGGTTGAATCATGCACTTTCCATTCCAGCAGCCATTCGCTCTCTACCTCATGGCAAACACGGGGAAAATCCATTCCCACACTTTTTTCCAGCTTCTCGGCATCAGTATATATAATAGTGGTGCGTTTTTAATGTGCTTCAGTATATATAACATAGTTCTAGCTGATGCCACCAGCAACGAATCCTTTTTGTTATTCTTGCCAAGATTCCTTCCCGGATGTGCAACTTGGTACTGTCGTCCCAGATTTTCTACATTAGCCACAGTCTCAGGCTTTCTCTCCTTCAAAAAGGATAAAACTGAAGACATCACTTTGTCTCTTAAAATTAAGTCAGTCAGCCCTTCAAAAGTTTTATCAATCTTAGACAAATAAACCCATCTTGAAAAGCAAAGCTTGATGGATGAAATGAATTCAGCAAAATCTTTAGCTGAATCAGGCAACAATGATTTCAGTTTCAATCTGTACCCATTTTCATCTAGTTGATACTTTTTTAGTAGCAAAGCCTTCACAGCATCATAATCATGTCTAGTCTGATCATCCATGGTTCAGACTGCAGTAAGAGCCTCACCCACTTACAAACTCATCAACCTGCAGGCCATGTAGCTTTATCAATCTTAAACTCTTGGCAACATGTCTCATTACTATTTAGAAAGCATGAAATATCGTCTATATTAGAATTAAATTTAGGCAAATTTAGCTTAAAAGCAGATGCATGGTCTTTTTTCCAGCCTCCTGAACTGGGTTAGCCTGTATATGTAGATTTTTAAATTTTTCCACCTCATGTTCTGCCATTCTTTGAGATTAGGCCAATTTTTTTCCCTCAAGAACTAAATCTTCCTGTCTTCTTTTCTCAGCTAATTCTTCCTGTCTTCTCTCCTCGGATAATTCTTCCTGTCTTCTCTTCTCAGCGAATTCTTCCTGTCTTCTCTTCTCAGCTAATTCTTCCTTCTTCTCCTCTCTATCTAATTGTCTCTTATCTCTGAGATCATTGTCTACATAGGTTCTCAAAGCTTCACCCTCCAAACCAAATTCTTTTCCAAACTTTACCAAATCCTCGAAGGTAGCCATAATTCACTATTAATGTGACCAACACTTGTGTGCACTAATACCTCAAATGAGGTATAAATAATGTGAACAATATTCGCAACAATTGTTCCACTAAACAATATCAATCACCTGCATAGAATTACAGATATTATCATAGGAGCAAAAACAAATAGATATACGAACAAAATCACAGTATAAAAGACTACAGTAGAAAGAGCCAACTCAAGATAATACTAATGAATGAACCAAGGCAGAAATTTCTGAATAGAAAAATAAAAAAAAATTCGGCTCTACCACATTTATGACAATACAAGCACGCTTTCACAACATATAATACATCTAATAACAGAACGATAGCAAGATTAGATGAACAAATTTACAAACAATAATGAAAAATGAACCAAATAAAAATACCATAAACCTGACAACAATTACATATTCACATATAAACAGGGCAAAACCACTAACAGAAATGGTTATGGTAATCTCAATAGTAGCAGTTAAACTCACAGCTTTGTAGTGCCGGCCCCACTATTTGAGAAAATCATAAACCAAACCTAAAGACCAGCCAATAATTCACGACCGTGGGATTGGTATTGTGAATTAATGGTTCCCTCGCCAACCAACCCGCCTATCTCACAAACATATAAATTCGAATATACACATACCATGAAAAAGAAAGGACCCTGTCAAACAAAATTCTTCAAGCCCCACACTGTATGTAACAATAAATCTACTTATCTGTTATATGAACAAAGTTCCTCCTGGCTCCAGTCTCTAGCTCAGGAATGACGATTCACATACAGTGCGGCACTCAGGGTTTGACTTGAAACATTAGCTTGTAGCCTATACACTCCGCCATCTTGAAAAATCTTTCCCCTAGCAAACACTGGAAAATCTCGTAGCCCAACTGGCTTGAAAAAAAATTACTGTACCACATATGTTCAAAATCCCGGCTTGAAACCTCAAAAATTAGGCAGCTGTTACGCGTTGTTTTATGTTAATGTTAATATTCTATATATCAAGATGGTTCATGATGGCCAAGATAACTTCTAGGGTAGTAAATCTTTCTGACACTGTAACCAACCGACACCATTCAGAATTATTTAAAATACACCTGGCGACGTGGACAATGTAATTTATTCAGGACTGCACGCAGCTCCACAGGTAATACATCTTTGGTCAACAATATAATGGCATATAATCGACAGTAAGTCCATGTCAAAAGGCTGTCATATTAGCTCTCAATATCTTTATATATTTTTATTAATAATCACAGAACTCCATCATAAACACTTCAAACGCAGGAGCTCATAATCGTACGTCCACTCGCCATTAAAAACACAATGCGCCCTCTCTGCCCTTCTCTCCCACCAGTCACCTGTCTCACGAGACCCAGCCAAGCATATCGGCTTAAGGTAGCTCACCCGTCTTTTCCAGTGACCCGTGTAAAATAAACAAACGCTGAGCTAAAGCTATATAATTCACACCTGTTATGAATTTTAATCATAACACCGATGTGTATGCGTGTTAGATATACATGACCGATGTTTGTAATTTGTAAATATACATGAACGATGTGTATGAGTTTAGATATGCATGACCGATGTGTGTGAGTGTTCAGTATAAGTGGCCGATGTGCGCGAGTTTTAGATATTCATGACCGATCTGTGCCCGTTTTAGGTATACATGACCGATATGTGTGAGTTTTAGATATACATGACCGATGCGTGTGTGAGTTTTAAATATACATGGCCGATGTGTGCGAGTGTTAGATATACGTGAACGTTATGTGTGTAATTTTTAGATATTCATGACCGATGTGTGTGAGTGTAAGATATACATGACCGATGTGTTAGTGTTAGATATACAGGTCAGACGTGTGAGTGTTAAATATACTTGGCCGACGTGTGAGTGTTAGATATACGTGATCGATGTGTGTGACTGTTAGATAAACATGACCATTGTGTGAGTGTTAGATATTCATGACCGATGTGAGAGTGTTTGATACACATAACCGATGTGTGTGAGTGTTCAGTTTACGTAGCCAAAGTGTGTGAGTGTTAGATATTTATAACCGATGTGTGTGCGGTTGAGATATACATGACCGATGTGTATGATTTTTATATATACATGGCCGATGTGTGTGAGTTTTAGATATACATGACCGATGAGTGTGAGTTTTAAATATACATTGCCGATTTGTGTGAAATTGAGATATATATGGCCGGTGTGTGTGAGTGTTAGACATACCTGACCGATGTTTGTGAGTTTTAGATATACATGACCGAAGTGTGTGAGCTTTAGATATACATAACCGATGTGTGTGAGTGTTAGATATTCATGACCGATGTGTGTGAGTTTTAGATATACATGACGATGTGTATCAGTGTAGCAAAGTTTGATTTTGCTGGGGAGGTTATGATGGTATCCTAAAAAGAGTGATATCAGTGTCTGCATTAACCGTGTGAGGTCAAGCACATGTAGGCCCCTGACTCTAAAAGATGATAATGAAATATATGCAGGTAACCTAACGCTACCTCCCTGGATCTCACACGGTCACTATTTTGGCTCTAGTGTCTGGTGTATGATGTACCTAGTGTCTAGGGGAGAAATGAAATGATGGTACACAACACACAAACACTTTAATTTTCTATGAGGAAGTGAATAAAAACAGTGGTTAAGTTTTTCTTTAAAAAATGGATGTTTTTTCTGTACAATTTATTCTGCCTGTCCAGTCATATTTTTTGGACAGGTCTTTGAAAATGAGGACAAGATAGTTTACAGAAAAGATCAACTAAAAATATATGGACTCTTTGTCCACTAACTATAAAGTTAATATATATATATCTTTCCTGTTGAAATGTTCACAGCTTACACTTTATTCATCTAATAGGGAGAGTCACTGTGTATGAGGGGCTGTAATGTCATCATACCCCATAAACTTCCTGAGTATGATTTTGAAATACTTGAGTTTATTCAATCGAAAGTGTCAGATATACCCAGATGCTTAACAGAAAATCTCGCTCTCTCAAAATGCCCAGCTCCTCCCGTTATCTTTTGACAGCATAAACGACTGGTCGGAGACTTGATAGCTTTATTCTCACTCAGCAGGTTTCCTGTTACCAGCTGGCTACAGGAAATAAAACCTCTGCAACAAAAGGACACCCTGGCCTTTTATCTCTGATCACTTATATTTTAATTATTTTCCTCTGGTGATATGGGGTCAGCCTCGCGTGCATTACAGGTGCACTCGCCCCTAATTTTACATGACTCACACCGTGCTGTGACCACACCTCAGGTCCCTATGGCAGATACGCCACTGTACGTTTACATATTTTTCCTCAATAAAATAATGTGGAGTAACCACATTTCCTTTTGTATGATTTTCTCTTCTTTTTCTTTTTTAAATATAAATGCTTCAGGCATGTTGAACAGTGTTCATGGAACACGGAGGCTTACTAATATATTCTAATGCAATAATATTAAAACAAAATCATGACAACATACATCAGTTAGATACAGTTCAATGTGATAACTCAACGATGTCTGCTCCCGGCACGTCTTTCACTTTCCCCAACAGCAGTATCTAACTTTGGCAATGGGATTAAACATAGTAATTCATAAAGCATTCTTACCACAAATTTCAAGAAATATAAACAAATGACGCTGACTTGCAAAGAAGTGGCCTCAGTTTCTTCTGCTCTGTCCAGACTGTGAATACTTCTTTATTTAATTTTAAAATTAACACAGCTGATCTCAGCGTATTTGAATGAAAACTTTTGTTCAACTGGCACTGAGCATTGAAAGCTTTTTGCTAATATTTATTAGCACTGACCAATCGAAAGCTTGCGACTACCAGAATTCAAATGCAGTTTTTGAAAAACAAAAATAATTCCAAACAAACTCTGCGTCTGGTAGTGTCACCGTTAGCTTTGCTAGGAGCATTACAATGCTCAGGCAGGCATTATATAAAAAGTGATTTGGTTTTGCTGAAGTGGGGAAGTATAAAAAATGGTTTAAGAAATAAGAATGGATTTGAATAAAGACTATTTGTCTTGCTAGAAGGGAGATGAAATGAGTGAAGTAATACTTTGATCAAAGGGAGGAGACTCTGAATATTAAGGTCAGGGGAGGAAAGTGCTTAATTACACTTAAGTAGGTGTGGTGAGTCAGTAATTATGGTTGAGAAAATGTACATATAAGAATTTTGTAACAAGCTTAGGAGAAGACAATATAATGTTAAGTCAAATCATGCAAAGGGAGACAACGGGGAATTAACTCCCTTATATGATTTAGTGAGCTGAGAGAAAAAAAATATGCACGAGAAAAGTCTGAGTGAAGTTTAGAAGGATAACGAGCGACACTTCACTGAGTTGTTTACACAGCAAATAACGTGAACATATTTCAGCTGAGTAAAAAGTAGAGCGGACCAATCGGTTAACAGTAAACAAGGACAGATGAGCTGATAATGATATTTTAAGAAGGAGAACGAATTTGGACAAGTGAGAGAGCGGTCGCATGTTTGAAGAGCTGTCCTAGATAAGGAACTAGAGCGGCGAGAATGACTTTCTGCCGGGCTCTCAACTTCAAAACTCTGTGGGAGACAGAATGTTTTCTTCTGAAGATTCTATTGATCTAGTTAGAGTAGTAGAAACCATTCAAATATGAAAGACAAAGTTGTGATTAAAGTATAAGCTTAGCGTTAAGGTGTGATAGTAAGCAATATGAGTGTTGTGAGGATTCTGTGAAACCAAAGTAAGTAGGACCTTTACTCATATACTTGATAGACTTTGAAAACAGTTTAAGAATGTGTGCAGAAGCTGAGATGCAGTATTACAAGGTTAACGACGCTTCCAACTAAGGAACGCATGATAATAAGAAATGATGCTGAGGCTACAAAATTGACTATGAGTGGGTAACATAAGATTAAGGAAGGACCTAAGAAGATTTACAGAAGAATATTGAACTGATAGCCGAGCTGGGCTATTACATAATGTATTTGGAGATATCGTCTGCTATAAGTAAGACGAGTAAAGAATTGAAGGGTGATTGCAGCTACAAGTTAAATCATGCGCTCTCTAGCAGGTATAAGTATATGGACTGCAACAAGTGTACTCAATGAGTTGATTGGCATATATGAATTATAAAATGATTGTATTATGTTTAATATGAGATAGACATGACAGGATTAGTGAAGGAGAGAAACCAAACTCAGGAAAGAGTTGATTAAAGGCTTGGGAGAAGCCAGAATAAATAAGATAGCCTTAAAGAAAGAAAATACGCATAAACCATACCTGAATATGTTCTCAGGCAGAGAGCTATAACTATATATTTATAGGTATATGAATGTGCCCAGGAGGAATTGGACATACAAGAGGCAGTTAGGAAATGTTTGTACCTGGAATTTGTACTACATGCCTCTTGTTATGATGGAATTTTGATATGTAAATAAACCACTTGTTTTGATGGAACACTTCTCAAGTTGGGTTAAGTCTCTAAAAGGTTGTTGAGTGCTAGGGTAAAGAAGATAATAGACATAAAGAAAATACCTACTATACGAAGTTGTCACTAAGTAACATCACAAGAAGGGATGGAACGAGTTTAGGTTGGAAGCTTGAGATATATATCATCCAGGAATAGTCAACTCTGGCGGTGATGGCCAGTATTAAGATATACTCTTACTTGGGAGATAGGTCAATAGATCAAATTGACAAATAGAAGGTAGACAACTAGGCCTGCCCCTGTCACCTAGTTTACTAACACCAGTCCTAGGAGTTCACCACCACTGTGACAGTAGTCGATTGGCCAGTCTGCTTTAGTTATGCCAATACAAAAAGATGTTTCGTTTTGGATTACATTTTTCCTACCGCTCCCCTTTTCCCTTATACTCTTTTCACACAAGCGAATTTGAATTTACCTAAATGCCTCTTTTCTAAGCTGCCGTCCCCACTAATGTTATGAAAAACAAGCAGGAACAACAGTCTGTCTGGTCGCGCGTCCGTAGACATTTAGTATTTTCTCAATAACTCAACTAATACTTGGACTATCATATTATTTAAAACACATTCTTGCTCAGGTGACTCTACGCTATACTACCATATGATTTTTATGGTCAGTTTCAGTATGGTTTTAGATTTTCAATTTTGTCACGGTCATCGTCAAATAAAAATTTTACACAAGACCGCCATCTTTCCCTCTCTTTCATCTCGCCAGCATGTATTTTCAAATAACTAACTTGTTTTAGTGACGTCAGAAATACTACCGCGAGGATGAAATAAAATATTGTCTGCGTGTTTGCCTCTGATGGCTTTGCTCTAGCGTATATATATGCATGGCAGAATGTGTCAAGCGAAGCGGGGTTTTGCGTGGCGGGTTAAGAATTGGCGTTAATAATTTGTATTGTATCGTGTAACACTACCAAAAAATGTAAGGATTACTACTGATTACCAGCGTTAAAGTTAAATATTACGTTAATTCAGACAGTAGTTTGGCGGCACAATTCCGCAAAATCGTTAATTGTAAGTCTTGTCGCAGCCTCTATCAGATCGGGCAAAATGTTAAAATGTACGTCACAAGGAAAGCGAGTAGGGTTTTAAACGGTGGGATCGTTCTAAGCCGTTCCAAGGCATAAAATCAGCGCTATGCTGGCGTGTGAGAGTATCACCGTCAGACACAATAGGGCGGGTTTATTTATTATCATTTTATGACTAAAATCTTACTGAAATGAGCGATTATTCTCGCAGATTTTACTACAATCAGTTTTAGATTTACATGAACAGATTTACAAATCAGAAGTGTGAGTATTAGCTATACATGGCCGATGTGTGAGTGTTAGATATACAAGACCGATTTGTGAATGTTAGATATACATGACCGATATGTGAGTGTTAGGTATTTATGACCGATGTGAAAGTCTTAGATATACATGACCGATGTGTGCGAGTGTTCATTTTACGTGGCCGATGTGTATGGCCAATACACTTGAGTATTCGATCCCAACCACAACAGGACATACCGTCCTGTCTACCAGCTTTAGCTAGAATTAAGTGTCTAACACAGAGGCTTTCAAACTGTGCGTCGCGAATCCCAGGGGCGTCGCGGCCCTCGGCTAAGGGCGTCGCGGTGGCTTGGGAAAAGTGTTGGGCTCGATAGTATAAGCCAAGGTCCTTCAATAAATATAGATCTTCTTAGGACGACATGTTTGCGCCGAGGTATTATTACATGTACCAATACGTGTCATTAGGTACTAGAAGTTATTTACAAATGCACCATAAAACTCCAGAGCAGGTCTATGTTACGAACAGCTGATCACTAACTCTGATGTCATCATGGCGGATGCTGGTGTAAAGCAAGAGAAGCTTATTGATATTTCATTGGACTCCACACTGAAATCAAAGTTCGACTCTTCATCACTACCAGAGTTTTGGAGCTTGGTGAACCAGGAATATACAGAAGTAGGCAGCAAGGCCCTACGAGTTTTGATTCAATTTGCAACATCCTACTTGTGTGAGACAGGGTTTTCTGCATTGGCCGCCATCAAAACAAAATACAGATCGCGATTGAACGTCGAGAAAGAGATTCGAATCGCAATTTCCAAATTTGTGCCCAGATTTGAAGACCTGATGATGAAGAAGCAAGCTCATCTTTCTCATTGACTTTGTGACTAGTATAAGGTGTCATAAAACTGTAAGTTGATTAAATTAATTTAGTTTTTCATTTACAAAATAAATACAGTGTTATTTATTTTGTGTCCGAAACTTAACTTATTTACCCCCCACAATTGGTATCAGATGTAAAATATGCACATTCAGAAGTCATTAATATCTTTTTGGGTACAATTGCTTATATATAATATATAGTATAGAGAGGAGCCGCGGTGATTTATGCACAGGTCAAGGGAGCCGCGGACCAAAACAGTTTGAAAACCTCTGGTCTAACAAATAACATGAACGCCTCCTCGTCGCGGAGTGACATATATTTTGATTTTCTAAGTCGTTCACATTTTTCTCCGATAATTTTCTTCTCTTTTTCTTCAGGGCAAGCCACTAAAGCTCTGTTGTCTACTGCAAATGTACTCTCCATAGCTTTCTTTTGGCTACATCCTGCTGAAATAGCTCTGATCTGTAAGTGTCAATCTTATTTGTGACAACCCCTGTTTCGTTTATTCGATTATGCTTGATTCCTGCTGCGGGCTTGCCATTAGATTCTTGATCTGGGGAAATGTCTAATGAATTAACTGGTTCCCCGGGTTCAGTCTGTGACGCAATATTTCGCTAGCAGGCGAAGACGTGTCCTTCACCTGCACCTGCGCGGAGGACATTATATTCTATTCGCTATGACTTGGCCAATGACGTAATTTCCTTCGAGCGACAAGAATTGTGCTCGCATACGATTATGTAACTGGAGACCTGCGTCTATGAGAGTCGTTTCCTATCTCCTGTTTGTTTCATCCCCTCTGGTCTTAGAACGGGACACCGGCGACCATATCTGTCAAATTCCCTGGTCAAACGAGAAATGAATCTTTTATCTCAGTTGGCACGATCAATTCTCTCGTCTTTGACACCAGTTCTACTCACTGCTTTCCTGTCCAGGTGTTCAATCAGGTCTGATAAAGACTATTTAACTTGTGTGTTAGCATTATTTTTTGCTTGTTGTTCCAAAGTTGTCAGAGGTCACCTAGCCCTAAAGTGGAATTACCTTAATACTTGTCTAATACCAATTGCATATTAGGACGGATTTTCTTGTGATCAGAGTGAGCACACTTAGTTATCTCAAAGATATTATAAATTGTCCCTATAATTGACAAGTAAAAAAACTACGAGTTAATTTTCATAAATGACTGTGGGACCTCAAGACGCAGCAATAGAGACCGCAGTCAGCGACTCATAGCTTGACTGCCTGCGTCAGGACCAGCGAACCAGAGCTGGTAAAGACCGCACTCTACCACCACGTGGTGGTCCTGGAAACAGTCTGCAGCTGTGCAGTCTGGCTGAGCGAGTGTGGATCGAAATGGGAAGGCAAACCCGGTCCTAAAAAATGCCGTGCAGAAGTCGGATGTGTCGACCGAAAGGTGCAGATATCACAGCTTAGGCGTAAACAGACACAACGCAACCACCGTCCTTTTCAGGGCGAACTAGGAAGAAGAAGGAAGAAGAAGAAGATAAATGACTGTGTATGTCTATATAAATATATTAGTTATAATAATTTTCAAAATTCTATTAGTGCTGTAAATTTTTTGATGGTTGTAAATAACTTTTGTAAAATGGTTGTTGTTGTCATTGATCCAGCAGAACTTGGGCAGTCGCCCTTCGGCCCAATACTATTTAGAGGTGTCTGCAATGTGTAAAAGGGTATTACACAAACATTTGTTTTACCCTTTTGTAAGCCGGTTTTTCCGGCCAGCGATCTCACGATCGATAAACATTTTCACTGATTTGCCGTAGTGGCCAAGCCTGCGAGCCAAACCCTCACCTATGTGTAGATTTATAGTAGTTGTCAATGGGGATGGCCTAAGGAATGATGTCAAGAAGGTATCCAGATATTGGCTCGTTAAGAAAGAAAGAGACCTATTCGAGATTAGGACAAGAAGAATACTATCCACTAGAAAGTGTTTTCTAATATATCATAGAAAGTTCTCTATTTTCCTTCCAGCTTAGACCGCAGTGATACATTAACGAACCAGGTAATGATCAAAGCGGCTATATGGTTTATTAGCTAACTATGTACATATATATAGGGTTAATAGAAAGTTAAATGGATGATGGTGAAAGACAGTTCACAAACACACAGATGAAATGTAAACATGTAATTAATTTAATATGAGAGGGAACATATGTAATTAATGAAATGATGTGATATGTTAAGTGTTACCTGAGTGATGTCAATGTTTCTACGTGTCGCTGCACTTTCCTCTACTGTATGATTATACACATTTATGCATAGACTGTCCAATTATGTGCTATTATTAACAGAAATGCGTCTACGATGATTTAAATTTCACAGTATTTTTAGAATAAAACCAATTGATGCTTCCCGCCACAGAAAAAGCTGCGATCTTGCTGGCAAGGAACTTGGTCAACCGAACGAGCTCAAAACTAAAGTAGCGACCTTAAATAGCTGGCAAACAGCCGTGCGCCAACAAGGTGTCTGGCGAGAGGCTTGCGTTGATCATTTTTAATTTTCTCAAAACAAAACAAAAGTAAAAAAATTAGTGAAATGTGAAAGTTGAACGTCTCTGTTTGCTTATTTCTGTGTTATTACAAAAGTTAACATGACTATTTTTTTCTTCTGTTTCTAGGAAGTTCTTATGATGACGTCAACTCAACTCTACCAATTATAAATTTGGTGTCAGAAAACTGGACCAACATGTCGATGAGTGGACGTGGCATGCTTCCAAGTGGCGACGGTTCACACAGACAGTGTGGCATGTGGATGAACAATCTCTCATCAAAACAGAACTGTGCAGTGCCAGTCTATATTCGCAGCGCCGCCCCATACTCCTTGACGCCCTCTACAACTTCCAGCTCAGCAATAGGGAACATGGCGTCGGTAAGAATAATCCTAGCATTAATTCTGTTCTGCGTTTGTTCTGAAAAAGACATTTGTTACGTTGTGTCGCCTTTTACAGCAAATCTGCGATATTTGCGCCTTTCGGCCCGACACATCCGGTTTTAGCATGGCATTTTTGGGACCGGGTTAGCCTTCCCTCTTCAATCCCTACTCTCTCAGCCAGACTGCAGTGATGCAGCCTGTTTCCAGGACCACCACTTGGAGGTGGAGTTGGGTCTTGGTCAGCTCTGGTTTGCTGACCCTGACGCAAGCAGTCAAACTTTGGGTCGCTGACTGCATTTATCACAGTTGCTGCGTCTTCGGTCCCCTTACCATAATTAGTTTTAGTTATTTGACAACAGCGTTATCTAACGTTGCGCTTGATGACTAAAGTTTGTACAGCCCACCTTCGTATAGTCAGACTAGCTTGTTGATGTCAGTCCACGCGGGAGTAGAAGAGATCGAAAACCAACTAAAACTTTGACAGTAGCTAAAGAAAAGAGATGGCAAACCAATGAAAACATTGACAGAACCTAAAGGGAGGAGACGGAAAACCAACGAAAACATTGACAGGTGCTTAAGATAAGAGATTGGAGACTAACTAAAACATTGACAGGAGCTAAAGAGAGGAGATGACAGACAAACGAGAGCATTGACAGTTGCTAAAGAGATGAGATTGGAGACTAAAACAATGACATGATTTAAGAGAGGAGATGGGAGACCAAAGAAAATACTGAAGGCAACTAAAGAGAGGAGATGGAAAACCAACACAACGTTAGAGGTGCTAAAGAGAATAGGTTAGAGACCAACTAAAACATTGTGACCTTAGTTAAAAAAGGAGATGGAAGCCCAACAAAAGCATTGACAGTAGCTAAACAGAGGAGATGGGAGACCAACTAAAACGTTGACATGAGTTAAAGGGAGGAATTCTGACCCAAGTGCCCCACCTTGAAGTGGTGGGTCGGCTTGAGTGTCTTGAGGAAATTTTGAGCTATATCGGCGGGAGCTTTTGCAGACACCTGATGAGAGCCAGTCATTGGAAGTCAGGCTGCCGACACCTCTTCTAACAACGAAGGCAAAAACTAGAATAGGCACCTGGAACATACGAACAATGCAGGAAGCTGGAAGGACAGCACAGGTAGCAGGAGAGATGAGACGATACAAAATAAAACTCTTAGGACAAGCAGAAACGAGAATAAATGGAACTGGTGAATTCATGACCAATACAGGGGAAAATGTCATATATTCAGGACACGAGGATGAAGACCACACACACAGAGAAGGGGTTGCTATTATGATGTCACAGGAAGCCAGAAAAGCATTAATAGAATGGAAACCGATATCACCCAGGATAATAACGGCAAGATTCCAGAGGAAAGGAAGAAATATCACCATCATTCAGTGTTATGCCCCTACTAACAATGCAGATGATGATAAGAAGCAAGATTTATATAATAAACTCCAAGGAACACTGGACAAAACACACAGGAGAGACATTAAGATAGTAATGGGAGATTTAAATGCAAAAGTAGGAGCAGACAACAAAAACTGGGAACTAATCATGGAAAAGAATGGCATTGGAAACAGAAATGAAAATGGAGAGCATTTTGTAAACTTTTGTGATTTGAATGATCTAGTCATCGGAGGGACTATCTTTCCACACAAAGACATACACAAGATTACATGGAACTCCCCAGATGGGCACACGCAAAGTCAGATAGACCACTTCACCACAGTAAGAAAGGGGAGACGCTGCCTACAATATGTTAGAGTAAAGAGAGGAGCTGTCGTAACGTCAGACCACCACCTTCTAATGGCATAACTGATAATAAAATTGAGGGCGCAGAAAGAGCAAGCCTGAAATATAATACCCAGAACCTTATGAACAAAGACACAAGAGTTCAGTTCAACCTAAAGTTAAGAAATAGATTTGAAGCACTGGAGAACCTGGAAGAGGAAAGTATAGATAACCATTGGTGCACAATTCAGGAAGCATGCAGGAATACATGTGAAGAGGTTCTTGGCAAAAGAAATAAACAACAGAAGGAATGGTTCACAGAAAACACATGTAACCTCATGAGAGAAAGAAGAGACATCAAACAGCAAGTAAACAACTGTAAAGAGGCAGAACAGAAAACACAACTGCTCACAAAATAATGGGAGCTAAACAGGAAATTGAACAAGAGTGCCAGGCAAGATAAAAGAGAATTTATTGAAAAACTAACAGAGGAAGCCGAGACTGTGACAAAAAAGGAAATTTGAAAACATTATATAATATTACTAGAACTTTATCTAAGAAACTGCTAAACCACAATACAACAGTGAAGAGCAGAGAAGGGCAAAGCATTAGCAATGAAGAGAAACAAAGGGCCAGATGGGCTGAATATTTTAAGAAAATCCTATACCGAAACCAACCAATACAGCAATCCATCATAGAATCAGCAGAAGAGCCACTACAGTGCAACATGAACCCACCCACTAAACAAGAGATCTCTCGGGCAATAAAACAGCTGAAAAATGGGAAAGCCGCAGGACCAGATGGAATTCCACAGAATCCCTGAAGGCAGATATACCATACACTACAGAGTTGCTACACCAGCTCTTCAAGAAAATCTGGGAAAAAGAGGTCATCCCAAAGAGCTGGAAGGAAGGCCACATTATCAAGCTGCCAAAGAAAGGAAACTTGACTATGTAGCAACGGAGGGGGTATAAGACTACCAGCAGTGGCTGGACAAATTTTGACCGGAGTATTATTTGACCGTATTAAGAAGGCAGTGGATACTAAACTCAGAGTGGTGCAGGCAGGATTTCGTGCGAGAAGATCTATCTTCATGCACAGACCAGATAGCAACACTCAGAATCATCATAGAACAATCAAATGTATGGCAGACCCCCATGTATAGAAATTTTTTTCAAAAAATTTCAACATTATAGACCGTATTGTAATATGGAAAATCCTGAGACATTATGAGAGAAATTCATTAAAATCATCCAAGATGGCAAGGAGGCCTCATGCAAAGTAGTACACAAAGGAAAACCATCAGAGCCCTTCACAGTACACAGTGGGTTCAGACAGGGATGTCTGCTTTCACCAACAATTTTTCTCATGGTCATAGACTGGGTTATGAGACAGACAACAGAGGGAGATAAAACTGGAATACAGTGGACATTTAACAAACAACTGGAGGATCTAGACTATGCAGATGATTTGTGCCTTCTATCATATATACAGCAAGATATGCAGGAGAAAACAAATAGATTAGTAACAGAAGCAGCAAAGTTGGGACAACACATAAATGTAAAAATAAACCAAAAGAAATAAGAATAAAAAATAGGCAGATGGACTCGATGAAGATCAATGATCAAGTCGCGCTAGCGTAGTGGTTACCACACTGCGCTGGCGACCGGGTGACCCAGGATCAAACCCGGGCGAGGACATTTGAAGATTTTCGTCAACCGGGATTTGGACTGGATTAACTCGTGCCCTGGCCCAGAGGCCAAATGTAATAACAAATATAGAGCTAAGGAAAATATGTGGGCAACATCCAATACAAACAGAAATTAAGGTAAGAAAGTGAGGATGGATAGGACAAACACTCTGAAGAGAAAAAAACACTCTGAAGAGAAAGCACAGTCAGAATTGCCCTTGACTGGAACCCACAGGGGAAAAGAAGAGTTGGGAGGCCAAAGAGAACTTGGAGAAGAACTGTTGGAGAGGAGGCCAAAGAGAACTTGGAGAAGAACTGTTGGAGAGGAGGCCAAACAGAACTTAGAGAAGAACTGTTGAAGGGAGGCGAGGGAAATTGGAATGGCTTGGGCACAGATGAAAAAGACAGATCATAATAGAAATCGATGGAGAGCAACAGTTTCTGCCCTATGTTCCACAGGGAACGACAAGGAATGATGATGATGAAAGGGAGGAATTGTAAACCAAAGAAAAATATGAGAGGTGCTAAAAAAATGGAGACGGGAATTGAAACAATTTCCGAGAAACTGAAGAAAAGGATGTCAACATAAACACAGATAAAACGGACGGAAGGGACGAAGAGCCATATTTTAGTCAGGTAACGGACACGATTGCTTTTGAAAAAAATGATGATGGCGCTTGCAATATAAAACCCTTACTAAGTTATACCGACAACGTCTACACTAAACTATACCAACAATGTCTACACTAAACTATACTGACAATGTCTGCACTAAACTAACTACAAAGTTATACCGACAATGTTTGCACTAAATTATACCGACAATGTCCACACTAAACTAGCTACAAAGCTATACCGACAAAGTTTGCAAAAAATTATACCGACAATGTTAGCGCTAAATTATACCTAAAAGAGGTGCAGCAGGCCCAACAAGGCAAATGGAATACATGGGAAGGAGCCCTGCAAAGGTAATTGACATGGAGTTATATATGGCATTTGGCACCTCTTAGACTCAGCTTTATTATCAGATCAACGTATGACCTGCCATCGTCCGCAAACCTTGTGAGACGGTGAAAGTCTGATGGTGCTCAGTTCCCCCTGTGCCATGAGAGGCAGACTTCTTGACTGTACAAATGACTGGTAGATGGCATTAGACCTACCTGGGCTAAGGGCATATCCAGAGAGTATAAGAAGATCTCGAAGACAGCTAGATATAGTGCTGCATTCCTCATCATCGCACCAGATTATAATGATTGAGCTGACCGTGTCATTTGAATTCAGATTGGACGAGCAACACTCGTTTGAAGCGGCCAAGTGGAATGATCTGGCCGCGGATCTGAGACACGATGGGTTCACTGCAAGGGTCATGGCGGTTGAGGTGGGTGCAAGAGGTCTCGTGGCTGCCTCAGTGTATGATCTACTGAAACTGTTGGGGTTGAAGGGACATCCAAGAACAAGGGCACTTAAGAGGCTCAGCGAAACTGCGAAAAAGGCAACGTGCTGTCCAGGTAGGTCTACTGCCATCTCCCAGTCATTTCCACAGTCAAAAAGAGATGGTAAACTGCTACTTGATTTACTTGGTTTGGGATGTGCTGACTTTCTTGCTCTCAAAAAGTATGTATTTGCAGTGCTCGGTCTGACTTTGCTGTTTGCCTTCACCCTTGCCAGGTGTATTGTAGCAGCCAGCTCATTTAGTACTTTGTTGTGGCGTCATGTGTATCGCCCTTGCCCTAATGACACCTTGCAAGCTGAGAGCACGTGTTCAAGTGTCTGCCTCTCATGGTACATGGGGCACTGAGCCATCATCAGACTTTCCCCATCTCACAAGGTTTGTGGACGATGGCAGTCTAAGAAGTGCCATATGCCATATATCATTCCATGTCAAGGACCTTTGCAGGGCTCCTTCACATGTAGTCCATTAGATTTGTTGGGCCTGCTGCACCGATTTTAGCATCCTCTTATCATTCTCAGTTTCTCTTATCTCCTGAATTACCACGTCTCTGCGTTCCCTGTTTGATGCCTTAGACCACCAACGGATGTCTCCACGGCCAAATCCCCGTCTATTCGTCTGTGTGTTTCCTATTACCTCCTTCAGCTTGAGCGACTTTTGGGCAGCACCAACAGCTTCATCCACTTTCCACTTCCTTCTAGTTTTTAGTGTGGGCTGAATGGATTTAATTACGTCATTTGCTGACTTGCACAGCATCATTGCGAGCCTTGCCTTTCCTGCTTTGTGTTCTTCAACAACTGACTTGAGAGGAAGCACATTTACATTTTAGTCAATGGTGGCTTGTGTGTGCCATATTTTGAAGCAGAGTTTTGGGTGGAGGTGAAGATGATCATCGCAACCCTCGCAAATAAAATGTGTTCTTTTTGGAGAATCTGGTTTGCTGCAGACTCTATATCTTCTGTCTTTTTTTCTGTGTAAGCTATCATATGCTTAGCTCCTTCAAGCCTCTGAATTGGGTTGGCTGTCCTTGGTCTTCCGGGGGTTGCTTGATACTCCTTTGTGGCTCGGGCATTAGATCGGCGGCCCACTGCAGCAAAGCATCAATTAGTGATAGTTTGAACTGTTTTAGTGTCATTTTTCTTCTGCCTGTGAGCCTATAGAGGATGAAAGCATTGGTAAAATGAATTTCCATTATCCTTTTTTGCTTCCTTATCCCTCCATCCGATACAAAGCAAAGATGGATCTTTAGTTTGCCAGCATTTCCGTTCCATGTGTGGTATGGAAAGTGCTTTTATTTCTAATGGAAAGCCAATTCGGTTTGGCTGGAGGGTGCCAGTATAGTATTGCTTTTGCTGAAGCAAATAGTCAATGAGTGCCATGGTGGTGTAGAACCTGTCTGCAAATATATGATAACCAGTTCCAATTTGCTGCAATAGAGTTCCAAAGACTTTTATTGCAATCCCACTATTGGTTTCTGTGCTTGGATTATATGAGGTATCCGCTCCATAATACGTAAGCAGGGATAAAACATACCCAGTGGTACTGTCAACAAGACCAAAACTCTTTATATGATACTTACTAGGCTTAGTTGCATTAAATTGCTTGTATTTCCATCTCCCTTTAAATCCTACAATCATTTCATCAACCAAAACATTTTCAAAGGGCGTAAAGGCATTATTGAAATTTTCAATCAAAGAGTTGATGAATGGCTCCACTTTACTTTTTCCCTCAGCATCAGGCTGTCCCACATGCAACATTGTTTGATAGATAGACAAAAATCTATCTCTTTCAAAGTTTTTGTGATAAAATGGAGCATAAAGGCAATCAGTTTCTGATGAATAATAATCTCTAATAGAAGGTCTGGGATCAATGCCCATATAATTTATTGTGGCTATACATTTTAACAACTCATACTTTGATAGTGCTGTCCAGTTTGAAAATCTTGATCTTTTTAGAGATGGATTATTTTTAAGTACTTTAAGTTTTGCATACTCATTTACAGAATGTACTAATGAATTTGCAATGTCATGAGTAAACAATGTCTTATAGCAGTCAAATGGAATTGATGCCTCACCAAGACCTAAGTCATCATTTACTCCTCGTGTGCGACCGTATTTGGGATGAAATCTAAATGCGTTTTGGGTCTCTGTAATACGGATGTTTGGTACTGAAATCCATTCATCACCAATTGTCCATTGTTGCCACTTGGTACTAATGCGTTTCCTCCTTTTTGTCGATGATTTGGTCAAAACTTTGTGTCGTTTTGTAGCACTAAAGACTGGCTGTGACCACGCCCCCTCCTCACTAGAACTAGATTCTTTATTAACGTCAAATTCGAAATCATTAATGACATCATCTTCACTAAACTCATCAAACATACACAGTTCCCTAGCCTTTTCTACAGATAAAAAAGACCTACGTTTTGATAAACATGATGTGGTTGGTTCGCTAGACATCGTCTGTATAAACAACAATAATCACCTGATCGAAAGCTGACAGATTTACTGTTTTTTCACAGTGAAATTTGCTAGAACAAGCGTGTTTCCCAGTCACAACTCAAAGATAGCGCTCTTCTCAATAAAAAAAAAGAGTAACTTCCGTTATGTTAAAATACCAAATTACGAAAATACGGAACAAATTGTACGCAACACAAAAGTGACGCTATGAGAGTTATATCGGCTTATAAGGGCGTTTACGGAAGTTCGCTACCAGCGTCGTTTCGGCCTGTAAGAGTACCAACAGTGTCCACACTGGTCTATACCGACTATTTCCACACAAAAGTATACCGACAATGTGTACACTAAACTATACCGACATTGTCTAAAATAAACTATATTAATAATATATACACTAAACTATCGGGCTGAGGGCGCACCATGGACTGTAATGGTAAGCGGCCAGAACCATCCAGAAAGCAATGGCAAACTACTGGATGTACAATGCCAAGAAATCCATAATGGCTAATCTGAATACTACGCAAAGATCTGGTGGTGAGGCCCCCAGGCCAGGTAGATCATATTTAACTGGGGAAGAGATCGTTGGCAGCGTCAGTACAGGTAATCGTGATGACGGCCAAAAGCCTGACTGTGTTACCACGGAAAACCATGTCATCGGTCTTAGAAAAATAATCAAAATAGGAACATGGAACGCCAGAAGCTTATACCAAGGAAAACAGTACATAGTGAAGAACGAGATGGAAAGACTAAACATCGATATCCTGGGCATCTCAGAGCACAGATGGTCGGGCCAGGGACACTTTTCGATTCCATCAGGAGGAACATTCATATACTCAGGCAAAGAGAGAGGAGGTCAGAGTGGCGTCGGCTTCTACCTGTCTAAAAGGACAGCTGCCTCCCTATTAGGATATAATGTCATAAATGACCGCATTGTCACAATCAGACTGAAAGGAAAAAGAAAGAACATCACAATTATACAAACATATGCGCCAACAGCAGCTGCTGAAGAACAGGAAATTGAAGATTTTTACAATGAACTGCAACACGCATTAGAGAAAGCAAATAAGCAAGATATTAGGATAATAATGGGAGATTTTAATGCCAAAGTTGGAAATGAAAGATTAGAACATGAAAAAAGAGTGAAAGGAAGTTATGGATTGGGTCAGAGAAATGAGAGAGGAGAACGCTTGACAACATTCTGCCTAGAAAACAACCTTCTTCTTCTTCTTCCGTCCTTAGCCACCGACCGTCAAAGCAGTCAGTGGCCATTACGCCTAGTGGCGTCTTAGGGCAACAGCAGATAGGTTTTCTTTGCCATTGTTTCCCATCACGCCTATTGGCGTCTTTAGGGCAACGGCAAATCAATCCATTTGCTGTTGTTTCCGTAATCGAAGTGACTGGCAAACGGGTGATCAGCCCGTTGGTTAGAAAACAACCTAGTCATCACAAATACTCTTTTCATGCAACACCCTAGAAGACTATATACATGGACGTCACCGGACGGAAAAAGCAAGAACCAAATAGATTACATCTTAATACAACAAAGGTGGCGATCTTGTATCTCATCCATCAAGACGCTCCCAGGAGCAGACTGTGACTCCGACCATGAACTTCTTGCTGCAAACTTCAAGATCAAATTGAAAAAAGTTGTTACAAGCGACAAAGTAATACGTTATGACACAAGCGCCATACCAGAAGAGTACAGTGTCGATATTCAGAACAAATTTGACATTATTATGGCAGTACAGGAGGAAATGACACCAGATGAACTTGCCAATAACATCAGAGATGTTTATATTACAAATGCGCAGAGGGTAATTCCTAAAAGAAGTATAAAGAGACGAGAATACATCTCAGACGAAACACTGAAATTGGTGGTAGAGAGAAGAAAAATGAAGTCCAAAAAAGATTCAGAAAATCAGGAGTTGTACAAGGAATACACAAAGCAGATTAAAAAACGAATCAGACAAGACAAACAACAATACATAAACGACACCTGCAGGAAAATAGAGGAAATGCGCGAACAGGGATTGAGTAAGAATATGTTTTCTGAAGTAAGAACATTGAAGAACAGCAACTTTAAATCATCACCTCGAGCAATAAATGACAAGAAAGGCGACACTCTAACAGAACGTAAAGATATTCTGAACAGATGGAAGGAGTACTGTCAAGAAATGTATACAGAAATAAACAAAGCAGCAGATAACAACGTCATGAATGAAGCGGAACGTGAACCAGAACCTACCATAGAGGAAGTCCGGAACGCAATCAAACACTTAAAAAGTGGAAAATCTCCTGGTTGTGATGAAATAACAGCTGAAATGATACAGGCAGGAGGAGAAGGCAGCGCTCGTATATACCACGCATTATGCTGCAAGATCTGGCAAAGCGGAATTTGGCCCAAGGAATGGAAAAGATCAATTTACATACCCTTGCCAAAAAAGGGCAACCTGAAACTGTGCACAAACTACAGAACTATAGCTCTTATAAGCCATGCCAGCAAAATACTATTACAAATCATAATGAAAAGGATGCAACAAAAGCTAGAAACAGAAATAAACGAAGTACAGGCGGGTTTTCGACCAGGTAGAGGCACTAGAGATCATATATTCAACATGAGGATCATCATAGAAAAGTGTAGAGAATTCAACGTTGTCCTACATACTTGTTTCATTGATTACACCAAAGCTTTCGATTGTGTACAACATCAGCAGTTTTTGGCTATTATGAAAAATATGGGATTTCCAAACCACCTTATACAACTCATCGCACTGCTGTACCAAGAACAACAGGCAGCCGTAAGAATAGAGGGAGAAACATCAGAATGGTTTGAAGTACAGAAAGGAGTAAGACAAGGCTGTACCCTTTCCCCTTACCTGTTTAACATTTATGCCGAGAATATCATGAGAAACGTAAAAGATAACCAAGAACACACAGAGTTTGACTCATTTAACATCGGCGGGTACCAGATCCCGGAAATCAGATATGCTGACGACACAGTCCTCCTATCGACCAACCCAGAAGGACTTGAACAATTAATTCTGTCCACCAAAAAACACAGCGAGGCCCAGAATCTATACCTAAACACGAAGAAGACCAAAGTATTAACAACAGACAAAGTAAAGACCAAACCAGAAATTGAAATTGATAACGAAGAACTGGAAAGTGTTAATGAATTCGAATACTTAGGATCAATCATCAACAGCTCTGGCGACTGTGCAGTGGAAATTAAAAGAAGACTTGCAATTGCTTCACATAAACTAATACAGATGAAAAACCTATGGCAAGGCACAAGCAAAGAAACAAAGTTACAACTGATCAGAGCATGTATATTCCCAGTAGCAACATACGGCTGCGAGACTTGGACACTCAATAAAACAGTTGCAAAAAAGATTACATCATTCGAAATGAAATGCTACAGAAGGATGTTGAGAATACCCTGGACAGAAAAAAGACCAACAGAGAAGTACTGCACTCACTAAACGTACAGGAACATTGGCTCCTAAATACCATCGCAATAAGGAAGCTGACATTTTTCGGTCATATAAAAAGACATAATAGTCTGGGAAAAACAGTGATGGAAGGCATGGTCCCTGGATAAAGGGGAAGGGGTCGACCTAGACGACGGTGGACCCAGGACATCACAGAGAGTCTGAACTTGTCTTTGGCTGATGCAGGTCGACTTGCCCAGAATCGTGATGCGTTCAGAGCAGCTGTAATGGAGACAACGTTCTGGAAAGAATACGTCACATGATGATGATGAAACTATAATGACGATTTGTGCACTAAACTGTACAAACAATGTTTACTCTAAGTTACACCGACAATGTCTACACTAACTATGCCGACAGTGCCCACACTAAAATATACCGACAATGTCTTCACTGAAATATACCGACAATGCCTGCATTAAATTAAACCGACATTGTCTATACTACGTTATACCGATAATGTCTATACTAAGTTATACCGACAATGTATAAACTAATTACAAATAAGGGAGGGAAACCTGAGGCCTGTAAACAGTAAATTAATATGAAATTAATATGAAACAAATATAAAGGTATGTTATCAGGCACTCGCAGGAAATAAAGAAGTAGAACACCAGACAACAGAAAAACAACAGACATGAGTGGCTTACCCAGGATTTGAACACTGGACCTTCCGTGCGACAACCCCGCCTAGCCATGCAAGCGAATCACACTATCCGCTCTGCCATCTACGCATCATCTAAAAATGATGTTTCAATGGCAGGTCAATAGTGCGAACCACAATACACGACACCAGAGTCCTCCATGGGCAGTTCAGCCTATTAATGACGCAATCACTTCTGTTGTATTTCTATCAAGCAGTATAGGCCGAATCCAACAAGACCCTTAGGACCTTAATACTGTGTCCAGTAAATGATAGTAGACTAGAACAGTGAGAACAGGATAGTGGGTAGGTTTGGTATTGTACAAACATTTATTACAAATAAGGGAGGGAAACCTGAGGCCTGTAAACAGTAAATTAATATGAAATTAATATGAAACAAATATAAAGGTATGTTATCAGGCACTCGCAGGAAATAAAGAAGTAGAACACCAGACAACAGAAAAACAACAGACATGAGTGGCTTACCCAGGATTTGAACACTGGACCTTCCGTGCGACAACCCCGCCTAGCCATGCAAGCGAATCACACTATCCGCTCTGCCATCTACGCATCATCTAAAAATGATGTTTCAATGGCAGGTCAATAGTGCGAACCACAATACACGACACCAGAAGTCCTCCATGGGCACTTCAGCCTATTAATGACGCAATCACTTCTGTTGTATTTCTATCAAGCAGTATAGGCCGAATCCAACAAGA
Source organism: Oreohelix idahoensis (assembly GCA_024509875.1). Lineage (NCBI taxonomy): Eukaryota > Metazoa > Mollusca > Gastropoda > Stylommatophora > Oreohelicidae > Oreohelix > Oreohelix idahoensis. The sequence goes on along the minus strand of JAMPIV010010328.1, from coordinate 130,910 downwards.
CCCTTAGGACCTTAATACTGTGTCCAGTAAATGATAGTAGACTAGAACAGTGAGAACAGGATAGTGGGTAGGTTAAAATTTATTACAAATTGAAACATCATTTTTAGATGATGCGTAGATGGCAGAGCGGATAGTGTGATTCGCTTGCATGGCTAGGCGGGGTTGTCGCACGGAAGGTCCAGTGTTCAAATCCTGGGTAAGCCACTCATGTCTGTTGTTTTTCTGTTGTCTGGTGTTCTACTTCTTTATTTCCTGCGAGTGCCTGATAACATACCTTTATATTTGTTTCATATTAATTTCATATTAATTTACTGTTTACAGGCCTCAGGTTTCCCTCCCTTATTTGTAATAAATGTTTGTACAATACCAAACCTACCCACTATCCTGTTCTCACTGTTCTAGTCTACTATCATTTACTGGACACAGTATTAAGGTCCTAAGGGTCTTGTTGGATTCGGCCTATACTGCTTGATAGAAATACAACAGAAGTGATTGCGTCATTAATAGGCTGAAGTGCCCATGGAGGACTTCTGGTGTCGTGTATTGTGGTTCGCACTATTGACCTGCCATTGAAACATCATTTTTAGATGATGCGTAGATGGCAGAGCGGATAGTGTGATTCGCTTGCATGGCTAGGCGGGGTTGTCGCACGGAAGGTCCAGTGTTCAAATCCTGGGTAAGCCACTCATGTCTGTTGTTTTTCTGTTGTCTGGTGTTCTACTTCTTTATTTCCTGCGAGTGCCTGATAACATACCTTTATATTTGTTTCATATTAATTTCATATTAATTTACTGTTTACAGGCCTCAGGTTTCCCTCCCTTATTTGTAATAAATGTTTGTACAATACCAAACCTACCCACTATCCTGTTCTCACTGTTCTAGTCTACTATCATTTACTGGACACAGTATTAAGGTCCTAAGGGTCTTGTTGGATTCGGCCTATACTGCTTGATAGAAATACAACAGAAGTGATTGCGTCATTAATAGGCTGAAGTGCCCATGGAGGACTTCTGGTGTCGTGTATTGTGGTTCGCACTATTGACCTGCCATTGAAACATCATTTTTAGATGATGCGTAGATGGCAGAGCGGATAGTGTGATTCGCTTGCATGGCTAGGCGGGGTTGTCGCACGGAAGGTCCAGTGTTCAAATCCTGGGTAAGCCACTCATGTCTGTTGTTTTTCTGTTGTCTGGTGTTCTACTTCTTTATTTCCTGCGAGTGCCTGATAACATACCTTTATATTTGTTTCATATTAATTTCATATTAATTTACTGTTTACAGGCCTCAGGTTTCCCTCCCTTATTTGTAATAAATGTTTGTACAATACCAAACCTACCCACTATCCTGTTCTCACTGTTCTAGTCTACTATCATTTACTGGACACAGTATTAAGGTCCTAAGGGTCTTGTTGGATTCGGCCTATACTGCTTGATAGAAATACAACAGAAGTGATTGCGTCATTAATAGGCTGAAGTGCCCATGGAGGACTTCTGGTGTCGTGTATTGTGGTTCGCACTATTGACCTGCCATTGAAACATCATTTTTAGATGATGCGTAGATGGCAGAGCGGATAGTGTGATTCGCTTGCATGGCTAGGCGGGGTTGTCGCACGGAAGGTCCAGTGTTCAAATCCTGGGTAAGCCACTCATGTCTGTTGTTTTTCTGTTGTCTGGTGTTCTACTTCTTTATTTCCTGCGAGTGCCTGATAACATACCTTTATATTTGTTTCATATTAATTTAATGTATAAACTAAACTATACCGAAAATGTATACATTAAACTAAACCGAATATATCTACACTCAGTTATACCGACAATGTCTACATTAAACTATACCGACAATGTCTACGCTAAGTTATACAAGCAGTTGTTGCGTGATAAATTCTCGCAACATCGTTTTATTACAATATCTATTTTATAACGCAAGGGCAACAACTGCTTGAAATTTATAGTCACTTTTCTCGGTAAGCATTTGTCTTCTCGCGTTGGTATTGAATGCAGTTAAGTTTTGAGCTGTGGTCATTTTGCGCTGGACTGCGCATGACTGGTCTTGCTTCTTGGTCGATCGGTTTCCGCCCACCACTAGTGGAGTGAGCGATTTGAATGGCGAAAGAGATGCCTCGTTGAAGAGGGGATCTCCGCTATTTTTTGTTCTGTCAGGGATGTGTAGTCCTCTTAATGGATATTTCGTTTATTCGAGATAATACCTCTAGTGTTTCCCACATGCCGGGAGGCGTGATATTTCTGTGTATTTCCTGAAGGCAAGGTAAATTGACTTTTCATTAACTCTATCGATTTTGGGTCGTGAGCGATTTCGATTCATAGCCTGTCTTCGAAAGTCGTCGTCACGAGATGTTTTCCCAGCTCACATGTCGCTGTATTGTACTGCATCGGTTGATGCATGTACCAAGGACCATTACTTGCTACTTTGTTAAATGAACTAGGTTTGGAAAACCTTTATTATCTAGAGGATATTTTTGAGGACATTATTTATACTTCGGCAGACGTGTCTGTCTTGCTGAAGTCAGACTAAGGAGAGTGAACTGATCTCATACATCTGGTTATCTCCTGGCTGTTATAGAAAAGGATGGAGTTTTTCACCTGACTACATTTACAGCACTATGAAATATAACATGCATCTGACTCATCATTGTAATGCTGTCTACCGTCTATTGCTGTATTGAATGTTGCTGTGATAATGACTGTTTGATGTGCCTACATATTCGCGTAACCATTTTGTCACTGTGGCGTCCACAATAAATAATGAAGAAAAACGTCAACGGCTGTTTCAAGAATCATTGACTTTATACGTCGTGAGTTTACTGACGTCCTATGTGGATTGCCCTGTTATTTTTGTATGAACATTGTTTTGACTGAACACATCTGCACACTACACAAAACCAGACATGCGGATACCATCCATCATCATATGGCATCACGCATCAGCAGTGCCTACACTATAGTAACTACAACTTTATACCGACTATGTCTGCACTAAACTATACCCACAATTTTTGCACTAAACTATAATTACGATGTCTATACTAAACTAAGCCGACACTGCTGTCGTAGATTTCCGATAGGAGAATTAAGACTAGGTTTGGTCCCTTCTGAATAGGTTTGAATAGGTGATAGACTCAGTGAGAGTTAGTGAAAGGTAATAGAATTTCCACACACGTGAGATGATAGATTTGATATAGTGGCTGTCTCTGAAAGCGAAAAGAATTCTTCTCTCTCTCACCTATCTTCTACAACAGTTGTTACAGCGTCAGACAGACTACACCAATATACATATTACGTATATTTCTATCACTCACAGGCATGCACATACACGTGACGACAGGTAAACACACAGACGTGGGAAAACTATAACAATGATATATATATTATCTAGAACGAGCTGACCAAACACGATTATTAAGTTCAAGAGCGATTTTATTATCAGGAAAAAATCGGCTCACAACATCAAAGAAAGTACATCAAGGAAAATACATATACACATAGTCATAAAAAATCAAGGAAATGTTGCAAGGATGATAGCCCCGTTATAGTGTTAACTCTAGGTTTAGCCCGGCCCCGTTAAGAGAACAGATGATGGCGCCCGAGTCACAGATACATAGGGTTTGAGTCTAAGAGTTGTCTTTGTTTTATCTCGTAATTATATGCACAGAGTTTGAAAAAAATCTGATTTAACCTAAGACAAAACACCAGAACTCTAGCCTTAGCAACAAATTATGCAGATTGAAAAAGAATTAGGACAGCAACAGGGTGTCAAAGATAAAGTAGTGAAAAATATCACTCAAACCAGCGTACACTCATTCATTCCGCCATGGCTTCTCATACTTGTACTCACGACTTTGCTTGCTGCCTCTTGGAACACATTGATTTTAGATTTTCACACAGACTCAAAAAATGCAGTCTTCTGCCAAGAAGTCCCCAGTTCCAAAAGACGTATTTAACTTGGAGTCTCCGGGAACGACTACTTGGGTATGCAAATTTGTTCAAATGTCTGATTAAGTCACCTAACAATTATTCCAGGCGGGAGTTAGCAGAGCACAGTGTCAATAGCGTAGGTTTCTAAAAAAATGATGAATGTCAGGTCGGTGCCTTCCCTCAGTATAGGATTCACTTTAGTCACACCACAGATTTGTCCACAATATATAATCTAGTCGGGAAATGATTGTTAATATTCACGCCACCAGGCAGCAAATTATATAGAGTTTCTAGAAGAAATTAAGTGCTGGCTCCAAGGTCCAGTATTTATCATTACAGTCTTTGAAAACCCGTTATAGGGATATTAGTATTTCTGTCTAACTTGCACCGTCAGATCAGTGTTACTTGAGAAAACCCACGTGGTTCAAAATAAGGACTGTCTATTTCTTCACAAGTATGGAAACTACTACTAGGTGCTGGTAAAGTTAGGGTCACCCCAAAACTTTCACTGTGTGGAGGAAAAATAACACATATAATATAATAAACAGAATCTGTACTGGTTAAAACTTACATTTAAACTTGCAAGCAGAGAGCTTTGCTTATCATTTAAACTTCCCGTGACGTAAGTTATATTTAAAAATCAGCAATCCTCATAAATTAAGAACACGTGCGTATTCCGTCACCATTCATGAGGCTGGATTCTAGAGTTTATGCGTTAGTTTAGAAAAATACACTCGACTGAGTATTAGCAGTTAAATTAAATTTATAAATAGCTACAATTGCCGTTATAAGCTAGAAATTTTAATTTTATTCTGCTTTCCACTGAATGCTTCCCTAGAAAATATAATAGCCTACCACTTTATTTCTCTTCTGCGCTAAAGAAATAGATTAAAATGAATTAAGCGATTTAACACTTTAACACTCACAAAATCTATATATCTATCATATTAATTACCTCAACCACAGAATTACAGGTAGTCGCACAACTTAAGAATAAAAATGCTGAAAATATTTCTGGAAGTCTAGAAGTTCGACAAATTGCCGAAACAAACTGAGATCTTCGCTAACAGCTATTCTGTTTTCGAGCGACCTATCTACTGTGGAGTCTATGAGCGAGAATGAAATTAAAGTTTCAAACTTGGCCAATATCTTAAAATCAGACAAAGGGCCCAAACTATTTCGCCACGCGAAATTATCTCCCCTACTCCCAACATTTACGTCCGCTTAACGCGTGTCGTAACTGTCACCTACTGACCACGATGTACGCGTGTCAGTTCCAAATCCCAGACAGCCTGACTCCAATGCAGGCAGTTTTCACACTACAGCTGACCATGGCCCACGGTGAGCGCCGTGTCAGTTTGGGATTTTCCAGACAAATGTCTGGATACTGACCGGTGCAGATGTAAAGTATCACACCTCACCGGGACTTATGCCGAGAAGAAGCTCGCGCGCTTGGTGAGAATGTAGACGATTTGCTACGTCCTATGTTCAGCGAACCGACTTATCACGCCTTCTGACGCCCTGCAGCCCTGACATCTACGTAATTATCGTCCTAGCGCGATTCTCAGTTTAAGAGAAAGGAAAACAGGTAAAGTTTGCGAATTATATGAAAATAATATACGCAAAACGAATGGATGAAAAATATACAGGAAAAAGGAAATACAGAGATAATAAAGAGAGAATTTGGTGAAAGAATAGGAAGAAAATGTAGGAAATTAAATGAATATAAACCCTACGTGACAACTGCCTACAGTAAGCTATACCGAGGATGTCTACACTAAACTATACCGACAGTGTCTGCACCAACATATATCGACGATGTCTACACCAAACTAAAGTACAACGTCTATACTAAACTATACCGAGAATGTCTGCACTAAATTATACCAACGCTGTCTGCACTAAACTATAACGACAATGTCTGCACTAAACTATACCGACAATGTCTGCACTAACTTAAATGGAAGAAGTCTACACCAAACTATAATTACGATATCTATACTAAACTATACCGAGAATGTATGCACTAAACTATACAAACGCAGTCTGCACTAAACTATACCGATAATGTCTACACTATGTTACACCAACAATGTGTACCTAGCTGTTATAATTCGGCGTTCCATTGCTTCCCATTCTATAAGTGCGTTCTGTACTTCCAGAGAGGTGCAGCGGCCCGGTAGAATCTTGTGGGCATCTAGGGAAAAAAATCATATACTGCGGTGTCGGGATCACGAATGACTTGAATGGTGAAATCAAACGGGCACAAGGCGACAGCGTATATTGGAGATCTCGAATTCTTAAAGTCCGTACCACTAAGTCCAATAAGCGTACTCTATTCAGACGCAATGATAAAACGAACGTCAAGCAGAAATCGTATGAAATGCAGTGTTTACCAAACAATGGCCAAGATTTCGAGGTCTATAGCAGAGCAATGACGTTCAGCTTCATTCAATTGGCCACAGAAGTGGAGTACTTGCACAGCTCCGATTCCCATCGAGAAGACGTCCCTGCGAATAATTGAGTGAAAATTTCTGTATAGTAACCGTAGGATATTAGTGGATAAAAATATTAATTTTATCCTACTGAATGTGGCCGTGCAAAATTTAGAACAATGTGTCATGATAGGCGGACCTTTCTTCAACAAAGGAGAAAAGGTAGAATTAAAAAGCCAAGGCAGAGTTGAAATGATCAATGATATAGGGCGACAAAAGTGTCCATGAAAAGTAATAGCGTGAGAAGTATGTCGCGCTAAGGATAATGCGCTGCAAAAAATATAGGAACTATAAAAAGCAATAAATAATCTGAGTGTGCGCAATGACGCACAGAGAAGTCATGAATATACATATGAAACCGACGTCAAAAGGAAAATCTAGAAGATAGTAATGACGACTGACTATCTGAGATGTCGTGTCAGACAAAGGAGACTCAGTTGACAAAGGCATATATCTCAAAGGCTGAACTGAAGACATAGCCTGTGTACCGGGCAAAGAAAAAAGCAGGAAATATACAATAAAGATGTAAAAGCAGACAGTGGCGAAATTGGACCTGCGTCGAATTCGAAAAGGAAAGAAGTGATTGCGACAAAAAGTCGTAAAACAAGAAGATACTGAGCTAACCGGCCCAATAAGGAAGGTAAAGAAACCCGTAAGATATAGAAATGCACTAACAACTAAGTCCGTACATTCGGCAAAGAAAACACTAGTCTTAGCACAAAAGCAGTTGTAACCAACGTGACAGGATGTAGAAGCAGCCGTGGTAGCAAAGATGGCGTGTGCGTCAGACAAAAGAGAAGGGTCTTCCTCTTGAATAGTACACAAAGATGAAATATAATTTGAGCAACGACGAACTGAAGTATGTCGTACTGGGCTAAAAAAAGCACCAACATTTTTATGATGAACAATAGTATCATTAATACTGCAAGATCCCACTACATTAGCAGAACGTATCACGTTAGCAGAATATACCTGGGGATTAGATTTCGGCATAGTCGTTAATGTGGTTGCAGTAAGGTGATGTTGCCGTTCCCAAGCAGCAATTTGTACGGAGTACACACCTTTATACCATGTATCAGTCCGACAGTAAGGTCGGCGATTAGTGACGGGAGCATGCATGTGTGTATATATCCCGTAAAAAACGGTGTGGCAATGTGGACGATGGCAGTTGGAAAAGACCCAGCTGTCCCTCCGAAAGTCACACATTTTACGACATCACCTGTGGCACAGGCAGGGTGTACCAGTGACTGCCTAATTCCGACAGTTGTGCATCCTGAATCCAAGATCACTGAGAGGGGAATATTATTTACAAATCCCTTGTGCAGTGTAAGAGAACCTGCACCATCATGCGCAGACAAGGCTGGAAGAGTCGGTAGAGGATGACCGCAACTCAAGGTAGTGACTGCTGCAGGCTGAAATAAAGTTGTGCACTCAGGGCACTGAGATGCATTCTTAAAATCAAGAGAACATGAGGATATGAGGATGCAGCATTATTAACCATATTAATGTGACTTTGATTTAAATTCATTTGAGGCTCATGCAGAGCTGCGTTAGCATGGCGATGCGATCTATCATTTGAAGATCTACCCCTATATCGCAAACGATCATTGCTATTTTCTCCATTGGGACCATTATTTTGATTTGAACCCCAGCGATAACTATTTTCTCTTTAATCAAAATGTCTATTAGAGAAATTTTGTTGGCTTGAAGGAACATTATTATGAGGTTACCAATTATTATTGTGGTTATCCCTTCTATAATTTCCTGAATTATTTCCAGAAAAATTTTGTGGCACATTAGATTGTCTCCAATTTATAGGAGCTGGAGAATTACTACGAAATGATTTCCCTTTGTAAGAGCTAAAATTCATGTAATCTCCCTTACCAAAGTTGCGATCAACACTTTGTGATCTATGGCGAAAATTATCGTACGGCATCGCTGAAGCTACTGGTAAACCATCTCTGACGTGAGAGTGGCTAATAATTATATTCGGATGTGCAGTGACGTATTGGCGACGATATTGTTCCATATCATTCACGTTTGTACGCTTTCGCTGGTAGAAAGGAGAGAAATCAAGCGTTAACTGACGACAAGACTTTATCGCGAAGCATTAAGTCCATGAGAGCTTTATAAGTGTGCTCAATGTTTGAGAGCTCAACCCATCGTGAGAAAGTAAGACGTATATTTGCTATAAATTCTGAAAAATCTTTTCCAGTCTCCGGCAATAGCGATTTAAAGCGGAGACGATAGCCGTCGTCATCGAGTTGGTATTTTTTAAGTAAAACAGCTCTGACAGTGTCGTAGTTATTCTTGTCAGGTCCTTCCAACATATTAACAGCCGTCATAGCTTCGCCTGAGAGAAATTTCATAAGTCGTGCACAGTATTCTGACTTATCAATTTTATAAGCCTCGCATACGGTCTCGAACCTATTGAGACAGAATAGCACGTCATCGGCAGGAGTTCTGAATGGTGGTAATCTGATCTTATAAGAACTCGAATTGTTCTTGTGTGAAGAAGCCTGATTCTCAGAAGCATTGTGCGTATTATTGCCATTCATTAACTTGATTTTTTCAAGTTCCATAGAGAACAACTTTTGCTCATGAAGTCTACGGTTTTCGTTCTCAGTAGCTTCTAATTGAAGTCTCTTTTCATCAGCTTCCATCTGAAGCTTCTTTTCTTCCATTTGAAGTTTTTGTGCGTCAGTTTCCATCTGACGTTTCTGCAATTCATATTGCTGAGCCTTTTCCTATTCGACAGTTGCGAATTGCTATAGTTCATCAGTGTCCATACCTAGCGCTTTACCTTGTTTGATAAAGTAATCTAAATTAGACATCTTGCCTAATTTTATAAGTGGTCAACTGCATTCATTCATAACCCTCCACTCCCAAAGGAGCAAAGGTCTTCAAGAAACATATGCCAAATCCTCCTGTCACGTGCCATCATCTCAAGTTCTTTCCACGTTCTCCTCATCATTTTCACCTCTGTTTCCAGCTCTCTTCTCCATGTGCTTCTTAGTCTACCTCTGCCTCTCTTGCCCTGGGGGTTCCAGAACAAGGACTGCCTTGTAATACTATCAACAGGTTTCCTCAGTGTGTGTCCTATCCATCGCCATCGTCTTCTTCTCATCTCTTGTTCCACTGGCACTTTGTCATACCATTTCAGTCCTTCTATTCTACGCAAGCACCCGTTTATAAAAGTCTCTAACTTTTTTGTTGTTGTTTTTGTTGTTCTCCGTGTCTCAGAGCCATACAATAGGAATGATTTCACATTTGAGTTGAAGATTCTTATTTTCGTGTTGGACTTGATTTATCTTGTTCTCCATATGTTTCCCAGTGCAATGAAAGCGCCTCTTGCTTTTTGTATTCTTATTTTGATATCACTGTCTGTCCCTCCAACTTTGTCTATATTACTTCCAAGATATGTGTACGATTCTACATCTTTTAGTGGTGTTTCTTCAAGTTCAACCTTGTTATCATTTCTCGCATTTATTCTCATAATCCTTGTCTTTTCCCTGTGTATTTTCAGACCCAATTGCTGTGACCTCTCATCGAGTGTTTTCAATTTGTCTTGCATCTGATTATGGTTATGGGACAGAAGAGCCAAGTCATCAGCAAAATCTAGATCATCCAACTGCTTAGTCTGAGTCCACTGGATTTCATTTCTGTTTTGTGTTTTCGATGATCTCATTACCCAGTCTATTGCAAGTAAGAAAAGAAATGGAGACAAGAGGCATCCCGGTCGCACTCCTGTTTTTATCCCAAACGGTTCTGTAAGCTGTCCTTCGTGAAGAACTCTGCATGTCGTGTCTTCACATGTTTTCTTTATTAAATTAATGATCTTCAGGGGAACTTTATAATGCCCCATCAATTTCCAAAGTGATTCTCTGTCTACACTGTCAAATGTCTTTTCGTAGTCCACAAATCCGATGTATAGTGGTGAATTCCATTCCAGACTTTCTTCTTCTTCTTCTTCCGTCCTTAGCCACCGACCGTCAAAGCAGTCAGTGGCCATTACGCCTAGTGGCGTCTTAGGGCAACAGCAGATAGGTTTTCTTTGCCATTGTTTCCCATCACGCCTATTGGCGTCTTTAGGGCAATGGCAAATCAATCCATTTGCTGTTGTTTCCGTAATCTAAGTGACTGGCAAACGGGTGATCAGCCCGTTGGTATTCCAGACTTTGTTCAACTATTATTCTCAAAGTGGCTATCTGGTCTGTACATGATCTGTTTTGTCGAAAACCTGCTTGTTCATCTCTCAGTTTCTTGTCTATGGACTCTTTTAATCTCTCAAGGATAATCCTGTTTAATACTTTTCCTGGCGCTGATAGTAACATTATTCCTCTATAATTTGTGCACTCTTGTAAATTTCCCTTCTTAGGCAACACCAGATATCCTTCCTTCCATTCTGCTGGTATCTCTTCCTTTTCCTAGACTTTACCAAGTAATTTATATATCATCTCTGTATCAGTGTCGATATCTGTTTTGATGGCCTCTGCTGAAATGCCATCAGGTCCACACGCTTTTCCATCTCTTAGAAGCTTTATGGCTTTCTTTATTTCTTCCTTCGTTGGTCTTTCACCGTTAATTTGTAGCTCTGCTTCTGCTGGCTGGATGTCCGGGGGGTTTAGTGGAGCTGGTTTATTGAGAAGGTCCTCAAAATATTCTGTCCACCTCTTCATTTGATTTTGTATATTTCTGAGCAGTTTTCCATTCTTGTCTTTTATGAGGCAACTTGTTTGCTTGTATTTCCCTGTTAGCTTCTTTGTGCTGCTATACAGTTCTCTCATATTTCCTTTGGCTGCAGCATCTTCTACCTCTCTTGCCAACTCCTCAATATACTTCCTCTTGTCTCTTTTGATACTTCTTTGTTTGCTTCTGTGTACACTTCTTGAGCCTTGGCTTTGGAACTTCTGGTTTTGCTTGTGTTTAAATCTGCTTTCTTGTTTTTTCTGTCTTCTATCTTATTGATGGTTTCTGTTGTTATCCATGCTTTTTGTTGTCGTTCCCTTTTGCCCAGTATTTCTTCACATGTCTCATTCCATACAGTTTTGATTTGCTGCCAATAGTCTTCTGTATTCTCTACATCTTCCAGCTGTTGGAGCACTTGGAATTAGTTGGATATAATAATAATAATAAATTCTTTAAGCACCAAACACGGCGCATATGGCAGAAACCAGTGCTCTCCAGGTTGTTCGTTGTGACGCCACTCCTCTTAGCTCTTGCACATTATTTAGGCCCAACGTTCTTCCTTCTCTTATTATTGTTCTTCTGAGTGTTTCTTTTGGTCTTCCTTTTTTCCTCTTACCCTCAGGAACCCAAGTGAGCGCCTGTAGTGGTATTCTGTTGTTTTGCATTCGTAGGACATGACCGATATATGACCATCGTCTTTTCCTTATATAGTCGGAGACATATTTCTGCCTAGAGTCTTCTCTTATTTGTCGATTAGTCTTGAATTCTTTCCAACTGATGTTCATGAGTTTTCTAAGACATTTGTTCTCGAATGTATTCAGCTTGTTCTCCAATGATTTTTGTTATTTTCCAACTTTCACAGCCGTATGTTAACACTGAGATAACATTTGAATTAAACAGACGAAGCTTGGTATGTATATTCAATGATCGTAATTTCCAAATGTTAGATAATCTATTGAAGGCGCTAGCTGCCAAAGCAATTCTAGTATGGATTTCTCTTGTTGTGTCACCATCCTGAGTCATTTTACTGCCTAAATAATTGAAACTTTCAACTTTCTGTAGTTTTTCCCCGTTCAAGATGATATCAAAGGTCTCGTTAGAAAAGTTCATAGCTTTAGTTTTAGAGGCATTTATTTGGAGACCTATTTTAACCGAGAGATGACACAAATTTATTTATTGCTTCTTGGGATTGTCTTGGTGTTGAACTTAAGAATGCTACATCATCTGCGAAATCCAGGTCCCCCAGGAATTTTCCATTTGTCCATTTTATACCCAATTGTTCATTGTGGGTATAGTTTCTCATAACCCAATCAATAGCTATTCCAAAAAGTAGTGGTGACATAATACAGCCTTGTTTCACCCCTGTTTCTACTGTAAACCATTCTGTATTCCCTTTATTTGTTCTAACACAACATCTTGCATTGTCATATAGCGCTTTGATTATATTCACATATTTTGTTGGAAAACCATAGATTGTAAGTATCTTCCACAATGATGGGCGGTGTAGACTATCAAAGGCTTTTTGAAAATCGACGAAGGTGATAAGTGGCAATTGCCTTTCCACTGATTCTTCTATAATTGTTCTTAGTGTGAATATTTGATCAATACATGATCGTTTCGGCCTGAAACCCGCTTGTTCTTCTCTGATCTTTTCGTCAGCATGCAATTTAAGTCTTTCTAACATCATGCAACATAATAATTTTCCAGGTACTGATAATAGAGATATACCACGCCAGTTATTACAGTCTGATAGATCACCTTTCTTCGGTAACTTTACAATAATACTGTCTTTCCATTGTTGTGGTGGTTGTTCTTCTCTCCATACTTCATTTATAATATCTAAAATTCTCAAGAGGTTGTTGTCATTAACTGCTTTAATCATTTCCCCTGAAATTTCGTCAACTCCAGCAGCTTTAAAATTTTTAAATCTTTTAACGGCTTGTTTGATCTCGTCCAGCGTGAATTCATCGCAAGTTATTGGCAAGGTGGTTGTGGGTGTTTCATTATTAAAATCAGGTGTTACTGTTGGTGGTGGTCTGTTTAGCACCTCCATGAAGTGCTCAGCCCATCTCTTCATTTGTTCTTTTTCTGTTGGTATTGAATTCCCTAATTTACCTTTAACAGGTGTTTCCATAGCAGTAGGCTGGTGACATAGTTGTTTTGTAATTTGATAAAGGCACCTACTATTACCAGTTCTTGCAGCATTTTCAGCTTCTACGGCCAGTTCATTGATGAAATGTCTTTTATCTCTTCGAGTTTTTAGTTGGATATAGTGACCGCAAATTTGTCTCTTGTTTCTTGATTCCTTAGATGTCCTACATTAAATTGTTGTCTATAATTTTGCATTGTTGCATATCTCTTGAGTTTCATTTTTACTTTGGCTATCAGAAGGTGGTGTTCTGATGCCACATCTGCTCCTCTATATACCTTTACATCCCGCAATGATGATCTAAACTTCTTGTTTATGCATATATGATCAATCTGATTTTCTGTTCTATGGTCTGGTGATATCCATGTTGCCTTGTGTATTCTCTTATGTGGAAACATTCTTCCTCCTATAGCCAGTTGATTTGAAGCACAGAAGTTTGAGAATAGTTCCCCATTTTCATTCATTATTCCTAGCCCATGTTTTCCCATGACTTCTTCAAAGCCGGTGTTGACTGCACCTATCTTTGCATTCATGTCACCCATCAAAATTGTGATGTCTCTTCTTTTTACTTTTCCCATAATTTCCTGTAGTCTAGTATAAAATGCTACTTTCACAGACTCTTCTTTGTCATTAGTTGGTGCATAACATTGGATGACATTTACATTTATTTTCTTTTTAGCTGTTTTAAAAGTAGCTGTTATTATTCTGGGTCCAACAGCTTCCCATTTAATGAGTGCTTTCTGTGCTTCTTTAGATATCATAAGAGCTACCCCTTCATTGTGGTGTGAACTTTCGTCTTCATGTCCTGAGGACAGCACCAATTCACCTGTGATTAGTTTCTTCTTGTCTACCCCCTTCCACTTTGTTTCACACATTCACAGAACCTCGATTTTAAATTCTCTCATTTATGCTGCTACTTGTGCCACTTTCCCTTGTTCGTTTAATGTCCGAACATTCCAGGTGCCAAATCTATAAGGTCTCCTAGAAGAAAGAAGGTTAGTCAGTAACACAGACTCCTTTCGGTTTTCACTGTGTTGCATCATACGCCTCCCTGCGAGAGGACCTTCCCCTGTCTTGGATGGCTGTGTTTTATTTTCCTTAATTGACTTGTCCATGTTTGTTGAAGTTTTTTGTGGTTTAAATTTTTTACAGGTTGGGGTAACCAGCCCCATGCCCAACCCTCCTTAGTCGCTTTCTACGACATGCATGGCAGGGAACAGTGTTACTATTCTTTGCTCCCCTTTCGGGCCCCGGTAACACACGGGTGAAGTGGTCAACTTACTTACTCAAATATTTCTTAAAGGGATTAAAATGTATCCCTTACTTAACATGTGACAAGTTCCTGTCCACAGAACCTATACAAATTGCTGTTAATGTCAGGAAAGCTATTATATTATTACAAAATTATTAATTAATCATTAAATTATGCATTAAAACCAAATAATAAGTCATATAAGACAGATAATACAAGATGCAGATAATGAGAACAACAGTTACAGAGACAAGATACTAAAGAACAAATGATCACGTCATACGGAGCGCTCAATATATTAATATGCTACGACATATCCACACTAAACTATGCCGACAATGTCCACACTAAACTATACCGGCAATGTCTACACTAAGCTATACCGACAATGTCTACACTAAACTATACCGACATTGTCCACAATAAACTATACCGACAATATCAACACTAAACTATACCAACAATTTCTACACTGAACTATACCGACATTGTGTACACTAAACTATATCGACAATGTCTACACTAAACTATATCGACAATGTCTACACTAAACTATAACGATAATGTCCACGATAAACTATACCGACAATGTCCACACTAAACTATACCGACAATGTCTACAATTTCTAGGTCCGATCCTTTTCTTTCTGGCTTTTATGAGTTGCTGCATTTAGATGGATTTTGAAAGTACCCGGCGTTGCCACATTTAGATGGTCAAGTGCCGATTAAATCAGTTTTGCCGCATTCAGATGGTCAAGTGCCGATTGAATCAATTTAGCTGTAGTTCGAAGGTCAAGTGCCGATTGAATCAATTTTGCTGTAGTTCGAAGGTCAAGTGCCGATTGAATCAATTTTGCTGCAGTTAGAAGGTCAAGTGCCCAATGGGCTGATCACCCGTTGGCTTGTCACACCGATTACGGAAACAACGGCAGATGGATCTATTTGTTGTTGCCCTAAAGACGCCGCTAGGCGTGATGGGAAACTACAACAGAGAAAATCAATCTGCTGTTGCCCTTAAGACGCCACAGGGCGTGATGGCCTCTGACTGCTTGGTCGGTCTTTGGCTAAGGACGGAAGAAGAAGAAGAAGAAGGTCAAGTGCCGAGTGAAGCGTGTTGCTGTTACACTGAGAAGTACAAGTTCCATACTTTGTGCAATACTTCATCTGAGGGTCAAGTTAGTAACCGTCGTCTTTGCTGTGTTATGGATGCAAGTTCAGATGTGTGATCAACGTTGGATCATCGATCCTTAGAATGCTGATCATCACCTGTTCTACACCGTGTTGACGATAGGAGATTAATAAGATAAGTGGCCTGTTTTGTTTGTGAACTGTGCCCTTATAATCTAACTGAGCCTTCTGTATTTTCACATCCTAACTGTTTACATGTTATATGTTATTTATATATTTATTGTTTATATTTCAGCGGGTCGGTTGGGTAGGTGACTCTCATAGATAATACCACGTAATAGAGGTATCTATTGAGAGCGTGTCGTTAGGAGCAGAGCAATTACCTTAATTGGAAATTGTTAGCAATATTTATTGCTATTTACGTGTAGTTGTGACGACATGTGTTAGTGTTGTTTTCGTTATTTTTCTGTTCTTTAGTTTTGTTGTGATTTGTTTGTATTTTGTAGGTCTCCTCTTTCCTATTATTTAGTTTTATACACCATTTTCGTTTATACACTGTGACGTCATTTGTTGTTTACCTTTTCGCATTTGTCATCACATTCTTTTTGATATTTTTTTTTATTATTCGCTGTTTATTTAGTTGACTTTTGCGAATGTTTTCGTATTGTCTTTGATCTTTGTTATTGTTTACATTGTCTTGGATCTTTGTTATTGTTTACATAGTTCTTAGTTTGCATTCACTATTGTTAAATATTTGCTTATGCACTATTAGATGTGTAGTGCACTTATCATAACTAACTGGTGGTTTTTGCTTATGAACTATTAGCTGTGTAGTGCAGTTATGATAAATAACTGATGGATATATAGTTATGCACTATTAGATGTGTAGTGCCCTTATGATTAAGAAGTGACTGGTGATATTATTATACATTTGATAATACAAGTTCTTTGTAAAAGACTTGTTTCCCACAAAGATTGGGGTAAACATTGTGATTATACAAGTACTTTATTTAAGTCTTGTTACTATTAAGGTTGAAATAAGATAATTAATTATTTCAGGTTTTGGACTCATAATATTCGACATCATGTCTACACTTGAGTACTTTATTGAGCAAGGGAAATCCCTTGGTAAGACTGGTGATAAATTGGAAGAATATGCGACTACTCAATATGATAAAGCATTAAAGGCGGAAGAAAAAAAAATGAAAATTGAAGCTGAACAAAAGAAATTACAGATGCAGGTGGATGAAAGGAGAGTCCTAATGGAAATGGAAAAACAGAAAAGCGAAGCTGAAAATAAAAGACTAGAGAAAGAGGCTGAAAATAAAAGATTAGATATAGAAGCTGAAAATAAAAGATTGCAAGCCGAGGCTGAAGAGAAAAAGTTACAAAGAGAGGCTGAAGAAAGAAAGTTACAAAGAGAGGCTGAGGCTGAGGAGAGAAAAGCAAAAATGGAGCATGAAGAAAAACTCTTAGCTTTGGAGTTAGAGAAGTTAAAGTTGATGAACATGGGTAATGCTAATGATCCAAATAAGGGGTCATCTTCTGATAAAGCTAGTACTTTTAAGATTAAGCTACCAGCATTCAATGCTTCCAGTGACGATATAACGTTTTATCTGGATAGATTTGAACGTGCATGTAAAACACATAACATAGATAAATCGCTGTATGTTTATCAGTTGTCCAATATACTTAGAGGTGATGCTTTGAGTATGTTAAGCATGGTAGATGAGCCTGACAAGAACAATTATGAGGTTGTCAGGGCGGTCTTGTTAAAGAAATACCAACTTAACGAAGACGGCTATCGTCTTCAATTAAAGAATATGTTGCCAGAAACTGGAGTAGAATTCTCTGAATTCATTTCAAAGATACGTCTTACTTTTACACGTTGGGTTGAGCTGTCTAAAACAGAACATACATTTGAAGCACTTATGGACTTACTACTTAGAGACAAGATTATGTCTTCTGTCAGTGAGTCTTTTCTTGCTTTTCTTCATGAGCGTAAGTCTAAAAACATAAAAGAAATAGAGGAATACTGTTGCCAGTACGTCACTGCGCACCCTCACGTAACCATTAGCAACTCTAGAGTAAAAGAAGATTTGCCGGTTGCTTCGGCAGCACCATATGGCCCAAACTTCATGCGTAAATTTCAAGGTACTCAACAAAATTTTAATAAGAAGAGAAACCGTAATTATGCTCAGAATCATGGCAATCAATCACATGGTGATTCTTCTTCGAAGAACTGGAGACAAGCTGATAGTCCTCGGTATACTACACCCAATAATTTTAGGCATTTCCGCAGAGGTAGTCAATATAGAGGTAATCAAAACTATTTTTCTCGGAGACCTCAAAACCAATATAATAGAGGTTCTCATCAATATAGAGATGATAATGACAGTTATGGAAACTGGGATTCAAACCAGGATAACAATTACAGTAGAGAGTATAATAATAATTTCAGAGGCAATAATGGTCGCGGTAGATCTCAACATAAAAGAAAGAGATATCAACAGACAAACTCTGTACAGCAAGAGTCTCAGGGAGCATGTAAACAGGTTGATGATAATAAAAAATCTAGTGCTATCACATGTTCTGCCTTTGACTTTGGTAGGGCAACTAAATGTCCCCAATGCAGTACTTTGTTCGAACCGACTACCGTAACTACTTTGAGCTGTGGTCACCCTCTTCCCGCTCTTCCTGCTGCAGTTGCGCATGACGGGAGAGGTTCTCTTATCCTACATAATGGTCTTGTAAATAGTAATCCAGTCTCAGTCCTTTTTGATTCTGGATGTACTACTATTGGTGTTAGACAATCTCTTGTAGATCCATTCTGTGCTACAGGAAAGGTGATCAAATGTGTCACATTTGGTGGCACTTTGGAAAAGTATCCTACTGCCATAATACATATTGCTACTCCCTTCTTTAAGGGAGATGTCCGCGCGTGTCTTCTACCTAACCATATAGCGGACCTTATTATCGGTCGTATTCACGGAGTTAGGGAATGTACCCCACAGCAGATTGCTGTTTGGGAGGAACAAAATATTGAAGCTACCAATGCAGTTGTCACAAGAGCACAAGCTCTGGAAACACCTCAAACTTCATTAACTGATAATAATGAAGTAAATAACCAAAATAGTCACTTGATTATTTCACGTGACTCTTTTATAAAATTGCAAGAAGAAGATCCTTCTTTACAAAAATTCTTCATTCTAGCAAAAAAAGGTGATCCAAATCAAAATACAAATAGAAAGTCTTGGATTTATATGAAGAACGGCGTACTTGTGCGTATGTTACAAGACTCGACTACGTCTACACATTCTCAAATTCTTGTGCCTAAGAGTATGAGATTGCAAATATTGCAACATGCTCATGACTCACAATGTGCTGGACATATGGGTTTTTCCCGTACAAAGTCGAGGGTTCTTGCGGCTTTCTTTTGGCCATTTGTGAGCAAGGACATACGTATTTACTGTCGATCTTGCAAAGTATGTCAGGAGGTCAAATCTAAAGGACCACGACATACTGCGCCTATCCAGGCTGCTGACATTCCTATTCGGCCGTTTCAGAAAATGGCAATAGATATTATCGGTCCTTTTAGGATCAAGTCGGCCAGAGGACATCAATTTATCCTTACATGTGTCAATGTGTGCATACGTTGGCCAGAGGCTATACCTCTTAAGAGCATCTCCACTGCTGATATCGCAGACGCTCTTTGGCTGATATTTTCTCGTTTGGGATTCCCCAGAGAAATATTGTCAGACCATGGCACTCAACTTATATCTGACACTATGTCACAGGTAATGTCTATCTTACATATTAAAAGGTCTCTCAGCAGTATATATCACCCAATGTCTAATGGGTTAGTTGAGCGATTGAATAGAACACTCAAGACTTTACTTGGGAAGATAACTGAGGATCATCCTCAGGATTGGGACAGGGTTTTACCCGCGGCTCTCTTTGCTTGTAAATAGGTCCATAACGAACACACAGGGTTTTCTCCTTTTGAACTTGTCTTTGGCGCGCGACCGCGCGGCCGCGCGGCCCTATGTCTTTACTTCACGATCTTATTACTGCCGATAATATTAGCGATGACACTTAATCTTCTTATGAGTATGTCATTGCTCTTAGGCAAAAGATCATCGAGGCATGCAAACTAGCAACTTCTTCATCCGAATTTGCTAAAGAAAAGGCAAGGCTATTTGCAAATAAGAACAGATGTCTACGACAACTTTGTCCAGGTGACAAAGCACTCGTCCTACTTCCTTCAAGGGAGAACAGACTTCTTATTGCATGGAAAGGTCCGTATGCAATAGTCTCTAAAATTTCCGACGTCGACTATGTTGTCGATATTGATGGAAAGCATAAAACTTTCTACTTAAATATGCTTTCGGAATTTCATGAACGACTTGACTATTTGCAGCCTATTTTCCAGGCGACGGACGATTCTCCAGTACCTCATGGTCATTACTCATCCCTGTCAGTTATACAGGATGAGGAAACTACTTTTTCTGATGTCAATCTTCCTCTTCCTGTGATCCCACTTCATTCTACGGAATCTTGGAAAAACGTTACCGTTTCTCCTAATCTTTCCGCTGAGGAACATCGACAAGTCTCTTCGATGTTACAAACATTTCAAGATGTCCTTACCGACATCCCGGGACACACACATGTCATTGAACATGACATAGTACTTACTGACCATAATCCTATCAGAGTCAGACCCTATCCTATACCTATCCATTTTCAGTCACAAGTCGAGAAAGAATTGGATGAGATGATACGATTGGAAATAATCGAACCATCCACTTCAGCATACTCTTCGTCCATGGTTATTGTACGAAAGAAAGACAATAACATTCGCATTTGCGTTTATTATCGCAAATTGAACCAAGTTACGAAGTTTGATGCTGAACCTATGCCTTCGCTAGAAGAGCTACTAAAGAAACTTTCTAATTCTAGATTCTTTACCAAACTTGACTTGTCGAAAGGTTATTGGCAAGTTCCTTTAACTGAACGAGCCAAACCTCTTACTGCTTTTTCTACACATAGAGGTTTATTTCAATGGAATTTCATGCCTTTCGGCCTCATGAACGCCCCTGCTACATTCGTACGCATGATGCGTCGAATTCTCTCATATCGTAAAGAGGTCATAGCATACTTAGACGATATCTGTCTGTTCAGCGATTCCTGGAAAGATCACTATCTGGGTTTATACGAATTGCTGTCTACTCTTCGCGAGTATAACTTAACTGCAAAACCCTCTAAAGCCTTTATAGGATTTAGCGAGATTTCTTTCCTGGGTCATCGTGTTGGTCATGGTCTTTTAAAGACAGAGGACCACAATGTTTCAAAAATACTAAACATTTCTGTCCCTAAGACGAAAA
Source organism: Oreohelix idahoensis (assembly GCA_024509875.1). Lineage (NCBI taxonomy): Eukaryota > Metazoa > Mollusca > Gastropoda > Stylommatophora > Oreohelicidae > Oreohelix > Oreohelix idahoensis. The sequence continues at coordinate 109,881 of JAMPIV010010328.1, read as the reverse complement.
AACAAGTGCGTAGTCTCTTAGGTTTGATACAATTTTACGGACGATTCATTCCGAATCTGTCCTCCATTATGGCACCTCTTTCTACTTTATTGAAGAAAGGATCGCCTAATCTGATCCGTTGGTCTCAAGAATGCCAATCCTCATTGGACCAGATTAAAACTCTATTTTCATCTCCACCTATCCTTAGGTTACCTACTATTGAGAAGACTTTTGTTCTTCGAAGTGACGCCTCGTCCACTGGGATTGGGGCAGCTCTAATGCAGAGTATTCGGATACTCTGCATCCGGTGATGTATATTTCTAGGAAATTAAATGCTGCAGAATGGAATTATTCGGTTTTAGACCGTGAATTATTGGCTATGGTTTGGTCAATTCTCAAGTTACAAAGATTCCTTCTAGGCGCACATTTCATTGTGGAAACCGACCAGAAAGCTCTTACTGCTATTCAGAGCAAAAACCTGAAGAGCTCGAGGTCCACTCGATATGCCATAGCTCTTCAACCCTTTCATTTCACGGTGCGAGCTATCCGTGGTTCGGATAATGTAATGGCAGACATTCTGTCCAGATGCCCACATGATTCCACTTAATTCTTCTGTTATATATTTCCTGATAAACGTCGAGATCTATAACAGTTCTCTACTATAATCAGATATCAGCACATACGTTCTCACTTTTTGGGAATTTATATCATTGTACCATATAATTTCCTTTTTCTGTTACCGATTTTGTTATAACGGAAAAGGCTTAGTTAGCAATATATGGGCCAAAAGTTCACATGGCCACAATTTATATATTGTATTTTGATTAATGTATTAAGAAATTTAACATTTATCATAAAGATTTTTGTTATTGATATTTTCGCATCACATCATTGACGTCTGCGAGAGTATGGACATTATGTCAACCATGAAGTATGTCAAGTTCTAACCTACTTTGGAACGAGTTATGTCCACATCTTCAAGGAACATCTGTTTAATTACTTATGTACTCTTATTACATGCTTGTATTTATATGAGTATAATTTTGCTTGCATAATGATGTTGCCATCGCTATGGCGTATGTTGGTGGCACCTCCCTGGAATATACGTGTACACTTAGGGAAATATTTTCTCTAAGGATGTGAGATATAATCTCACCTGTCGCTCCATGCGTCGAGCCAGCCTCATATTAGGCATTATATCCGCGCATCATACGTGCGTTAGAAGCCTGTTCGTTCTGGCTCTAGGATTAAAAAAAAAATGTTTCATTTTTTCCCCGGGGGGTGCGGTAATCTGTTACGCACAGAATTTGTCTAGGACTTTGTATAATTAACTTGCCTGAATTGTACACTGTAATTTTTTCGTGGTCGAAGGTAAATAACTCTTGTTTGACTGTGATTACATTTTCAATGGTGGTTACCTTCTCTTGTGTCCTGATGCGCCGGTCCATTTTTTCGATTGATGTCAGGGCATTCTCCTTATATGGTAGCGTCGGTCAACTGTTTCTTGGAATGATTGAAACCAGAGTTGATGTTTTATTGCCTGTCCATATAAGGCGTGATTTCGTTATATCTTGGTCTGGTATGTCTCCAACATCGTCTCGTTATGAATCTTACTCGGGTGTTTGCGTTCTGTGCATGTCTGAACTTAAAGTGAGTTGGAGAAATCTTCCGGTCAGGGGATTCGACAAGATGTTTTGAGCAGAGAGGACGCATCCAGCGTCTGTGATCTTTTGATAGGGAATTGGTAGTCCTCCTGTGAGTTAGTTTAGCTAACGAGGTCTTTCGCTATATGATTCGAAAACGCCTGGAGGTGTATGTGTTGTGGTGTGATTTCGAAGCAAGGTAATACCCTTCTTATGTTCAAATCTGTAATATATTTTGATGTTTGACATTGGTCGTTCTCTGCTCAGTTACCAGTTACAGGAAGGAGAGGTTCTTCTACTAGAGATTACACCCCAGGTATCTTCATACCTGAGATTTAGATGTATACGGGTCATGCTAGGCCCAGAGAACAGTTTCTATGCTCTTTGAACTTCGCAATGCTAGCGACGGTATCTACAGCGAGGTTAGACTTAGAAAATCTACAAAGGTCAATCTGACCTGTACTCTTGAAACGCCATTCCCGTGCGTTCAGTGGTGAACTCATTTACATATCTGATCGGATAGCATCAGAGAGGAGTTTGTTAGACTTATGTACATTATCATATGAAGCTGACGCTGTTGTAAGCTGGAATCTATATATATCTCAGCTCATAGGATTTGCAGGATCCATTGAATAACTTTATGTCTGCACATTACCATGTACTACAGTGACTATGTCTTTTGTAAGATGGATGTACAGTACCTGTTTTTTGGCGTCAGAAAATAAACGATGGAAAAACGTCAATAGCAGTTTACACCCTTCTATGACTTTTCATGTCATACCACATGTATTGTGAACCTGTGAAACCACATCACCTACACTCGCAGCCAGCACTCATAAACCAGACAAGACACCTCACACCCCAGCATATAACCTTCCAGGTGTCTATAGGGGTGGGACTTTATATGGCTACACACTAGCAACGACTTTGGACTTAATACCTACAACGTTCATAGTGGCCAGTAGTCAGCCATAAACCACCCTTATCACGAACCCCGACTGTAGTGCAGCCGGTGTCCCCCAACACCGAGACTGGTTTCTTCTCCACCACACCTTTGTGGACGGCCGCCTTGCCAGTCTCATGGATCGCCGAAAGACATGGTGCCGCATGCCCGCAGTGTAGCACTATATTCTCGTTCGCATGAAACAGAGGACGAAACCCCACACAGTCCTCGCTGTTGACTGTGTCCAACACAAACGCGGAATTCGCTTGTTCAGTTGGGGTCGGACACATGTCAGCATAATGATTATTGCACCCACAATTGGAACACATGCGCTCCCTTTTTAATTCATCGTGTGGACTCTTGCTGAGGCTTTTAGCTGGCAAAGATCGTGCATCGGAGTCGGAAGATCGACTCTCTGAGGAACCACTCCTCTGCTTGGAATGTTTTGTATTTTACCAAAACCGATCTTTGTCCCGAGGCTCACCGAAGTGTACCTGCTTTCGCGTTTAGCGCTCTCCTCCGTCGCTATCACTTTTCCATTGTCGGTTGTGCCAATTCGACCGACCATTCCAATGAGAACGGAAGTTCCCGTAATTCCCTCTGCATTGTTGATAGGGACTGGAGGGCCTATCCAGCTTCTGCTCTTGGCTCCTGTCTGCTTCGCTTGCCTGATTTTGCCACGGTTGTCGCTGAACTTTGCAATTAAGGCGTCAGACAGACCTGACCGCTGGATAGGTTTGCCCAGGTGGGCCAGGACATAATGGTGCCCCAACTGGGCAATGGACTCAATGTCTTTTGGCTGGCGCTCTTGGAAAAAAGCTACCAACTCAGTTTGAGCACGACGACAACACTTTGTACCGTAACATTAAATCAACCAAACCATTAAATTCCTTAGTTATTCCTTCCAACTCAATCTGTCTATTAAGCAGAAGCTTTATCTTCGAGATAAAGTCCTCGAAGTCTTGGTCTGCACTTGGCATCGTGTTTCTAAAACGCATCCGATACCCGTCAGCCGTCAAACGGAACTTCCAAAGTAACCGTTCCTTCACCTTGTCGTAATCCGCCCTTTCTTCCAGCGGCAAGCTATAAAAAGTCTCCATCGCAGGCCCCACTAGCAACGTGGCTAACAGAGATGGCCACTGATCTCTGTCAGCCTTCCAGGCCACGCATTCGTCCTCGAACTTCTCAAGGAAAAAATCTAAACTGTCGATTTTGTCGATAAAATTTGGCAGACGCAGCATAAAGGGACGATGAGACTCCCTCATAGTCTAGTTCTGACCACTCGCACCCTCTTCTAATCTCTTCAATTGTATTTCCTTATCAATCTTTTTCTCTTCCAGAGCAGTTCTCCTTTTCTCCTTCTCTAATTTTAGTTCTCTATCTTCTTTCATCTTCCTTTCCTGTATTTCGAACTCTTTTCTTTTGAGCTCTAACTCTTCAGCGCGAGCCTCTCTTTCCTGCATCTGTTTCTCAATCTTTTTCTTCTCCAAAGCTTTTTGATTTTCACCTGAATAGAATTTTGCTTCAGCAAAATCCATCAGTTCTTTCTGGGTATACCCACATTCTTTGCCTATCCGAATGAAACCCTCTAGGTCCATGATGTACACTCCGAATACTCACTATCATCTTTTGCTATAGATTCTTACTATGCAACTACTCAATCGTATATACTATAAATACCTCACTTGCATCAACAGATAACTCTCTGCTTACAAAGTATGCAGTAATGACATATAAATAGCAATAACACTTCTCAAAGTACAAACCTATGCATGTAATCATAATCCACTTCACCCCTCAATTAACCTCTTGGCTACTGTCTCCTTACTCTCTAGGTTTTGGTCCTTCCGACCACTTAGTATCTGCGATACAACTGAAAGACCATTACTATAGTCAAAGGTTGTACTTCCTTAGCTGACAATACCCCTTGGTGCTATACCACCTCACAACTGTAAGGTTGTGGCACCGCCACAAGATTGAAAAATAAGTCAGTGTTATGAATAAATTCCATAACATTGGTTGTCGATGTTCACTTCTTAGTTGATTTGTTTATGGATTGTTGTCCTGGTTTCAGGAAGTGACATCAGTACTTTTGCTGATCATGTATGCAGACGATAAAGTCTGAAAGTCGGCCAAGATAGCGTGCCCTGCCGGCATTCGATATGTGGCGTTTGACTGTGTAAGCCACCTGCGTATTTCTGCTCCAAAGAGTATATGATATTCCCTCTACATGCATGAGGTTTTAACATCACTAGGTTACGCATACACCTCCGTGCGTCAACGCTAGTTTATATATGCAAGTTTGTTCGAGGATGCTGATGAGAAAGTGAGTGATGTCTTATTAATAAATGCTGTGAAAATGTCATCGACATGTTTCCTTAGTACTAGACGGTACTTCGCCAATGTATAGACCGTGCTAGGAACAATACTATTTTTGAACATACTCTTTAGATGTCAAAGTGGAGCTTTGTGAAATAATAAAGTGTTTTGTGAGCTGTCAAAACTGGCCATTGGATTGTGATTGATTTTAACCAGTGTACTGTGTGAGGCGGGCTAATGAACGGGCCTCAGATCCCTAGGAACTTATTCTAATATTATTACCAGGCCAGGCTACTGAATACAAACTGTAGCATTTATATGCAGAAGAAGCTGCTTCAACAATCACAGAATTATGACCCATGCTGTACACGTATCATTTCTGGGGGCCAAAGCCTAAGATCTTTAATCATACTTGGAAACATTCCCAATATTCATGAATGTACAAAAGAGGATATTGAAAAATGGGAACAAGAACATTTCATATGTTCCAATGCTGTAACTACTAGAGCTCAGGCTCGTGCTAATCTGGATGAACACATACAAAGTGATAATATGTTACAGGATAACTTAAATGAGGAAAATGACTCAGAAGAAGAAGAAGATAAAGAAGAGTATCATAATGTTAATGATAATCATGATAATGATGAAAATACTGATGATCTTCAGGTAATGAATAATGACATTCAGGAAAATGATGATAATTTCCATGTGGAACTGATTGATAAGGAAACCTTTGTACAAAGACAAAAGGATGATATCTCCTTAAGAAAATTTTTTTTTCAGATTGCTACATTGGATGATGTAAAGTTGGATAATAATGCAAAACACTGGTAAACTCATTAAAAAACAAATCATGGTACCAGCCTGTTTTCGTCCATTCGTGTTACGACATGCACACGACATTGAATGTGCTGGACATTTAGGTGTTGCTAGGACACAACAAAGAGTTTTGTCACATTTCTTTTGGCCTGGAGTTACTAAAGATGTTAAATATTTTTGTTGCACATGTGCAGTGTGCCAAAGTATAACAACTAGAAGACCTAAACATGATGCTCCAATTCAAGAAGCTGATATTTCTTTGCGGCCATTCGCAAAGATGGCCATTGATTATTGGCCCTTTAAAAGTTACATCAGCTAGAGGACATCAATACGTGTTTACATGCATTGATATGTGCACACGTTGGCCAGAGGCAATACCACTATAAACTATTACAACTGTAGATGTTGCAGATGCATTATTTTTGATATTTAGTCAATTAGGTTTTCGTGAAAATATTCTATCTGACAGGGGAACAGAATTAGTTTCAGATGCTATGAAACAGGTTATGAATATGTTTGGAATTGAGAGATCGCTTAGCTCGATCTACCATCCCCAATCAAATGGTAAAATTGAAGTTCTGAATAGAACAATAAAGCAAATGTTGCATAAAGTTACCATTAAATATCCACAGGACTGGGACAGAGTTTTGCCAGCAATTTTATTTGCTTACAGAGAAATTAAAAACGAGCAAACTGGGTTTTTTCTTTGATCCTTAGCCGCCGACCGTCAAAGCAGTCAGTGGCCATCACGCCTAGTGGCGTCTTGTAGGGCAACAACAACTTGATTCCACTTTGCTCGGTCGGTGGCCATCCTTCGTACAGTGCCCCAACTCTGGTTCATTCTTTGCATCTCAGCCTCCACAGTCCTCCGCCAGGTTGTTTTTGGTCGGCCTCTCTTTCGTTTTTCTTCAGGGGTCCAACGCATAGCTGTTCTTGTGATGGCATCGGGGTCTCTTCTGACGTCATGGCCAACCCAGCTCCAGCGTCTGCCAGCTATGATGGTGTGCATGTCCTCTTGCTTGCTCCGAGTAAGCAGATCTTGGTTGGTGATGGTATTCGGCCAAAAGATTCGGTGAATTTTTCTTAGGCATGTTGTGTGAAAAGAGGACAATTTCGACATTTCCTTCTCTGTAACTTTCCAGCATTCCGCACCATAGAGAAGCACAGAAAGCACACAGCTCTGATATAATCCTAATTTTGTGCTTGTGCTGTATTGAGAGGACTTCCAGACGTTGTTTAGGCTAAAAAAAGGCTGTTCTTGCCTTATTCATTCTGATGTTGATGTCTTTGCCTGCCCATACTGGGTTTGCTCCCTTTGAATTAGTTTTTGGCGCAAAACCAAGATGACCCATGTCAATATTAAAACAACTGTTAATTGGAGCTGAGATGAATGAAGAGGTCCAAACCTCATACCAATATGTGGTCAATTTGAGGAAAAAAATAATTGACGCATGCCATATAGCAGTAAACTCATCTGAAAAGGCAAAGCTAAAGGCTAGATTGTTTGTTAACCAAAATAGGAAACTACGTCAATTATGGCCAGGAGATGAAACATATGTGCTATTACCAAATAAAGATAACAAATTACTTGTATCGTGGAGAGGACCTTATAGTATTGTTGAAAAACTGTCAGATGTGGATTATATTGTATCAATAAATGGAAAGGACAAAACGTTTCATATTAATATGTTGCAACAGTTTCATACACGTCCACCACATCTTAGATCAGTCTTCGAAGCTCTTGACGAATCTGTCAATCGTCATTCTTCTTTAGCTGTTATACAGGAGGAAAACTCTGACTTGTCTGATTTAGATGAATCACTTTTGGTGTTACCTAGTGTTCATGTTTTAGCTACTGAGAGTTGGAAGGATGTGTCTATTTCACCAACTTTGTCAGCTCATCAGAGGAAACAAGTTGCCAATTTGTTAGTATTTTTGATGTTCTTACAGATGTCCCAGGACATACTGATATCATTGAGCATGACATCATTCTTACAGATTTTCAACCTATCAAGTTGAAACCTTATCCGTTACCTATACACTTACAGTCTCAGGTTAAGGAGGAAATAGAACACATGATTAAATTAAACATCATTACTCCATCACAGTCACTTTATAGTTTTCCTATTGTGCTCATTAGAAAAAAAGATAAATCTATTCGCATTTGTATAGATTTTAGGCGGTTAAATTCCCTGACTATTCAGGATGCCGAACCTTTACCATTATTAGAATCTTTGCTGGATATGTTAACTTCTGCTACCCTTTTCACTAAATTCGACTTATCAAAAGGCTACTGGCAAGTGCCATTATCGGAGAGAGCTAGGCCATATACTGCCTTTGCCACACCTCTTGGTCTATTTCAATTCAATTACATGTCTTTTGGATTGGTTAACGCTCCCGCGATCTTCGTTCGCATGAAGCGGAGACTCTTTTCAGACAGATAAGATTTAATCACATATATTGACGATATTTGCTTATTTCATCAATCATGGGATGAACATCTTGTAGGTATTCAGTCCTTACTACATACTTTACGCCTACATAACCTTTCTGCACGACCATCAAAAACTAGAGTAGGATTCAATGAGATTTCCTTTCTAGGACATAAAGTAGGAGGTGGTTTGTTGAAACCTGAGGATTCGACTCTCTCTAAGATTTTAAACCTTGACATCCCTCGAACTAAGAAGCAGGTTTGAAGTCTCCTCGGTTTACTCAATTTTTATCGTAAGTTTTTGCCTAATTTTGCAGAGATAACTTCAGTGTTGTCCTCTTTAGTGAAAAAAAATTCCCCAAACAGAGTCATCTTTACTCATGTTTGTGATGTTGCTATTAAATGCTCTTAAATGTTCATTTTCAAAAATGCCTATTTTAAGATTGCCTGATGCTTCCAAACCTTTTACCCTCAGGGTCGATGTTTCTAATGTATCTATTGGTGGCTCATTGATGCAAGAATGGGATGGCTGTATGCACCCAACGCTCTATGTAAGCAGACAACTGACTCCCACGGAGCAACGATATCTCATCATTGAACGTGAACTTCTTGCCGTGGATTCTGCTTCTCCAAATTGCAAAGATATCTTCTAGGAGCTCGCTTTACTCTGGAATCTGATCAACGGGAATTATCTTATCTCAAGACGGTTCGAATCAAGAATGAAAGAGCGGCTCGAGCATCTTTGGCTTTGCAGCCATACGATTACGAAATGAAAGCTATCAAGGGCAGCCAGAACGTCATGGCTGATGTTTTGTCTCGCTGCATGAAACATCCAATCTCACCTGTGAATACTACTGATGTTTCTCAAACTCATATGTAATCTACATACATAGTTTGTTATAATCTTAACAAGTAAAGAATCCATACACAACGACATGGTCATGTGAGCTGTTACAATTCAAGATGATGAAAATGTTACTAATGCCTCGAAGTAACTTACAGAAAGACATCTTCAGTTACAGAAACAGTGCTCAAAACTACAAGCAGTTCGCCAAGGAACATGATTATGCTGTTTTGCTGAAAGTTCAAAATGGACTCATATGTCATTCTGTTCAGTATGTTAACTCGAATATAGTGGTTCATTAACAGTACGTACATACCGCAGGCATACTGAATATCCTTACATACAGATAATGATTGCAACTCGACTTCCTTCAAGACATATTCGTTGAACTAATTATTAACGTTTTTAATAAATGGACTTCTACAACCAGAAAAAGGGAAGTAACTGCTAAATGACTATTGTAATTACAACGAATGGGAAACAACAAAGAAATCACTTCTCGAATTTTATATGGAAAATAGATCATGATAATAACAATCAGTTGAATTCAAAGATGATCTTATCACATGGTAAACAATCATGGACATTCGAAATAATATATTACAACATACATCGCTGAACTTCATGATGAAAGTTCGTTATTCAAAATGACTTTGCTTCAAATAATATAGACTTTAAGCATTAACAGTGACTATTAATTGACATTAATTAATTAATTTTTGGTGAGTTTTATTTAATCACACGAGTGTAACACGCACATTGGACTTCATTACTGTAGTGTGTTGATATAACATATAATCTATTTTCACAACACATGATAGAATTATTGTCATCAATTACAGTTACATGTTCCATCCATGACACTATATTACTGATATACACACGGTAATTATTATGTTGACATATTGTCGCAGTCACTCATTATTATTTGATTTGTCTGCCTCATATGATCTATTGTCTCTGTTACGTTATATTTATGCATTGCATTCAGAGACTAGGTTACTGCTGTTACTTGGCTTGGCAGTAGGTGTTTTGGACATGGTGCGAGGTGTGAATGCCTGGACTGATATATTGATTTCTTTTTACATGTTGGCTGATGTTTACTATGGTGACCTCACATTGGTGTCAAAAGAGTAGTCTTCTATATAGACAATGGGTTTTGTAATTATATTACTTAATTCCACACCTTGGTGTCTAATTGTCAATTATGAAGCACAGATCTAGGTGCTATATGAATCATACTACTGTGAAAGTGGATGTTATTATCTTTTCACTCCAGTGATGTTGTTGACTAAGCCACATAAATAATGAAAAGTTCCTTTTCATTATTTAAGGGGAGGGGGAAGTAAATGTTATGAGTAAATTCCATAACATTGGTTGTCGATGTTCACTTCCTAGTTGATTTGTTTGTGGACTGTTGTTCTGGTTTCAGGAAGTGACATCAGTACTTTTGCTGATCATGTATGCAGACGATAAAGTCTGAAAGTCGGCCAAGATAGCGTGCCCTGCCGGCATTCGATATGTGGCGTTTGACTGTGTAAGCCACCTGTGTATTTCTGCTCCAAAGAGTATATGATATTCCCTCTACATGCATGAGGTTTTAACATCACTAGGTTACGCATACACCTCCGTGCGTCAACGCTAGTTTATATATGCAAGTTTGTACGAAGATGCTGATGAGAAAGTGAGTGATGTCTTATTAATAAATGCTGTGAAAATGTCATCGACATGTTTCCTTAGTACTAGACGGTACTCCAGCAATGTATAGACCGTGCTAGGAACAATACTATGGATGAACATACTCTTTAGATGTCAAAGTGGAGCTTTGTGAAATAATAAAGTGTTTTGTGAACTGTCAAAACTGGCCATTGGATTGTGATTGATTTTAACCAGTGTACTGTGTGAGGGCGGGCTAATGAACGGGCCTCAGATCCCTAGGAACTTATTCTAATATTATTACCAGGCCAGGCTACTGAATACAAACTGTAGCATTTATATGCAGAAGAAGCTGTTTCAACAATCACAGAATTATGACCCATGCTGTACACGTATCAGTCAGCTTCTACACTACAGTATCTCACTGCAGTATTTCAATTCTTTATATTCTACCTAATATCAAAAGTTTACAACTGGCAAATATTAACACTCAACAGACGAAAAGACACACACCAAACGCTACGGTAAATAGCAGTCACGAGGAATAAGATGACAGACAAGATCAGAGCAGGGATAGACTGATACATACAAAGCGTGACTGATGACGAACGAAAACAAGGGATACCTGTTAACGTATTTACAAGATAGCAGGAAAGAACGAGAGATCACACCACTTAAACACAACAGAAGAATTACTGAATGTACAGGACAATGTAAATACAAACCATACCAGTACACCTAACAAAAACTGAGCTTGGAATGTTAAGTAGGGCAGTCGCAGGAAACACTTCTGCCTTACTCCACCACTAAACAAACACAGCTACACCCTAGAAGAAATCAGTCTAATCCAATCTTTTCCCACAAGTAAGAAAAGGAAGAATTAAACTCGCAACCCGTCCACTCTTGAACACACGAATATAATAATAAACACAGCAGACTCAACAACAACTATACTTAACAATGAGGTGATGAGGGCTATCTCCTTCACTAGCCACCAACTAAATCACACCAATCAAAATAAACTAAATAACATATAAGCAATAATATCACCATAACATATCTAAGATTTGCTATGCATATAATAATAAAGACCCCAAGTAATAGGAACTTAAAGTGAAAGATCCCACCTTACTAACTAACACCATATAAAGACACAGATTAAGTTTCTACCACAAAAGCGAGGATAAAGAACAAAACACAAGGGAAGAAAACAACAACAAAACAATAAGCAAGCCTCAAGAAACAGGCGTAGAAACAAAACAAAACTTATTGCTTTATACTAACCTAACACGACCCCAACAGAAGTGTCCCACTACTCTAGAAGACCAGATTGTACGATAAGTTGTATCAAGTAGATAGACAGAGAAGAAAATTTTGAATGAGAAAAACAGAATTTAGAGAAAAAAACTAGAAAAACATAAATACAACAAATCATACACAGATATTCAAACACTAACTTAACTGATGGTCCAGCGATGCTTCTCCACGTAGCTCCTCAGATTAACACAGAAGATGGTCGATGAAAACGATAGGAACAGGTCTCCACACTTGAAAATATCCAAAACGTATACAATGTTCTACACGGTGCTTTCACAGCACTGTCCACAGCAAAAATCAGGACCATAAATCCAATAATGTTCAGAAAACAAGACTTCTTCACAAGTCTATGTGCCTGATACTACAATAATGTCCTTTTGGCACGTTGATGCGTATTATATACGTATCCAAGCAAAGTTCACTTCACTGCAACACTTCAGGAACCCAGCAGTCTTCAGCACAGTGTAGTCCAGGACCCCTCAGATCAGCAGGCTTCGGTAACTGGCATCCCTTCAAGCTGTACTAGGGCCACGAAAAGGCATGGGTAGGCTCCCACTGGAAAGGCACATCGATATGGCGTGAAAACGACAGAATTTGGCAAGAATCCCGGAAGGTAATGTTTCCAGGTAGGTAGAACAAGACGAGTGATGACACTGCTACAGGTTGGCTACAAGAACAACGATGTCAAGAACCAATCTACTATGGTTGCATTGATCTAGCCCAGTATCCAGATACGAGGGGTTGCACACACCCTGAGATGCCACCAATCTTGACGATCTCTCTTCCCTCCTGACGACACACACAGTCAGTCACTCGGGCCAAATATTACCAACCAATATTGAAGAACTAATCCGTCCTGACGACACACACAGTCAGTCACTCGGGCCAAACTATTACCAACCAATATTGACGAACTAATCCCTCCTGACAACACACACATTCAGTCACTCGGGCCAAACTATTACCGACAAATATTGCCAAATTATTCTACTCTACACCTTTCATGAACCACCTGCTGCCACCTGTCACACTAACCTCCGCCGCTCCGACTGGATCACCACCTTCCTAGCACTAAGCTACAAAGTGCACCTTGTAATATCTCAAACTGTAATGCCAGACGCCAGCTGCAACCTTATTCTATCACTTTTGACACTGCTTCTATCAATACTTGCCACCCTAGCACAAAATTAACTTGCAAAAACAGTGTCGAACCCAGTACATGACAAACATTCTCTGAACTGACAATACCAACTTTTCACTGTGAACTATTTCCAATCTAGGTCAACTACCGCTAGAGGGTCACCCCAGAACGTAAACAGTTCACTGCCTACTGACTAACCAAAATAACACACTGCAGTGCACGCTGTGAAACCTGAAGGCGTGAACACAATGCTACTATCATCATCTATCAATCTGTGTGCATAACTTCTAGCCTTTATAATGAAGATATAGGCCCACGGCCTTTAAAAAAATGAACAAGAGCTCCCCAGCTGTCAGATGACTATTTACTAAGGTAGCACCACTGCAACGTGGAATTATAATAATACATAAGGCTCGTTCTTCTAACGGTACGACCACACCACAATGGCTGACATAAGAAAATCAACACCTTCTACAGGTACTTCCCTTTAATAATTATACACACACAATCAGGCCTCACACGACAAACAAACGTATGAAATACAATAAAATAATGAAATGCCTCAACAACTTAATATATCAGTATCTTACACGACAGTATGACTTACACTGATAGAACTGCAATGACTATCGCTCACCTTGAGCGGCAAAACTGTGACAAAGACAAACTCGAATCATCTCGCTTTATTCGTTCTGTTGTTAATGTCCTTGCTTGTTCCGCCGTCAGGTGTTACTATGCATCCTAGGTAAGTAAATGTGTCTATCTGTTCTAACTTCTGGTTCCTTACTGTTATTGGCTCAGGATTGCCCACATTTAGTGTCATTACCTCTGTCTTCTTCAGATTGGTTTTTAGGCCAACCTGCTGGCCATACTTATTCAGTCTATCGGTTTTGTCTTGAAAGTGTTGATGTGAATGCGCGAGTAGTGCAATGTCATCAGCATATTCCAGGTCTTCCAGTGTAGAATACTTCTTCTTCTTCCATCCTTAGCCATCAACCGGCAAAGCAGTATGTGGCCAGTACGCCTAGTGGCGTCTTAGGGCAACAACAAATTGAGCAATCTATCGCTGTTTCCACCACGCCTAGTGGCGTCTTTGTGGAACAAAAACAGACCAAACAATCTATCGTTGTTTCCGTAATCAGATTGGTTGGCAAGCAGGTGATCAGCCCACTGTGCGAAGTTTTTACGGGATGGGGTAAACAGCCCCATGCCCATACCCTCCTTAGTCGCCTTTTACGACATGCGTGGTAGGGTGCAGTGTTACTATTCTTTGCTCCCCTTTCGTGCCCCGGTAACACACGGGTGAGTGTAGAATACGTCGTCCATCTAATTCCTCTTGGACTGCCTTCTGTTGTCTGGCGCATCACCCAATGTATGGCTGTCAAAAATAATGTTGTTGATAAGGGGCATCCCTGTCGTACTACTGTTTTCACTGCAAAAGTTACATTTCTCAATCCAACACTGCACGTAAAGTTAGAATAGAGGCTTTTTATGATGGAAACAATGCGGCTGGGAATTCCATAAGCCCTCAGAATTTTCCATAGGCTGTCCCTGTGTATGCTGTCGAAAGCCTTTTCAAAGTCAACAAAGTTAATGTACAGCTGTCTCTTCCATTCTGAGCACTGCTCTATAATGTTCCTGAGGGTGAATATATGATTTGCATATCTTCTGTTCTTTCTAAAACCCGCTTGTTCTTTCCTCAGTTTATGGTCAACTGCTTTTGAAATTCTCTGGATGATTATCCTGCCTAGTATTTTGCTGGGAACTGAGAGGAGAGTAATTCCTCTCCATTTGTTGCAGTCTGCAAGGTCGCCCTTCTTGGGCAATTTGACAATTATTCCTTTACTCCACTCTGTTGGTGTTGTCTCAGTTTCCCAGACTTGTGCAAATAGTGGTTCTAATAGTTCTGCTGCTAGTTCACAGTCTTCCTTGAATAACTCAGCATTAAAATTGTCTTGACCAGGCGCTTTTCCATTTTTTAACCCTTTGATAGCTGTGATGATTTCTTCTTTTCGTGGAATGTCTGTATTTACGTCTAAGTCACTTTGAGCCTCAGGAACATTCAGCTGAGTATCTGGTGGTTCTTTATTCAGGGTTTCTCTGAAGTGCTTTTCCCATCTTGTTTCCTGCCCCTGTGCTGTGGTGATGAGATTTCCTTGCTTGTCTCTTACTAACGTTATGTTGTTTGCACCTCGTTTTCCACTGATAGTTTTAGTTATTTTATAAACTGTGCTTTGTTCATTTCTCAGTGCTACCTCTTCTGCCTGTCTTGCAAGGTCCTCCAGAAATGTCCTTTTGTTAGCACGGGTTTGACGTTTTACTTCCTTGTCCAGCTGACTGTACTGTTCACTATATATTGCCTTTAACCTGGGGGACTTAGCTTCGGTTTTCTTTCTTTTCGTTTCCTTTCTCTTCGCTATGGTGTTTAGCGTTTCTGGTGTTATCCAGTCTTGGTTCTTTCTTTCCTGGAATCCCAAGCATGACTTCCTGCTTTCCTTGTATATTGTTTAGATGGTGTTGAATCTCTAGTCAACATCATCGGTCTCTTTTCTTTCCTGGCTTTTGGTAATCTCATATCGCCTCTTTACGTCGACCACGAACGCTTTTCTGGTGAGGGGGTCCTTAAGTTTCGTGATGTTATATCTTTTCTGTTTGACTGCAACTGGTCCAGTAGCTCTGAGTTTCACCTTCTGTCTTGCTACTACTAGGTGATGATCATTTCCCACATCTGCGCCTCTTCTTACTTTCACATCTTGTAGTGCATGTCTCCATCTGCCATTGATCATTATGTGATCTATCTGGTTTCTGTCTCGTCCGTTTGGTGATTCCCATGTTAACTTGTGCACTTCTTTGTGTTGAAAAAGTGTTCATCCAGTGACCAAGTTGTTAATACTGCAGAAGCTTATTAATTTGTCCCCATTCTCATTTACTGTTCCACTGCCGCATTTCCCCATTACTCTTTCGTTATATTTATTGTGTGTTCCAACTTTCGCATTTAGGTCTCCCATTACTATAATAAGATCGTACCCGGGTACAGTGTCCATTTCCTTTGGTACCTGCTGATAGAACTCGTCCTTGATCTCTTCATCGCTGTCGTTTGTTGGTGCATACCATTGTATAATTGTGGTGTTTGTGAATCTCCCTCTCAGTCTTGCTCTTATCAGTTTGTTGTTAATGGGTTTCCATTCCAGTAAAGATCTTTCCATTCCTTTCTTCAGGATAATGGCTACACCTTCGTTGTGCTGACCATCCTCTCTACCAGAATAAAGTACTGTTTCCCCTGAAGCTGTTTTTATTCTCCCCATCCCTGTCCATCTGCTCTCGCTTGGTCCCAGGATATATATTTGTAATTCATCATCTCTGCTGTAATTTGTCTGAGCTTTCCTGCCTCATTCATAGTTCTGACGTTCCAAAAACCAATTTTGGTATCGTGTTTTGCGGTCAGGGCATCCATTTTCATGCCAGTGGCTTCCTTTCGGCTTTCACCACTGTCAGTCATACGAGCCTGAGACTCCGTATGTCCGTCCCGCATCAAAATGCTTTCATATATTGCCGTTTCCGTAACATGTGTGATTTTTTACATAGACAGTGGTGTTGGCCATGTGCTAAAACCCCCAACCTGGAGGACCAGGGTACCAGCTTTTGTCTTTCCCCTACCCACGCAGACCAGTTCAGCTTGCTTGAACCTACCAGGAGTATAACTCCCACTGGCATAGCTCTGGAGATTGTCAGGGTACACAAGCTGCCATATTCCAATAAATTAATGTCAGAATATTCTGTCGGCCCTACATAACTAGAAAAAAAGATTGTTTGCGTTAGCTTCGCTGCTTTATTTTTCAATTAAAAAATCCACACAGACCGCAAGACAAGCAAAACCAGAAGTTCCAAAGTGTAGTGGTTTTTGTTGGTACTGTATGGTTGTGATGTTACTTAGTGTAATGTATGAGGTCAGCTGTGAAGGCTCCTGAGAAAAATGTAGATGTGAATTACAGAAGGCCCTTCTTACTACCACTTACGACCTCAAACATATCTTTTTTTCTATTATGAATGTAGCTACGTTGAAAAGTCTAGGGTACTGAAATGTAATGTGTTGTAGTAGAATATACAAACACACACAGATAATTAATAAGTGTAATAATATTAATAAAATTCTATAACACACTGAACTAACTCAGGCTGTTTTAGTTTAAATATTAAAATTTTCTTTAAATTTATTTGTTCTGAACCAATGTTTTAGTTGGTCAGAACATATGAAATGTTATGGAGTTATAAATGGAATGCATAAATATATGGCATAATAAAATGGAATGTGTGTACACAAGTATTTTATAAGACTGGTTAATATTAATTATATTTATAGTCTCTGGGAAACTATTACTGGATATGCTGTTGGGGTGGTGTCATCACACCCACTCTGTGACTAGAACAAGCTTTGTCCATTGTCTTATAAACTTTAATAAATGTATCTTTCCCAAAGTTCAGTATATTTATGAAGGGGAAATATTTATAAATTCTTTAGGAGTATGGTGAATCCTCAGCAGGCCACTAATCACTCATCTTGTCTGCGAAGATCTAATGCTGGATTCCGGTGGCCCACTCCTCTCGGTAGCTAGAATACAATGCTAGACTGCACCGACACTGTTTGGCTGCACACACATCTGCTTGTGCAATCTTGATTACTTATGTGGCACTATCCTAGTGCCACAACAGAAACTCACAATTCTGAAACAAAATTTGTGCGCTGTGTCAGTAATCTATTTACTGCACCACTCTTACACACAGCACAACACATCAACAATACACAGAATGGGTCAGATCTCTCTGACCACACAGCACATCTTACCCAGTTGTTTTCATATAGTATCAGTTCCCCCAAGACTGCATTGCATCTGAGATATGTTCAATAGTTTCCTTTTATTCAATAAGATAGGCGATATGTTTCCACTGATCTCAACAATAGATCCGCCTTCCATAGTCTTAGGCGTCCATATATTTTGTTTGTCTCTAGACCCTGAACTTGGGCTGGGGGACCTAGAGTGAACACTTACTTATCGTAATCATTTTATATGATATAGCAGTATCAATCACTCGAAATATTAAAATGTACAAAATAAATACTTTCATTCTTACCAGAATTCAGAATTCAGAACACAGTTAATTGCTAGCAAAACTCAGCTGAGCTGCTGGCTATATGATGGCGTCCCTCTAAATGTATGTATTATCTTCTGGAACAACACCACAGGCAATAACCGACTGTGTCCCTGGACAGTATTGTATCAAATGGCAAAAATGCGCATCTCTGTCCCGCTAATATGATTACATTTGCCCAATCACCGACTTCCCCCCTAACTTTTCAAATCTACAACCAAAAGTCAAATTTCAGTCAGATCTCAGTCAAGTATGTATTATTGTCTGTTGGTCCGTCCGTCTCTACTTGTTTTTTCATAAAAACACACTTGGTTCTACATGCCATACCCTACACAAATCTGTCTCCTAAGTTATTTTTAGCCACAATTCTCCACCTTCCTCCTCTCTTTCATTACAGCTTGATTTTTGCATTTGCGTGTCTCAAGGACAAAATTTTGAAACTTTAGTGAAAGCATAAATAATACAGTCGCTAGTCTGATATGAACAACACAGTCTTTTGTCAATATCTTCCTTGTTATCTATCCGTCTGTATAAGTTAAAGTATATTAGTTCTCTGCTCAAGATGGGCTATCAAACTAGCTAGGTTTTATATTCATAACTCTATTATTAAGAAAAAACAAATTTTTCTCATGTTTAGTTTTTTTGAAATTTGTTCGAGAACCTTCTCTACGGCGATTGCCGCTGAATTCAAATAAAGGGACCAAGTACCGAAAAAACATCCAAGAAATGACTGTTGCGAATAAGAGCCAAGGTCTTTTCTGTCCATTTCCTTACATTGTGTCACTAGTGACGTGAATTTTTTTTCCTTTTACCACCAATTGCGTCTTTTAGCCTTGCTAGATTCAAACGCGTGTTCAGTCATATTTTTCCTTTTTTGATCTCCGTTTCCCTCCCGTCTACAAAGGGTAAACCGTTTCGACTGCACGTCTAACTAGTTAGTTTGACTGGCGGTAGGAAATGCGGGCATGTGCGAGCATGTCTCCTAGTATCTTACGCATTATTTGTATCCCTACATTTTATCCTTATATTGGGAGATATTTTAACGTTGTATCACGGTAAATTCACCACACATCTCCCCACCTGAGAACATGCACTATGGCAAGTTCCAGAACCAGTGATACACATAGATAAAATTACTCCTCACGCCTACCATTACTTCTAATTTTGATCACAGGGGTGCCGACTGAGGAAATCTGCACCGACATTCAATGACCCTGGGATGTACTCAATACTAAACTGATAAGGTTGCAATAATAAAGACCATCTCAACAATCTAGCATTTTCATGCTTAGCCTGAGATAAGAACACCAGGGGCTGATGATCCGTCTGGACCACAAAAGTCCTACCATACAGATAAATTTGAAACTTTTTTATTGCCCAGATTAACGCTAAACATTCTTTTTCGCTTGTGGAATATCCTTGCTCCGCTTTATTCAATTTGCGGCTTGCATAAGCGACTGGGTTCAGTTCCCCATCGGGTGAAGATGACCTTTACAACAGAGCCGCCCCGAGGCCTACATTACTTGCATCTGTTCTCACCACGAAGTCCTGTGTCAAATCAGGCAATTTGAGAATAGGCTTGCTAGTGAGTTTTTCCTTTAACTCTTGAAAAGCCAATTCACATTGCGCAGTCCAAACTATTTTATCTGGATGTCCCTTGCGAGTCAGATCAGTCAGAGGAGCACAGATAGAGTTAAAATTTTTGATATATTTTTGGTAAAATCCACATAACGACACGAATGATCGCACGTCCTTTTTTGTTTGTGGTCTAGGTGCTCTCTGCAGTTTTTCCAAGTTCTTGGGGTCAGGGGTCATGTTACCCTGATATACCGTGTGTCCCAAGAATTCCAACTCTTTGCATCTGTAAAGGGCAATTTTTACTATCTTGCAATATAATACATTTATATTCTTATTATGTTTGCAAATATTTTGTAAGCAAAGTATTTCCTTTTTAAGTGCTTAAGGAGAAGTCATTTTTGGGTTGCTTCCCTTGAAAATAGTTCTGTCATCTTCGATCGGACTCCGCAGACGACTCTAGGCCTACTGCGATTTATTCTGTGGCTGGGTAGGAATAGATTGTTCTTGCTTCAGTATATCTATGGCCTTAATTTATACGTAGTGTTTGTATGAGTAGGACGAGTCTGTCTTATATATGGATATCTTTGCATTTCTAAGTCGAACTAATTTGGTTGTCGCTAGAAAAGGTCAAAGGCTATGCAGCGGAAGGATCGCTAGAAAAGGGTGTGATCCATGGCTGTCATCCTGTGAGGATGCCGAGTTTTGTTGTAGCAGGCTTTTTGCCGAAATAGTGATCTATATATGGATGGGGAAAAGTGATAATCATTTAGACATGTTGTATGTACTTTACCCCAGTGTTTATTCTCTTTTGCCAAGGAATGGCAAAGTTATATTTCGCATAAAAAGGTAAAACCACAATTTATTATGAACTTGGGCTTCGCCATCGTTGTTGATAAGCAGATGCACAGTGGTACTTTTAAAAAGAATATCCATTCAAAGGAAGAAGACATTCCTATGTATCAGCACTGGATTGTATGATATTATTCAATTACCTCTATGAGAGAACCTATGAAGAAATGAGGACATTTAATGAATGACTAATTTTGGTCTATATTCTATAGTGAGTGAAGCTCACGAGAGAGAGAACAGCCATGTTGAAATTCATATACTTTGTATTTATCGAGTGGGAAAAAGGGATGCCTGTACTATCGCTCGATGAACCAAGAGATCACTGCTACATGTGAGAACCCATGTCTGGGATTCCTATATTATGAAATATATATATATTGAACTTTACGTGAAGGAATATTCGCTAGACGAGGTTAGGTCTAGGAGCCTTCCTATGTATCGGTTATGGTCTGACGTGCCCAGTCAGTAAAGCCAGATGATTTACATGATGGAACGCTGAATGCTTATTTACGAATGCTCCATTATGATATTTGCCAAGCATGAATGCTAACTTAAGATGATATTCCTGTGATCAACATTATGCTGTCTATGTCGACATTGGTTCCTGTAACCATACACGTACTGTCCAAGTGTGCGTCCCATTAAATGTTATAAAAAGACCACCGTAGTTCCAGTACTTCTTGAATTCGAACAGTGTGAGTATGAGTGATGTACTACCAACCTGTCAACTCTATCGAATCATTCTACCATTCGCGTACTGACATTCAGATACACACTCATTGTTTACACTCACATTCTTGCCGGGGCCTCATCATGTTCCAGGACAAGATGACCTGTATGACCAAAACTGTGCTGGGTTTGATGAGTTGACAATCGTTACACTTTACTACACCAGTCCCAACATCTACATTTATCCACTGGTGGACATTCACATCATTTAGCAAATAAAGCATGATTCAACAACTAGTAGCCAGTATGAGTTAACAACTACACAAAGAAAGAGTTTAACAGCATCCAATACAACATTTTGTTGGTCTAGCAGTTAAGTTCGCCTCCCTAAGCCTATCAAATAACATTTTTAGAGAGTTAATGTGTTCTTCAAATGTCTCTGTGGCGACGAGAATATCATCCATGAAATTCGTGATACATGGGTTATTCATGGGATCCAACAATTTGCGCATCATCCTTGAAAATACACTCGGAGCATTTTTCAGTCCGAATGGTAGCATGTTGAATTCATAATGTCCTTCCGAAGTGCTAAAAGCTAAATAAGGTCTCACTTCAGGCTTCACTGGAATCTGGTAATAGCCTTTACTAAGATCCACCTTTGAAAAGCATTTTGCCTTGTTTAATCTGGCAAATAACTGTTTTGTGTCTGGTAATGGATCCACTTGTCCTTCTGTGACAGCATTCAGTTTCCTGTAATCTATGCACAGTCTGTGTTCCCCAGACGGTTTCCTCAACAGAACTACACTGGAGCTAAAAGATGATTCACTGTGTGAAATAATCCCCTCCTTCAACAAATAATCTATTTCTTCCTTCAATGCCTTCTCCTACGCGAACGGAATAGAATAAGCTCTCATACAGATTGGGTTTGAGTCTACCAGTTTCATGTCATACTGTAGCAAATTTGTATGTCCTGGTTTATCTGTTAATACATCTGTATGTTCCTCCAGAACCTGTTGAACTCTCTCCCTCTGATTTTTAGTCAGGTGCTTACTGACTTTTACTTGTGCGGCTGTTTCACAAGGATGTAATGGGTATTCATGTGAGGTGAGTGGTTCCTTTTGCATTTGAGTTGCGATAGCCAGGGTCAGTAAGGGGGTGCTTTCCTGGAGTGGTCTGTCCAGATACATCTTTAAAAGGTTTACATGATTAGCTTTCTCCTTCCCCTTTTTGTCAATTTTATAGTTTGTTCTAGACACCTTCTCTAGAACCGTATATGAACCTTGCCATCCAATTTGTAATTTATTCTGGCTGCCGGGTAGTAGAAGAAGCACCTTCTCTCCCACAGCTAGTTCTCTGTCCTTTGCCTTCCTATTAAAATATGCTGCATGTTTCTTCCTGGCTTGTCTCAAATTATCATTTGTCAGTTTCCATCCAGCTTTCAGACGAGTGGTCAGTTCGTTCACATATTGATACGATGAGGTAACAGTCTCTTCTGCCTTCTCATCTGTCCAGGTCCTTAATAATGCTACATCTGGACTTTTAATTTTTCACACTTATGTTTCATGGCACCCGTCGGGTCCCTTCCATTGGAAGCATTATAATGAGGACTTTTCTTCCTAGAATCATCACTCACAAATCGACCACTACCAATTTTTTTCTTGGGTTTGTCTCCCCACTTTAGATCTTATTATGAGAGATTTTCGCTCTCTTTTATTTTCCTCCAGTTGATATAAGGTTGACCGAGGGATTGTCAGCTTATTCTGGGGTAAATTTCCCCTTTGTACTCGTCGCATAGTGGCCATGTTAATCCATTCAAGTGAAGACTGGGTATGAAAAGGGGGCTCCCATTCCACTTTGTCTACCTGAGTATAATTATTTTTCCTTCCAGGCCTACGTTTGCCCCGTGGCGTTTCTAGGTCCTGCACATATTTTCCCTTTGTGGGTGTTCCCTCATGAAATACGCCACATGCTTCTACAAAGTTTTCAATATCGACATTTACGTCGGGCCAATAGTATTTTCGAGCAACTTTTTGGCAGATGGGACCGACTTTCTCATGGTCACCATCTTTTCCAACATGTAAGCTCCTTATTAAATTTGCCCTATATACCTTGGGAAGAA
Organism: Oreohelix idahoensis; assembly: GCA_024509875.1. Classification (NCBI taxonomy): domain Eukaryota; kingdom Metazoa; phylum Mollusca; class Gastropoda; order Stylommatophora; family Oreohelicidae; genus Oreohelix; species Oreohelix idahoensis. The sequence goes on along the minus strand of JAMPIV010010328.1, from coordinate 86,426 downwards.
CCAACTGTCCGTGACCAGTGGATCTAGTTCCTGTCTTCCTGTATAGCAATCTGTCCTTCATAAAGTACTCTCCCTTGCTTGGAGGTATGTGGCATTTGGGCAAAATGTTGTATTGGATGCAAAGAGTTGGAATTCTTGGGACACACGGTATATCAGGGTAACATGACCCCTGACCCCAAGAACTTGGAAAAACTGCAGAGAGCACCTAGACCACAAACAAAAAAGGACGTGCGATCATTCGTGTCGTTATGTGGATTTTACCAAAAATATATCAAAAATTTTAACTCTATCTGTGCTCCTCTGACTGATCTGACTCGCAAGGGACATCCAGATAAAATAGTTTGGACTGCGCAATGTGAATTGGCTTTTCAAGAGTTAAAGGAAAATCCTATCCTCAGCCTGCGCCTTCCTCATCTCCTCTGGATGAGCATTTATAGGTTCACCTTCTTCTTCCTTTTTCTGTGACCTGGTCTGCACTGTCGTCATGATCACAGGTCTCTCGGGATTCCCCAAGAAGACGTACCTACACCCCAATATCAGAGGGTAGATTGGTTCATCTATCACTGCTGCTCTGATTTCTCCTTCCACATAGTGAGTTTTCACCGTTATCCTTGCGATGGGAAGTGTCATGAGTGGTATGTCCTTAGTCGCCCCTTGTATTTCCACTGTTTCTGTGGTATACTGACTTGGGTCCACTAGGCTAGACTTCACAACTGAATCATAATCCAAACCTGTATCATAAAGGCACCTTATGGTGACCCCATTACAAATAACATCCTCACAAACTGGGGGGTGATAAGGTTCCTGCTGTCCATTAGGATTAACCTTTAATCTTTGAGTCCCCGACTTCATTGCAGCAATGTTTGAAGGTTTCCTTCTACAAAATTCGGTGTTATGGTTGTCTTTCTTACACCATTTGCACCATCTTTTTCCTGGGTTAAACGGTTTTCTTTCATTATATTTTTGGTCATTGAACTGTGAGTTTCTGTCACGATAGTTATTTCTTGGCCGTTCAAAGTTTGTCCTGCCTTTATTACCCTGTTCTCTATTATCAAATTTATTAAATTGCTGTGGAGCTTTAAAATTTTCTAAGTGCTTCTTTTTAGTGCCACTTACCTCTGCCTGGGCTGCCTGATACCTCTCAGCGACATTTAAAACCTCCCCCAATCTCTCTGCACCTTGTTCCATGAGATATTTTCTCAAGTCTGGAGCCATGGACTCTCTTAATTGCTCTATCATGATCATCTCTTTAAGATCTTGGGTCTTCCCCAGATCAGTCCATTTCTCCAAATAGGTTTCCAGTCTGGCAGAGAATTGGTGGTATGTCTCCCCAGACAACAGTTTGGCATTTCTAAATTTCTTACGGTAAAATTCACCATTTTTGTCGTATCTTAATAACAAAGCCTGCTTTAGCATGTCATAATTGTCTTGGTCTTCTCTATTCATTTTAGCGAAGACTTCATAAGAAGTACCTCTCAGTCCCTGTGATAACTTTAAACTCCACCTCTCTCTCTCTTACCCATATGTAGTAGCTAATAACTCAAATCTACTGAGGTACCCCTCGATGTCATCGTCTTTCTCAACAAAATGGTCTAAATGAAACCCCATAGCTGATGTTGAGGCTCGCTGACTAGGCGTAGCATCTGAGGCAAAAGGGCTGGCACCATTTTCAGGAGCATGGCCTTGTAATTCCAGCTCCCTTAGTCGTAATTCGTGCTCCCTTTGTAACCTTCTATCTTCTGCTTCCCTTTCGGCCTTTTTTTCTTCTGACTCCCTTTCGGCAGTCAACCTTTTTTCTTCTGACTCCCTTTCGGCAGTCAACATTTTTTCTTCTGACTCCCTTTCGGCAGTCAACCTTTTTTTCTTCTGACTCCCTTTGCTGTCGTTTTTCTTCTGCCTCAATCTGCAGCCTCTTAAGTTCTTTATCAGCCTCAATTTGTAACCTCTTCTCTTCAGCTAACCTCCTATCTTCCCTTTCAATATACTTGTCACATTCAGAAGTTACATACTGAAATAAAACCTGACCCTCCATTCCCATTTCCTTCGCCGTTAGCAAAGCAGCCGACCTATGGACAACCTCCATAGCAGCCTCAAATCTTCAGGAACTGGTGTGGATCTACTGTTCTGGTAATGCAGGCGTACGAGCAATGATAGAGCTGATAGACTAGCTTCAAGAGCACCTATAGTGGGTGCATTGGATATGGATAAGTGAGAGATACTGAAGACAATTAATGATCGTCTGTTAGAGAATGACACTGCAATTAATGAATCATCACGGCTGAGATTGCTTGAGTTTGGAATTAGGCATAGGACTGGCAGGAATGAATTTTGTCCGCAGGAAATGAGAGACTGATGATAATTATCTAAAATATGACAACAGTTATCTTTCAGATGAGGACAGTTCTCTCAGAGATGTGTGCTTGTCATAAATTCTGTACAGGACGGCACATTGTAATAGGAACCGATTTTAAATGCATCCTGAACAACGTGGACATGTCGCGAGGAACCGTACAAGGAAGAAGGAAGCCTCTAAATAGTGTACACACATAAGTAGACATACCACAAATACTGAACACAAACAAGTAGACATACCACACATACTAAACACACAGAAGTAAATATTTCACCGACAGTGAAATCACACAAGTAAAAATATCACAAATAGCGAAACACATAAAGAGACATAACACAAATAGTGAACACACACAATGGTGTACCTCAGATATTGAATACACACTATTAGGCATAACACATATAGGGAACTAACACAAGTAGACAAACCACAAATAGTGGACACACAAAAGTAAACATACCACAGATATTAAACACAAAGAACTAGACATACCAAAAGCAATGAAAACACACCAATACACATACAACTATTGGTGAACCCACACATAGACCTACCACAAACAGTGAGCACACAAACGTAGATGTCAGGAAACTATTTATACTGTGGATTTCAATACATGATAAATATGTACTCTTTGGCTCATCATCTAAGGATACGACCACAGCATACAATAGCTGACAATAATTAAACATAACACCTGTAACAGGTAAGTTCCCTTTTATTAACCACTGCACACACGGAAGCCACACACGGCTAGCAATACATATGAAATACAATGCAACAGAAATGCCAATATAACTTGCAATAACCAACACCTCAATCTATCAGCATCATACCCACTGATATGTTCCTACCGAGTGAACATCACAATGAATAAAGGTGTTGATGGTATAAATTTGTTTGTCATTCGTGATGACAAAAAAAATGTAAACAAAGAATAAATGTTCACAAACATTCATTCAGATGCTCAAGCGTAAGATGGAAAAGAGAACACATCTTGGGAAAAGAGGACAGACTGTCACACTACATTATGGCAACAGCTCGCTGGACGAATAGATGTGAACAGTAACATTGTTTTCTTTTGTTTGTTTTTTCTTCAGCTGTTTGCTACTTTCCCTTGCGTAGCACGTTCCTTTCAACAATGTTGTAAACATGATGTAGAAGGAAATGGTGGACATTTTGACAACAAATACTTTCTTATGAGATTTTCTATTTGATGTGCACAATACATGAATCTCATGTTACATGTGCGAAAGGCATCGCAACAATCATACTGCTTTTGACAACGTAGCAACGAAAACAGTGTTGATGGTATGTAGTAGCAGGTTTAAAAAGTTTTCTTAGTCATTGTTAACTGAAAGTTGCAAGGACAGAATCAACATTTTTCTTAAGCAAGCCTTGATGCAGTGCATGTGCACAACATATCACCAACCTCAAAAATTTACTTCTCAGTAAACACACTTGAAGTATGGCAATATGTGCTGGTATAAATTATAATTACCTTAAATAGAAAATATTGCTCTCATTATTAAGAAAAATAAACATCAGACCTAACACTTTGCCTCCAGCTTTCGTTTCTGTTAAATATGTATAGGGACCATTTATTGTTTAAATAAGACTATACTTTATTAATATCTGCTATATAAAGTGCATTTAGCGTTATTTTCTGCTGCATAGACTGCATTTGACGATATTCAGGCATCAATGAACATGTAAGTGGACCTATAGACTGTCACATAATTATTATATTGGTGAACAGTTAAAAACTAAAGCAGTTTATATTTAAAAGCAGCCTCTGCGCTGTTACAATGATAGATGTTTGTTCAGGTGGTAAATAGAAAAATATGAATTGACAATGTAAATTGCACAAAAGGTATCTCAAATAGTTATTTGAAACCCCGTTTGAACACTGACCTATCGTACATTTAAGATTAGGCGAGGGATAACTGGCGCAGCATCTCCCCTCTTTGATAAGCAAGGACATTATCAAAGGATAAGTCCTGCTCATCGAGTGAGACTATGGCCGCTAACCAGCTACCACAAGGACGCACAGAGAGCCCACCTCTGTGCTGAGGATGCCAGCTTTTAACTACGCACCCGACCTAACTCCTCGCCCCCAGCTTTCGTCTTCTACCATGACATATGGGGAGGGGAGGAACCAGCTCTGACCCCAGGCGTGCAAAGTTCCCGGGCAAGGGAAGCTTGAGCTGGACCTTGAACCTCAAAGAGGCGTCGAAGTCATGTATAGACTAGGCCAGTTCCGAGTAGAAGTCGACACTAGCCGCTCCCACCGGCCCCAATTTATGTTTTAATAACATTATAAGCTACTCTAACAAGTGTCTTTTCTGGTTGTAAAAATTTGCATATCATCTGTGAAAGAAAATTATTGACATTGGAAAATTAAAACGACGCATTTAAAAACAATAAGATAAAATAACAGAGCTTCGTTTTAGGGCGTGATGTTACGTAGGTTATTAATTGGACGTTAATATTACTTTCATTACACTTCAGTGACACTTGCTATTTTAACCTCCCATTGTTTTCATAAAGGGATGCAACAAATAAAAATGAAATTTTTTTTGAAAAATGTAACAGAAATTATTTAATGAAGTGGAAAGATTATGGTCAAAGGGAAATAATCAACTGAGAAATAATGCATTTCATCAATGTAGTTCCATGTTTAAAACTGTTTATAGGTCTATTGTTTATGCAGAATAGCTCTCGTTGCTACAAAGACTTAGTTTCAGTTGAGTAAAATAAAGGTACATTTTATATTATTTTGAGCGTATACACAATTAAAAGCACTTTATGAACAGCGCTGTGACTGTTGAGTGGCCGCTGTATACATTGTTACATATTTCTCAAGTAATAATACAGAATAGAGCCATGTAGTTTTCTCTTCTTTATTTCTTTTTTTAAATTCATTGACTTTTTAGGCATTAAAAAATATCATTCTTGTTACCATCTTTGTCAGATAAATAAACTTGTTGAGTGCTTAAAAATGTCATTGAAAACAAAAGGGAGGTTTGTTACGTCTATCATTTCACAGATTAAAAAATACAGCTGTTTAAATTAGGAACAAGTAAAGCTTGATCAGTTAGTTATTGATAGATAAAAAGAATCATCGAGGGTTCCAAAAAAATGAACGCGTCATTATTACAGATTGATAGTAAATTTTTGCTAAGCTGGTAATATGCATCATTTTTATTGTGGCCTGGATGTTCTGCTTACCGCTTGCTGCAGTAGCTGCGCTTGATTAAATTCTTGACCTATGTTTGAGTTATGCTTGTGTCAAGATGAGTTAGCTTTCCCCCTTTCCAGCTCTTCATTTCCCGAGATGTTACAAAGAGAAGGGATCCACCGAATCACAACTCTAGTGAATTGCTGACACAGTTTGTGAAGTGTTACTCTAAGGTCATCGAGGTCGGCATTAATTCTGATTCTTCGCGTTCCAATCACTGACAGCGCATTTAAGAAGATAGCTCCTTGTCTTTCTGAGCTTTCTTGTCATTAGGACGTCTGTTTCATTTTGTAAGGCCTCTGCCTCTGCTCTGAAGTTACTCGAGAATGTTCCGGTGCGACTGACAGCTATTTTTGCTTTGCTTAAACAAGAAAACTCCGTCTTGGTTCGACAAGGAAGGGTTCGTCCAATCTATATACACATTTTATCAGTAACAAGTGAACACATTCCAGCTTTTAACGACGTTCCGATGTAAATACAGCAAGAAATGTAATTAGAATGACACGATTAATATTTCTGGGGAGCTAACATATTCTGACTAAATTATTACGTCTCTTGCTGATCAAACTACGGTGGAGTAATTGTTGACGCTGTAACATGAGAGGAAGACGCAACTATGTTCTAGCAGTAAATGTGTGAATTCTGTCCGCAGGAAATGTTATAAGAATGACTGAAATGTGGTTTAAGAAAATAATTAAAGTTCCTCGATTTCAAGAGACATGGCGGCTGATATTCTGACATTGGTCAGAGTTCAAGCGGATCTTTCTGTACGCAAGAGAGGATGATAATTATCTAAAATATGACAACAGTTATCTTTCAGATGAGGACAGTTCTCTCAGAGATGTGTGCTTGTCATATATTCATACAATATATTTAGACAGAAAAATAAGAACAGTAAATACACACGTAATAATTTATAAGGGACATAACGCATTGCAACACAGACAAAAAATGTAGATACGCAGAATTAGACGTAAGGAGTAAACACGATTGTACAGAAATATACACGTTAATGAAAGTGTATATACCATCAGTAAAAGCACATAAGCCAATATAGTATAACAAATTCTGTACAGGACGGCACATTGTAATAGGAACCGATTTTAAATGCATCCTGAACAACGTGGACATGTCGCGAGGAACCGTACAAGGAAGAAGGAAGCCTCTAAATAGTGTACACACATAAGTAGACATACCACAAATACTGAACACAAACAAGTAGACATACCACACATACTAAACACACAGAAGTAAATATTTCACCGACAGTGAAATCACACAAGTAAAAATATCACAAATAGCGAAACACATAAAGAGACATAACACAAATAGTGAACACACACAATGGTGTACCTCAGATATTGAATACACACTATTAGGCATAACACATATAGGGAACTAACACAAGTAGACAAACCACAAATAGTGGACACACAAAAGTAAACATACCACAGATATTAAACACAAAGAACTAGACATACCAAAAGCAATGAAAACACACCAATACACATACAACTATTGGTGAACCCACACATAGACCTACCACAAACAGTGAGCACACAAACGTAGATGTCAGGAAACTATTTATACTGTGTGGATTTCAATACATGATAAATATGTACTCTTTGGCTCATCATCTAAGGATACGACCACAGCATACAATAGCTGACAATAATTAAACATAACACCTGTAACAGGTAAGTTCCCTTTTATTAACCACTGCACACACGGAAGCCACACACGGCTAGCAATACATATGAAATACAATGCAACAGAAATGCCAATATAACTTGCAATAACCAACACCTCAATCTATCAGCATCATACCCACTGATATGTTCCTACCGAGTGAACATCACAATGAATAAAGGTGTTGATGGTATAAATTTGTTTGTCATTCGTGATGACAAAAAATGTAAACAAAGAATAAATGTTCACAAACATTCATTCAGATGCTCAAGCGTAAGATGGAAAAGAGAACACATCTTGGGAAAAGAGGACAGACTGTCACACTACATTATGGCAACAGCTCGCTGGACGAATAGATGTGAACAGTAACATTGTTTTCTTTTGTTTGTTTTTTCTTCAGCTGTTTGCTACTTTCCCTTGCGTAGCACGTTCCTTTCAACAATGTTGTAAACATGATGTAGAAGGAAATGGTGGACATTTTGACAACAAATACTTTCTTATGAGATTTTCTATTTGATGTGCACAATACATGAATCTCATGTTACATGTGCGAAAGGCATCGCAACAATCATACTGCTTTTGACAACGTAGCAACGAAAACAGTGTTGATGGTATGTAGCAGGTTTAAAAAGTTTTCTTAGTCATTGTTAACTGAAAGTTGCAAGGACAGAATCAACATTTTTCTTAAGCAAGCCTTGATGCAGTGCATGTGCACAACATATCACCAACCTCAAAAATTTACTTCTCAGTAAACACACTTGAAGTATGGCAATATGTGCTGGTATAAATTATAATTACCTTAAATAGAAAATATTGCTCTCATTATTAAATAAGACTATACTTTATTAATATCTGCTATATAAAGTGCATTTAGCGTTATTTTCTGCTGCATAGACTGCATTTGACGATATTCAGGCATCAATGAACATGTAAGTGGACCTATAGACTGTCACATAATTATTATATTGGTGAACAGTTAAAACTAAAGCAGTTTATATTTAAAAGCAGCCTCTGCGCTGTTAACTCCGCGGATAAATCCAGTTTTCTGCGATTTATTCTTTGTTTGGGTAGTAATAGATTGTTCTTGCTTCAGAATATCTATGGCCTGAATTTATGTGTACTGTTTGTCTGAGTAGGACGAGTCTGTCTTATATCTGTATATCTTTACATATCTAAGTCGAACTATATGTTCTGTTGTCTCTAGGGAGGTCAAAGGCTATTCGGCGGATGTGTCGCTAGAGTGTGGTGTGATTTGGCTTCGTCCTGATAGGGACTGTGTTTTCTATGTCGGCCTGTCGCCGGGGAAAAAGTGATCTCAGTATTTGTGGGGAAAGTGATAGTCGTCTAGACCTATCGTGTATGCTTTACCCCAGTGTTTATTCGTATTGCCAAGGAATGGCAGTTTCATATTTCCTATACCAAGGTAATCAAAGATACTCTTATGAACTCTCGATCGAAGCCACCATTTTCGATAGTTACGATTTGAATGTCTAAGAGAATATATTTGACTCGATGAAAACGACTTCGATTCCTAGCAGCACTATAATCTGTAGAATGCAGTCAATTGTTCATGATCAAATCTACCGAGCAATGCAATGTTTTATGAATGACTAACTTTAGGACAGATTCATTATCTGTATCCAAACGTGAGTGACAGCTCACGAGTGAAGCCATCTTGGAACCAAACATGTAGTGACTTTCAAGAAGAGAAAAGGGGATGCCCGTATTATCGCTTGTTTAGTCCAGAGATCACTGCTACACATGAGAACCCTTTATTAGCGGTTCAATATTATTATATGGAAAAATATGTGCTGAACATTATGTTGAAGAATCGTCGCTAAACGAGATTAGGTTTAGAAGCCATCTGAAATATTGTTTATAAGCTGACGTGCTCAGTCAGTGAAGTCAGATGATATATATATGTATGGGCGATACTGAGTGCTTGGCTACTGACAGTCCATTATACAATTATTCTACATGAGTGCCCATGTAACATTGCAAGACCATTTATCCACTGTACTATGATGTATTATGGCAACCTGTGATTTGTCACTATCTGTGCTGTCGAGTGTGTACGTCCAATTAAACTTTAGAAAAGGTACACAGTCGTTGGTGTCGATGACTTCCAGTCATACATGAGTGTGAGAAAAGAACATTTGTCAACAACACGAACCTTTATTATCATTCGCACATTATACACTCAATCCATGTCTACACACCACTGCGTAGGTCAAGTTGACATTCCATACACTACAGTGGAGCAAACAACACCATAGAGATCTTATCAACTGATGATGATGATGATGTCTGCTTCCATCCACTTATATTTATCCTTTTGGTGGATATCATTAACGGGAATAAAAATCCAACTTTATCAACTTTATCAACTGGTGGACCAGCTTTCTGGGTTTGACCTCGCAGAAGTTCAGAAGTCAACTGATTACCGATACCAGACCGTTTCCTGTGGCTGATACGACACACTTGCAGTATTGGTTTGCTCTTTGTCAACACTTCGTCACGTGACCTGTCAAGTGAATGCAGTATGTAGGTCAGCGTTGTTGACATTTTTTACATTAGACATTACAGAGTTTCACAGAACAGTTGGATCAATTCTTGTCAATGTTAACAGGAAGACAGTATTTGTGAACTAAGAAGTCCTATTTTTCATCGATGGATCTTCTTGTTTTCCATATATGAACTTTAATATTTAAGGCCAGAATGTTTAATTGAATAAAGTGGCAGTTTGTTTGTTTTCATAAAAATAACTTTGCCATTACTGTAAGACTGAGCCTATTTTGCAACACATACTATCATACACATAATTTATATATATTTATGTTTACATGTTATTTGTTTGTATAGTATGTTAGTTTCTATGTCAGCGGGTTGTGTTTAAGGTTGGGCGGCGTCCTCACAACAGAATATCCCACGTCATAGAGGGTCCGTTGTGGGCGTTTTCTATAGGTGCAATTTTCTTGATTGAAAATTTGCTGCGACAACTGTTGCTTTTGTGTTAGCTGTGAAGTCTGTAATTATTGTTATTTTTGTAATATTTCTTTGTTCTTTAGTTTTGTTTTGATTTGTTTGTAATTTGTTGGTCTAACCTTTTCTATCTTTCAGTTCTATTCACAATTTATATTCATATATTGTGACGTCATTTGTGTTGTTATTCTTTGCAGATTCAGTGATTATTTTCATTGATTTCCCTATTTGATTTATTTTGATTTCTGCAAACGTTCTTGTATTGTCAGTCCTATTTGTACTTTATGTATTCTGTTGGTTGACATATGTTTTATATAGGTATATTTCATAAGACACAATTGCCTGTGCACTGCACTTGGATTATGGTATAAACCAGTACCTGATTATTATTACTATTATACAAGACCTTATTAAAGGCTTGTGACCCACAGATATTGGGATAGTATACTGATTAATCAAGTCATTGAGAACTTGTGGTATTATTATTGGTTCAGGTGATTAGTATTATTGTTAGACATCATGTCTACTTTAGAATACTTCATTACACAAGGGAAAGCCCTTGATAAGACTGGTCAACAATTAGAACAATGGGCAGTTGCTCAATATGACAAAGCATTAGCTGCAGAAGAGAGAAGAGCTATGGCAGAAGAGAAAAGATTAGCTGCAGAAGAAAGAAAAGCTATGGCGGAAGAGAAAAGATTAGAAAGAGAAGCTGAGGCTGCTGCTGAACAAAAGAAATTGCAGATGCAGGTGGAGGAAAGGAGATTTGAAGCTGAACAAAAAAAATTAGAAAGAGAAGCTGCGGCTGAACAAAAAAGATTAGACAGTGAAGCTGAACAAAAAAGATTAGACAGGGAGGCTGAACAAAAAAGATTAGACAGGGAAGCTGAACAAAAAAGATTAGACAGGGAGGCTGAACAAAAAAGATTAGATGCTGAAGAGAAAAAAGCAATAAGAGAACATGAATTTGAGTTGGAGAAATTGAGATTGACAAGTATGAGTAATGTTAATCAGGCATCTAGTGGTAATGGTAAACCTTCTACTTACAAGGTTAAGGTTCCACCGTTCAATCAGTCCAGTGACGATATTACATTCTGGCTGGATAGATTTGAACGTTCTTGTCGTACACATAATGTGGATAAATCACAATACGCTAATCAATTATCAGAAAACTTGAAAGGTGAATCTTTGACTAGATTATGCCTTGTAGGAGAAGCAGATAAGGATAATTATGATGTCATTAGGGCGGCTTTGATAAAAAAATATCAGCTAAGTGAGGAAGGCTATCGCCTTTTATTTAAAACGATGGTACCTGAGACGGGTGTAGAATTCTCAGAATTCACTGCAAAGGCACGTCTCACAGTTGATCGTTGGATTGAGCTTTCCAAAACAGAAAAAAAACGTATGAAGGACTTATGGATTTGTTGCTCAGAGATAAGATTATGTCATGTGTGAACAAACCTTTCCTTGAATTTATACATGAGCGTAAACCCAAATCTCTAAAAGAAATGGAAGAATATTGTTCCCAATATGTCACTGCACACCCCGACGTGACTTTTGGCAACACTAAGATTAAGGAGAGTATGCCAGTTGCTTCAGCAACACCATACAATCCCAATTATTCACACAGATTTCAGGGACCTCAAAACAGATTTGATAAAAAAGGTAACCATAATAGTTATCAAAACCAAGGTAACCAATCATTTCAGGGTTCTTCTTCAAAGAACTGGAGACGACCTGATAGCTCTCGACACAGGGGTGGTCATAATTATAGGAATTTCCGTAGAGGAAGTAATTATAGAAACTATCAGGGTTATCCGTCTTGGAGTCAACAAGATCATAATTACAGAGATACTCATTATAATGAATATGATAATGGTAACCAAGGGAACTATGACTCAAACCCAAATAGGGGTTACAATAGAGGTAACAATAACTACAGAGGTGATAATAACCGAGGTAGATCTCAAAACAAAAGACATAAACCACATTTTCAGGCAAACTCTGCACAACAAGAGTCCCATGAAGCCTATAAACAGAGTAAAGATAATAATGATGCTAGTAATATGGCATGTGCCGCTTTTGATTTTGGGAGAGCATCTCAGTGCCCCCAATGCAAAACGTTATTTGAGCCAACCACAGTGTCTACTTTAAGCTGTGGCCATCCTCTTCCTGCTCTTCCAGCATCAGTCGCGCATGATGGAAGAGGTTCTCTTGTCTTACATAAGGGTTTAGTGAATAACAATCCAGTCTCTGTGCTATTTGATTCTGGATGCACCACAATTGGTGTTAGGCAGTCACTCGTAGATCCTTCCCGTGCCACTGGACAAGTAGTCAAATGTGTAACATTTGGCGGCACATTAGAGAAATACTCTACTGCTATCATTAGGATTGCTACTCCTTTCTTTACAGGAGATGTACACGCATGTCTTCTTCCGAATCCGATCGCTGACCTCATCATCGGTCGCATTCATGGAGTCAAGGAATGCACTCCGCAACAAATTTCCACGTGGGAAAGGCAAAACATGCAGATTGCTAACGCTGTAGTCACTAGAGCTCAGGCTCTTAATATGCCTCAAACTTCATCTACTGAAGATAATGAAGTGCATAACCAAGATAATCCCTTGGTAATTTCTCGTGACTCGTTTATAAAACAGCAAGAAGATGATCCCACTCTGAAGAAATTCTTCATTCTTGCAACTAAAGGTGATCCGAATAAGGACACAAGTCGTAAATCGTGGATTACAAAGAAGAATGGCGTACTTGTACGTATGGTTCAAGACTCCATTACGTCAAGTCATTCTCAAATCCTGGTTCCCAAGAATTTGAGAGTTAAAATTTTGCAGCACGCTCACGGCTCTCAGTGTGCTGGACACATGGGTTTTTCCCGTACTAAGTCAAGAGTCCTTGCGGCTTTCTTTTGGCCATTGGTAAACAAGGACATACGGATTTATTGTCGATCTTGTAAAGTATGTCAGGAAGTTAAATCCAAAGGTCCACGGCATGCTGCACCCATTCAGGCGGCGGACATTCCTATTCGGCCGTTTCAAAAAATGGCCATAGACATTATTGGTCCATTTAAGATCAAGTCTGCCAGAGGACATCAGTTTATCTTGACGTGTGTTGATATGTGCACACGTTGGCCAGAGGCTATTCCTCTGAAGAGCATTACTACTGCTGATATTGCAGATGCTCTTTGGCTTATATTTTCTCGTCTGGGGTTCCCCGGAGAGATATTGTCAGACCATGGCACCCAACTGATATCAGATACCATGTCTCAAGTAATGTCTACTCTGCAGATAGATAGATCTTTAAGTAGTATCTACCATCCAATGTCTAATGGTATGGTCGAACGCCTTAATAGAACACTTAAAAACTTACTGGGGAAGATAACTGAGGATCATCCTCAAGACTGGGACAGAGTTTTACCTGCGGCCCTCTTCGCTTACAGAGAGGTACCCAATGAACATACGGGATTTTCTCCCTTTGAACTCGTCTTTGGCGCGCGTCCGCGTGGCCCTATGTCGTTGCTTCACGATCTCATAACATCTGACAATATTGACGATGACACAAAGTCATCCTACGAATATGTCATCGCGTTGAGACAAAAATTATCGAAGCATGCAAATTAGCAACTTCTTCTTCTGAATTTGCGAAACAGAAGGCAAGGCAATTTGCCAATAAGAAGAGATGCTTACGACAACTTTGTCCTGGTGACAAAGCATTTGTATTACTACCTTGTAGGGAAAACAGATTACTTATTTCTTGGAAAGGTCCGTACGATATAATATCGAAAATTTCCGATGTCGACTATATTGTCGATATTGATGGGAAGCATAAAACCTTCCACATCAATATGCTTACTGAATTCCATGAACGTCCGGATTATTTGCAACCCATTTTCCAAGCAACGGACAATTCTCCAGTACAACATGGTCATTACTCATCACTGTCCGTGATACAGGATGAGGAAACAAGTTTTTCAGATGTAAATCTTCCTCTTCCAATGATCCCACTTCATTCCAGTGAATCATGGAAGAACGTTACTGTCTCTCCTGATTTGTCTCTAGGAGAACAGCGACAAGTTTCAACTATGTTGCAAACATTTCAGGATGTACTCACTGACATCCCTGGACAAACGAATGTCATTCAACATGACATTGTTCTAACTGACCATACTCCTATTAGGGTTAGACCTTATCCTATACCTATACATTTTCAAGCACAGGTCGAGAAAGAGTTGGATGAGATGATAGATTTGAAAATAATCGAACCATCCACCTCTGCATATTCTTCGCCGATGGTTATTGTGCGTAAAAAAGACAATAACATACGTCTTTGCGTTGACTATCGAAAATTGAATCAAGTAACGAAGTTCGATGCCGAACCTATGCCTTTACTGGAAGAGCTACTTACTCGACTCTCCAAATCTCATTTTTTCACTAAACTTGATTTGTCTAAAGGATATTGGCAAGTTCCTTTATCTGAACGCGCCAAACCTCTCACGGCTTTTTCAACACCTAGAGGTTTGTTCCAATGGAATTTTATGCCTTTCGGTCTTATGAACGCACCAGCTACGTTCGTACGCATGATGCGCCGAATCCTATCTTATCGGTCAGATGTCATTGCATATCTAGACGACATCTGTCTTTTCAGCGATACTTGGGAAGATCACTATTCAGGGTTAGATGAATTGCTGTCTACTTTGCGTGAGCACAACCTGACAGCGAAACCCTCTAAAGCCTATATTGGTTTTAGCGAAATTTCTTTCCTAGGCCACCGAGTTGGTCATGGTTTCCTAAAGACAGAGGACCATAATACTAGTAAGATACTTAACATCTCAATCCCTAAGACTAAAAAACAGGTGAGAAGTCTGTTAGGTCTTATTCAATTTTATGGCAGATTCATTCAGAATCTATCCTCTATCATGGCACCTCTCTCAACACTTCTAAAGAAAGGTTCGCCTAATGTGGTCCACTGGTCTCAGGAATGCCAATGCTCTCTGGATAAGATTAAAACACTGTTTTCAACACCACCTATTTTAGTGCTACCCACTAAAGATAAGACATTCGTTCTTCGTAGTGACGCTTCATCCACTGGGATTGGAGCGGCACTAATGCAAGAGTACTCTGGAACTCTGCATCCTGTAATGTATATTTCCAGAAAACTTAATGCGGCAGAAAGGAATTATTCGGTTTTAGACCGTGAGCTATTAGCTATGGTTTGGTCGATCCTCAAACTACAGAGATTCCTTCTAGGCGCACATTTCATAGTAGAAACCGACCAAAAAGCTCTTACTGCTATACAGAGTAAGAATTTGAAGAGCTCGAGGTCTACTCGATATGCAATTGCTCTTCAACCTTTTCATTTCTCTGTGCGAGCTATTCGTGGATCAGATAATGTGATGGCAGACATTCTGTCAAGATGCCCACATGATTCCACATAACTATTAGGGCTTAGACTTCTTGATATGTCTAGTTCTATAGTAGTTCCTTTTCTATATCATGATAGATACACATTTGTAATTTAATAATATAATGATTGTATCACTACATAGCGGTTCATGTATGTTTATTCACCGCTGTGCTTTGATGATTTTTTCTTCATAAATCATAAATTTAAGATATCTAATACGAAATGATGATATGAATTTTTTTTTAGGCATTGTGTAATTGCCAGAATTGTATTATACTTTGATGACACCTTCCTGGAAAAATATACTTGTAGAGAAATAATTTCTCTCAGTTTATGAGACACATTCTCACCAGTCGCTCCATAAGTCGACTTAGCCTCATATTAGGCGTTATAGGTATTCCTGATATTTTCATCTGCGCATTATTCATGCGTTGTGAGCCTATTGTACGTTGCTCCTAGATGTATTTCAAAAAAAAAAAAAAAATGTTCCATTTTTTTTTTCCCGGGAGGTGTGGTAAGACTGTTACGTGCAGTCTTTGATATCTTACAATATTATACATAGGTAATTTTTTAGTGCTTAAGGGAAAGTCATTATTGAGTTACTTCCCTTGACTCCGCGGATAAATACATTTTACTGCGATTTATTCGTTGTTTGGGTAATAATAGATTGTTCTTGCTTCAGAATATCTATGGCCTGAATTTATGTGTATTGTTTGTCTGAGTAGGACAAGTCTGTCTTATATCTGTATATCTTTACATATCTAAGTCGAACTATATGTTCTGTTGTCTCTAGAGAGGTCAAAGGCTATTCGGCGGATGTGTCGCTTGAGTGGGTGTGATTTGGCTTCGTCCTGATAGGGACTGTGTGTGTTTTTGCTATGTCGGCTTGATGCCTTGAAAAAGTGATCTCAGTGGTTTTGGGGAAAGTGATAGTCGTCTAGACCTATCGTGTATGCTTTACCCCAGTGTTTATTCATCTTGCCAAGGAATGGCAGTTTCATATTCCCTCTACCAAGGTAATCAAAGATACTCTTATGAACTCTCGATCGAAGCCACCATTGTCGATAATTACGATTTGAATGTTTAAGAGAATATATTTGACTCGATGAAAAACGACTTCGATTCCTAGCAGCACTATATTCTGTAGAATGCAGTCTATTGTTCATGACCAAATCTACAGAGCAACGAAATGTTGTATGAATGACTAACTTTAGAACAGATTCATTATCTGTATTCAAACGTGAGTGACAGTTCACGAGTGGAGCCATCTTGGAACCAAAACATGTAGGACTTTCAAGAAGAGAAAAGGGATGCCCGTATTATCGCTTGATCAGTCCAGAGATCACTGCTACACATGAGAACCCATTGTTAGCGGTTCAATATTATTATATGGAAAAATATGTGCTGAACATTATGTTGAAGAATCGTTGCTAAACGAGATTAGGTTTAGAAGTCATCTGAAATATTGTTTACAAGCTGACGTGCTCAGTCAGTGACGTCAGATGATATATGTATGGGCGATACTGAGTGCTTGGCTATTGACAGTCCATTATACCATTATTCTACATGAGTGCCCATGTAACATTGCAAGACCATTTGTCCACTGTAGCTGTATACATTGTTACATATTTCTCAAGTAATAATACAGAATAGAGCCATGTAGTTTTCTCTTCTTTATTTCTTTTTTTAAATTAGGAACAAGTAAAGCTTGATCAGTTAGTTATTGATAGATAAAAAGAATCATCGAGGGTTCCAAAAAAATGAACGCGTCATTATTACAGATTGATAGTAAATTTTTGCTAAGCTGGTAATATGCATCATTTTTATTGTGGCCTGGATGTTCTGCTTACCGCTTGCTGCAGTAGCTGCGCTTGATTAAATTCTTGACCTATGTTTGAGTTATGCTTGTGTCAAGATGAGTTAGCTTTCCCCCTTTCCAGCTCTTCATTTCCCGAGATGTTACAAAGAGAAGGGATCCACCGAATCACAACTCTAGTGAATTGCTGACACAGGTTGTGAAGTGTTACTCTAAGGTCATCGAGGTCGGCATTAATTCTGATTCTTCGCGTTCCAATCACTGACAGCGCATTTAAGAAGATAGCTCCTTGTCTTTCTGAGCTTTCTTGTCATTAGGACGTCTGTTTCATTTTGTAAGGCCTCTGCCTCTGCTCTGAAGTTACTCGAGAATGTTCCGGTGCGACTGACAGCTATTTTTGCTTTGCTTAAACAAGAAAACTCCGTCTTGGTTCGACAAGGAAGGGTTCGTCCAATCTATATACACATTTTATCAGTAACAAGTGAACACATTCCAGCTTTTAACGACGTTCCGATGTAAATACAGCAAGAAATGTAATTAGAATGACACGATTAATATTTCTGGGGAGCTAACATATTCTGACTAAATTATTACGTCTCTTGCTGATCAAACTACGGTGGAGTAATTGTTGACGCTGTAACATGAGAGGAAGACGCAACTATGTTCTAGCAGTAAATGTGTGAATTCTGTGAATTCTGTCCGCAGGAAATGTTATAAGAATGACTGAAATGTGGTTTAAGAAAATAATTAAAGTTCCTCGATTTCAAGAGACATGGCGGCTGATATTCTGACATTGGTCAGAGTTCAAGCGGATCTTTCTGTACGCAAGAGAGGATGATAATTATCTAAAATATGACAACAGTTATCTTTCAGATGAGGACAGTTCTCTCAGAGATGTGTGCTTGTCATATATTCATACAATATATTTAGACAGAAAAATAAGAACAGTAAATACACACGTAATAATTTATAAGGGACATAACGCATTGCAACACAGACAAAAAAATGTAGATACGCAGAATTAGACGTAAGGAGTAAACACGATTGTACAGAAATATACACGTTAATGAAAGTGTATATACCATCAGTAAAAGCACATAAGCCAATATAGTATAACAAATTCTGTACAGGACGGCACATTGTAATAGGAACCGATTTTAAATGCATCCTGAACAACGTGGACATGTCGCGAGGAACCGTACAAGGAAGAAGGAAGCCTCTAAATAGTGTACACACATAAGTAGACATACCACAAATACTGAACACAAACAAGTAGACATACCACACATACTAAACACACACAGAAGTAAATATTTCACCGACAGTGAAATCACACAAGTAAAAATATCACAAATAGCGAAACACATAAAGAGACATAACACAAATAGTGAACACACACAATGGTGTACCTCAGATATTGAATACACACTATTAGGCATAACACATATAGGGAACTAACACAAGTAGACAAACCACAAATAGTGGACACACAAAAGTAAACATACCACATATATTAAACACAAAGAACTAGACATACCAAAAGCAATGAAAACACACCAATACACATACAACTATTGGTGAACCCACACATAGACCTACCACAAACAGTGAGCACACACACGTAGATGTCAGGAAACTATTTATACTGTGGATTTCAATACATGATAAATATGTACTCTTTGGCTCATCATCTAAAGATACGACCACAGCATACAATAGCTGACAATAATTAAACATAACACCTGTAACAGGTAAGTTCCCTTTTATTAACCACTGCACACACGGAAGCCACACACGGCTAGCAATACATATGAAATACAATGCAACAGAAATGCCAATATAACTTGCAATAACCAACACCTCAATCTATCAGCATCATACCCACTGATATGTTCCTACCGAGTGAACATCACAATGAATAAAGGTGTTGATGGTATAAATTTGTTTGTCATTCGTGATGACAAAAAATGTAAACAAAGAATAAATGTTCACAAACATTCATTCAGATGCTCAAGCGTAAGATGGAAAAGAGAACACATCTTGGGAAAAGAGGACAGACTGTCACACTACATTATGGCAACAGCTCGCTGGACGAATAGATGTGAACAGTAACATTGTTTTCTTTTGTTTGTTTTTTCTTCAGCGTAGCACGTTCCTTTCAACAATGTTGTAAACATGATGTAGAAGGAAATGGTGGACATTTTGACAACAAATACTTTCTTATGAGATTTTCTATTTGATGTGCACAATACATGAATCTCATGTTACATGTGCGAAAGGCATCGCAACAATCATACTGCTTTTGACAACGTAGCAACGAAAACAGTGTTGATGGTATGTAGCAGGTTTAAAAAGTTTTCTTAGTCATTGTTAACTGAAAGTTGCAAGGACAGAATCAACATTTTTCTTAAGCAAGCCTTGATGCAGTGCATGTGCACAACATATCACCAACCTCAAAAATTTACTTCTCAGTAAACACACTTGAAGTATGGCAATATGTGCTGGTATAAATTATAATTACCTTAAATAGAAAATATTGCTCTCATTATTAAGAAAAATAAACATCAGACCTAACACTTTGCCTCCAGCTTTCGTTTCTGTTAAATATGTATAGGGACCATTTATTGTTTAAATAAGACTATACTTTATTAATATCTACTATATAAAGTGCATTTAGCGTTATTTTCTGCTGCATAGACTGCATTTGACGATATTCAGGCATCAATGAACATGTAAGTGGACCTATAGACTGTCACATAATTATTATATTGGTGAACAGTTAAAACTAAAGCAGTTTATATTTAAAAGCAGCCTCTGCGCTGTTACAATGATAGATGTTTGTTCAGGTGGTAAATAGAAAATATGAATTGACAATGTAAATTGCACAAAAGGTATCTCAAATAGTTATTTGAAACCCCGTTTGAACACTGACCTATCGTACATTTAAGATTAGGCGAGGGATAACTGGCGCAGCATCTCCCCTCTTTGATAAGCAAGGACATTATCAAAGGATAAGTCCTGCTCATCGAGTGAGACTATGGCCGCTAACCAGCTACCACAAGGACGCACAGAGAGCCCACCTCTGTGCTGAGGATGCCAGCTTTTAACTACGCACCCGACCTAACTCCTCGCCCCCCAGCTTTCGTCTTCTACCATGACATATGGGGAGGAACCAGCTCTGACCCCAGGCGTGCAAAGTTCCCGGGCAAGGGAAGCTTGAGCTGGACCTTGAACCTCAAAGAGGCGTCGAAGTCATGTATAGACTAGGCCAGTTCCGAGTAGAAGTCGACACTAGCCGCTCCCACCGGCCCCAATTTATGTTTTAATAACATTATAAGCTACTCTAACAAGTGTCTTTTTTCTGGTTGTAAAAATTTGCATATCATCTGTGAAAGAAAATTATTGACATTGGAAAATTAAAACGACGCATTTAAAAACAATAAGATAAAATAACAGAGCTTCGTTTTAGGGCGTGATGTTACGTAGGTTATTAATTGGACGTTAATATTACTTTCATTACACTTCAGTGACACTTGCTATTTTAACCTCCCATTGTTTTCATAAAGGGATGCAACAAATAAAAATGTAACAGAAATTATTTAATGAAGTGGAAAGATTATGGTCAAAGGGAAATAATCAACTGAGAAATAATGCATTTCATCAATGTAGTTCCATGTTTAAAACTGTTTATAGGTCTATTGTTTATGCAGAATAGCTCTCGTTGCTACAAAGACTTAGTTTCAGTTGAGTAAAATAAAGGTACATTTTATATTATTTTGAGCGTATACACAATTAAAACACTTTATGAACAGCGCTGTGACTGTTGAGTGGCCGCTGTATACATTGTTACATATTTCTCAAGTAATAATACAGAATAGAGCCATGTAGTTTTCTCTTCTTTATTTCTTTTTTTGTTTTCAATGACAATTTTTTCATTAATAAATTTTTTTTTTACCATTTTTTGTCAGATAAATTTTTTAACTTGTTTGAGTGCTTAAAAATGTCATTGAAAAAAAAAGGGAGGTTTGTTACGTCTATCATTTCACAGATTAAAAAAAACAGCTGTTTAAATTAGGAACAAGTAAAGCTTGATCAGTTAGTAATTGATAGATAAAAAGAATCATCGAGGGTTCCAAAAAATGAACGCGTCATTATTACAGATTGATAGTAAATTTTTGCTAAGCTGGTAATATGCATCATTTTTATTGTGGCCTGGATGTTCTGCTTACCGCTTGCTGCAGTAGCTGCGCTTGATTAAATTCTTGACCTATGTTTGAGTTATGCTTGTGTCAAGATGAGTTAGCTTTCCCCCTTTCCAGCTCTTCATTTCCCGAGATGTTACAAAGAGAAGGGATCCACCGAATCACAACTCTAGTGAATTGCTGACACAGTTTGTGAAGTGTTACTCTAAGGTCATCGAGGTCGGCATTAATTCTGATTCTTCGCGTTCCAATCACTGACAGCGCATTTAAGAAGATAGCTCCTTGTCTTTCTGAGCTTTCTTGTCATTAGGACGTCTGTTTCATTTTGTAAGGCCTCTGCCTCTGCTCTGAAGTTACTCGAGAATGTTCCGGTGCGACTGACAGCTATTTTTGCTTTGCTTAAACAAGAAAACTCCATCTTGGTTCGACAAGGAAGGGTTCGTCCAATCTATATACACATTTTATCAGTAACAAGTGAACACATTCCAGCTTTTAACGACGTTCCGATGTAAATACAGCAAGAAATGTAATTAGAATGACACGATTAATATTTCTGGGGAGCTAACATATTCTGACTAAATTATTACGTCTCTTGCTGATCAAACTACGGTGGAGTAATTGTTGACGCTGTAACATGAGAGGAAGACGCAACTATGTTCTAGCAGTAAATGTGTGAATTCTGTCCGCAGGAAATGTTATAAGAATGACTGAAATGTGGTTTAAGAAAATAATTAAAGTTCCTCGATTTCAAGAGACATGGCGGCTGATATTCTGACATTGGTCAGAGTTCAAGCGGATCTTTCTGTACGCAAGAGAGGATGATAATTATCTAAAATATGACAACAGTAGTTATCTTTCAGATGAGGACAGTTCAACAGTTATCTCTTCAGAGATGTGTGCTTGTTCAGAGATATGTGTGTCATATATATTCATACAATATATTTAGACAGAAAAAGAACAGTAAATACACACGTAATAATTTATAAGGGACATAACGCATTGCAACACAGACAAAAAATGTAGATACGCAGAATTAGACGTAAGGAGTAAACACGATTGTACAGAAATATACACGTTAATGAAAGTGTATATACCATCAGTAAAAGCACATAAGCCAATATAGTATAACAAATTCTGTACAGGACGGCACATTGTAATAGGAACCGATTTTAAATGCATCCTGAACAACGTGGACATGTCGCGAGGAACCGTACAAGGAAGAAGGAAGCCTCTAAATAGTGTACACATAAGTAGACATACCACAAATACTGAACACAAACAAGTAGACATACCACACAAGAACACACACAAGTAAATACACACACCACAGTAAACACACAAGTAAAAAAATATCACAAATAGCGAAATACATAAAGAGACGTAATACAAATAGTGAACACACACAATGGTGTACCTCAGATATTGAATACACACTATTAGGCATAACACATATAGGGAACTAACACAAGTAGACAAACCACAAATAGTGGACACACAAAAGTAAACATACCACAGATATTAAACACAAAGAACTAGACATACCAAAAGCAATGAAAACACACCAATACACATACAACTATTGGTGAACCCACACATAGACCTACCACAAACAGTGAGCACACAAACGTAGATGTCAGGAAACTATTTATACTGTGGATTTCAATACATGATAAATATGTACTCTTTGGCTCATCATCTAAGGATACGACCACAGCATACAATAGCTGACAATAAACATAACACCTGTAACAGGTAAGTTCCCTTTTATTAACCACTGCACACACGGAAGCCACACACGGCTAGCAATACATATGAAATACAATGCAACAGAAATGCCAATATAACTTGCAATAACCAACACCTCAATCTATCAGCATCATACCCACTGATATGTTCCTACCGAGTGAACATCACAATGAATAAAGGTGTTGATGGTATAAATTTGTTTGTCATTCGTGATGACAAAAAATGTAAACAAAGAATAAATGTTCACAAACATTCATTCAGATGCTCAAGCGTAAGATGGAAAAGAGAACACATCTTGGGAAAAGGGACAGACTGTCACACTACATTATGGCAACAGCTCGCTGGACGAATAGATGTGAACAGTAACATTGTTTTCTTTTGTTTGTTTTTTCTTCAGCTGTTTGCTACTTTCCCTTGCGTAGCACGTTCCTTTCAACAATGTTGTAAACATGATTTAGAAGGAAATGGTGGACATTTTGACAACAAATGGTTTCTTTGAATTTTTCTTTTGATGTGCACAATTTGATCTTTGTTACATGTGAAAAGGCATGCAACAATCATGCTGCATGCGACAACGTAGCAACGAAAACAGTGTTGATGGTATGTAGCAGGTTTTAAAAAAAACAGTTGATGTTAGTATGTAGCAGTTTTAAAAGTTTTCTTAATTTAAAAAGTTAACTGAAGTTGCAAGGACAGAATCAACATTTTTCTTAAGCAAGCCTTGATGCAGTGCATGTGCACAACATATCACCAACCTCAAAAATTTACTTCTCAGTAAACACACTTGAAGTATGGCAATATGTGCTGGTATAAATTATAATTACCTTAAATAGAAAATATTGCTCTCATTATTAAGAAAAATAAACATCAGAACTAACACTTTGCCTCCAGCTTTCGTTTCTGTTAAATATGTATAGGGACCATTTATTGTTTAAATAAGACTATACTTTATTAATATCTGCTATATAAAGTGCATTTAGCGTTATTTTCTGCTGCATAGACTGCATTTGACGATATTCAGGCATCAATGAACATGTAAGTGGACCTATATACTGTCACATAATTATTATATTGGTGAACAGTTAAAACTAAAGCAGTTTATATTTAAAAGCAGCCTCTGCGCTGTTACAATGATAGATGTTTGTTCAGGTGGTAAATAGAAAAATATGAATTGAAAATGTAAATTGCACAAAAGGTATCTCAATAGTTATTTGAAACCCCGTTTGAACACTGACCTATCGTACATTTAAGATTAGGCGAGGGATAACTGGCGCAGCATCTCCCCTCTTTGATAAGCAAGGACATTATCAAAGGATAAGTCCTGCTCATCGAGTGAGACTATGGCCGCTAACCAGCTACCACAAGGACGCACAGAGAGCCCACCTCTGTGCTGAGGATGCCAGCTTTTAACTACGCACCCGACCTAACTCCTCGCCCCCAGCTTTCGTCTTCTACCATGACATATGGGGAGGAACCAGCTCTGACCCCAGGCGTGCAAAGTTCCCGGGCAAGGGAAGCTTGAGCTGGACCTTGAACCTCAAAGAGGCGTCGAAGTCATGTATAGACTAGGCCAGTTCCGAGTAGAAGTCGACACTAGCCGCTCCCACCGGCCCCAATTTATGTTTTAATAACATTATAAGCTACTCTAACAAGTGTCTTTTTCTGGTTGTAAAAAATTTGCATTATTGACATTGGAAAATTAAAACGACGCATTTAAAAACAATAAGATAAAATAACAGAGCTTCGTTTTAGGGCGTGATGTTACGTAGGTTATTAATTGGACGTTAATATTACTTTCATTACACTTCAGTGACACTTGCTATTTTAACCTCCCATTGTTTTCATAAAGGGATGCAACAAATAAAAATGAAATTTTTTTTTGAAAAATGTAACAGAAATTATTTAATGAAGTGGAAAGATTATGGTCAAAGGGAAATAATCAACTGAGAAATAATGCATTTCATCAATGTAGTTCCATGTTTAAAACTGTTTATAGGTCTATTGTTTATGCAGAATAGCTCTCGTTGCTACAAAGACTTTGTTTCAGTTGAGTAAAATAAAGGTACATTTTATATTATTTTGAGCGTATACACAATTAAAACACTTTATGAACAGCGCTGTGACTGTTGAGTGGCCGCTGTATACATTGTTACATATTTCTCAAGTAATCAAGTAATAATACAGAATAGAGCCATGTAGTTTTCTCTTCTTTATTTCTTTTTTTAAATTCATTGACTTTTTAGGCATTAAAAAATATCATTCTTGTTACCATCTTTGTCAGATAAATAAACTTGTTGAGTGCTTAAAAATGTCATTGAAAACAAAAGGGAGGTTTGTTACGTCTATCATTTCACAGATTAAAAAATACAGCTGTTTAAATTAGGAACAAGTAAAGCTTGATCAGTTAGTTATTGATAGATAAAAAGAATCATCGAGGGTTCCAAAAAAATGAACGCGTCATTATTACAGATTGATAGTAAATTTTTGCTAAGCTGGTAATATGCATCATTTTTATTGTGGCCTGGATGTTCTGCTTACCGCTTGCTGCAGTAGCTGCGCTTGATTAAATTCTTGACCTATGTTTGAGTTATGCTTGTGTCAAGATGAGTGAGCTTTCCCCCTTTCCAGCTCTTCATTTCCCGAGATGTTACAAAGAGAAGGGATCCACCGAATCACAACTCTAGTGAATTGCTGACACAGTTTGTGAAGTGTTACTCTAAGGTCATCGAGGTCGGCATTAATTCTGATTCTTCGCGTTCCAATCACTGACAGCGCATTTAAGAAGATAGCTCCTTGTCTTTCTGAGCTTTCTTGTCATTAGGACGTCTGTTTCATTTTGTAAGGCCTCTGCCTCTGCTCTGAAGTTACTCGAGAATGTTCCGGTGCGACTGACAGCTATTTTTGCTTTGCTTAAACAAGAAAACTCCGTCTTGGTTCGACAAGGAAGGGTTCGTCCAATCTATATACACATTTTATCAGTAACAAGTGAACACATTCCAGCTTTTAACGACGTTCCGATGTAAATACAGCAAGAAATGTAATTAGAATGACACGATTAATATTTCTGGGGAGCTAACATATTCTGACTAAATTATTACGTCTCTTGCTGATCAAACTACGGTGGAGTAATTGTTGACGCTGTAACATGAGAGGAAGACGCAACTATGTCTTAGCAGTAAATGTGTGAATTCTGTCCGCAGGAAATGTTATAAGAATGACTGAAATGTGGTTTAAGAAAAATTAAAGTTCCTCGATTTCAAGAGACATGGCGGCTGATATTCTGACATTGGTCAGAGTTCAAGCGGATCTTTCTGTACGCAAGAGAGGATGATAATTATCTAAAATATGACAACAGTTATCTTTCAGATGAGGACAGTTCTCTCAGAGATGTGTGCTTGTCATATATTCATACAATATATTTAGACAGAAAAATAAGAACAGTAAATAAACACGTAATAATTTATAAGGGACCGAACGCATAGCAACACAGACAAAAAATGTAGATACGCAGAATTAGACGTAAGGAGTAAACACGATTGTACAGAAAAATACACGTTAATGAAAGTGTATATACCATCAGTAAAAGCACATAAGCCAATATAGTATAACAAATTCTGTACAGGACGGCACATTGTAATAGGAACCGATTTTAAATGCATCCTGAACAACGTGGACATGTCGCGAGGAACCGTACAAGGAAGAAGGAAGCCTCTAAATAGTGTACACACATAAGTAGACATACCACAAATACTGAACACAAACAAGTAGACATACCACACATACTAAACACACAGAAGTAAATATTTCACCGACAGTGAAATCACACAAGTAAAAATATCACAAATAGCGAAACACATAAAGAGACATAACACAAATAGTGAACACACACAATGGTGTACCTCAGATATTGAATACACACTATTAGGCATAACACATATAGGGAACTAACACAAGTAGACAAACCACAAATAGTGGACACACAAAAGTAAACATACCACAGATATTAAACACAAAGAACTAGACATACCAAAAGCAATGAAAACACACCAATACACATACAACTATTGGTGAACCCACACATAGACCTACCACAAACAGTGAGCACACAAACGTAGATGTCAGGAAACTATTTATACTGTGGATTTCAATACATGATAAATATGTACTCTACTCTTTGGCTCATCATCTAAGGATACGACCACAGCATACAATAGCTGACAATAATTAAACATAACACCTGTAACAGGTAAGTTCCCTTTTATTAACCACTGCACACACGGAAGCCACACACGGCTAGCAATACATATGAAATACAATGCAACAGAAATGCCAATATAACTTGCAATAACCAACACCTCAATCTATCAGCATCATACCCACTGATATGTTCCTACCGAGTGAACATCACAATGAATAAAGGTGTTGATGGTATAAATTTGTTTTGTCATTCGTGATGACAAAAAATGTAAACAAAGAATAAATGTTCACAAACATTCAGATGCTCAAGCGTAAGATGGAAAAGAGAACACATCTTGGGAAAAGAGGACAGACTGTCACACTACATTATGGCAACAGCTCGCTGGACGAATAGATGTGAACAGTAACATTGTTTTCTTTTGTTTGCTTTTTTTTTTTTTTTTTTCTTTGTTTTTTTTTTCTTTTTTTCTTTTTTGCGTACGTTGCGTAGCACGTTCCTTTCAACAATGTTGTAAACATGATGTAGAAGGAAATGGTGGACATTTTGACAACAAATACTTTCTTATGAGATTTTCTATTTGATGTGCACAATACATGAATCTCATGTTACATGTGCGAAAGGCATCGCAACAATCATACTGCTTTTGACAACGTAGCAACGAAAACAGTGTTGATGGTATGTAGCAGGTTTAAAAAGTTTTTTTAGTCATTGTTAACTGAAAGTTGCAAGGACAGAATCAACATTTTTCTTAAGCAAGCCTTGATGCAGTGCATGTGCACAACATATCACCAACCTCAAAAATTTACTTCTCAGTAAACACACTTGAAGTATGGCAATATGTGCTGGTATAAATTATAATTACCTTAAATAGAAAAATATTGCTCTCATTATTATTAAAAAAAAAAACATAAAAAAAAACTTTGCCTCCAGCTTTCGTTTCTGTTAAATATGTATAGGGACCATTTATTGTTTAAACAAGACTATACTTTATTAATATCTGCTATATAAAGTGCATTTAGCGTTATTTTCTGCTGCATAGACTGCATTTGACGATATTCAGGCATCAATGAACATGTAAGTGGACCTATAGACTGTCACATAATTATTATATTGGTGAACAGTTAAAACTAAAGCAGTTTATATTTAAAAGCAGCCTCTGCGCTGTTACAATGATAGATGTTTGTTCAGGTGGTAAATAGAAAAATATGAATTGACAATGTAAATTGCACAAAAGGTATCTCAAATAGTTATTTGAAACCCCGTTTGAACACTGACCTATCGTACATTTAAGATTAGGCGAGGGATAACTGGCGCAGCATCTCCCCTCTTTGATAAGCAAGGACATTATCAAAGGATAAGTCCTGCTCATCGAGTGAGACTATGGCCGCTAACCAGCTACCACAAGGACGCACAGAGAGCCCACCTCTGTGCTGAGGATGCCAGCTTTTAACTACGCACCCCACCTAACTCCTCGCCCCCAGCTTTCGTCTTCTACATGACATATGGGGAGGAACCAGCTCTGACCCCAGGCGTGCAAAGTTCCCGGGCAAGGGAAGCTTGAGCTGGACCTTGAACCTCAAAGAGGCGTCGAAGTCATGTATAGACTAGGCCAGTTCCGAGTAGAAGTCGACACTAGCCGCTCCCACCGGCCCCAATTTATGTTTTAATAACATTATAAGCTACTCTAACAAGTGTCTTTTTCTGGTTGTAAAAATTTGCATATCATCTGTGAAAGAAAATTATTGACATTGGAAAATTAAAACGACGCATTTAAAAACAATAAGATAAAAAAACAGAGCTTCGTTTTAGGGCGTGATGTTACGTAGGTTATTAATTGGACGTTAATATTACTTTCATTACACTTCAGTGACACTTGCTATTTTAACCTCCCATTGTTTTCATAAAGGGATGCAACAAATAAAAATGAAATTTTTTTTGAAAAATGTAACAGAAATTATTTAATGAAGTGGAAAGATTATGGTCAAGGGGAAATAATCAACTGAGAAATAATGCATTTCATCAATGTAGTTCCATGTTTAAAACTGTTTATAGGTCTATTGTTTATGCAGAATAGCTCTCGTTGCTACAAAGACTTAGTTTCAGTTGAGTAAAATAAAGGTACATTTTATATTATTTTGAGCGTATACACAATTAAACACTTTATGAACAGCGCTGTGACTGTTGAGTGGCCGCTGTATACATTGTTACATATTTCTCAAGTAATAATACAGAATAGAGCCATGTAGTTTTCTCTTCTTTATTTTTTTTTTTTTAAATTCATTGCATTTTATGCATTAAAAAATATCATTCTTGTTACCATCTTTGTCAGATAAATAAACTTGTTGAGTGCTTAAAAATGTCATTGAAAACAAAAGGGAGGTTTGTTACGTCTATCATTTCACAGATTAAAAAATACAGCTGTTTAAATTAGGAACAAGTAAAGCTTTATCAGTTAGTTATTGATAGATAAAAGGAATCATCGAGGGTTCCAAAAAAATGAACGCGTCATTATTACAGATTGATAGTAAATTTTTGCTAAGCTGGTAATATGCATCATTTTTATTGTGGCCTGGATGTTCTGCTTACCGCTTGCTGCAGTAGCTGCGCTTGATTAAATTCTTGACCTATGTTTGAGTTATGCTTGTGTCAAGATGAGTTAGCTTTCCCCCTTTCCAGCTCTTCATTTCCCGAGATGTTACAAAGAGAAGGGATCCACCGAATCACAACTCTAGTGAATTGCTGACACAGTTTGTGAAGTGTTACTCTAAGGTCATCGAGGTCGGCATTAATTCTGATTCTTCGCGTTCCAATCACTGACAGCGCATTTAAGAAGATAGCTCCTTGTCTTTCTGAGCTTTCTTGTCATTAGGACGTCTGTTTCATTTTGTAAGGCCTCTGCCTCTGCTCTGAAGTTACTCGAGAATGTTCCGGTGCGACTGACAGCTATTTTTGCTTTGCTTAAAGCTTAAACAAGAAAACTCCGTCTTGGTTCGACAAGGAAGGGTTCGTCCAATCTATATACACATTTTATCAGTAACAAGTGAACACATTCCAGCTTTTAACGACGTTCCGATGTAAATACAGCAAGAAATGTAATTAGAATGACACGATTAATATTTCTGGGGAGCTAACATATTCTGACTAAATTATTACGTCTCTTGCTGATCAAACTACGGTGGAGTAATTGTTGACGCTGTAACATGAGAGGAAGACGCAACTATGTTCTAGCAGTAAATGTGTGAATTCTGTCCGCAGGAAATGTTATAAGAATGACTGAAATGTGGTTTAAGAAAATAATTAAAGTTCCTCGATTTCAAGAGACATGGCGGCTGATATTCTGACATTGGTCAGAGTTCAAGCGGATCTTTCTGTACGCAAGAGAGGATGATAATTATCTAAAATATGACAACAGTTATCTTTCAGATGAGGACAGTTCTCTCAGAGATGTGTGACAAACAGTTATCTTTCATTCATATTCAAGAGATGTGTGCTTGTCATATATATATTCATACAATATATTTAGACAGAAAAATAAGAACAGTAAATACACACGTAATAATTTATAAGGGACATAACGCATTGCAACACAGACAAAAAATGTAGATACGCAGAATTAGACGTAAGGAGTAAACACGATTGTACAGAAATATACACGTTAATGAAAGTGTATATACCATCAGTAAAAGCACATAAGCCAATATAGTATAACAAATTCTGTACAGGACGGCACATTGTAATAGGAACCGATTTTAAATGCATCCTGAACAACGTGGACATGTCGCGAGGAACCGTACAAGGAAGAAGGAAGCCTCTAAATAGTGTACACACATAAGTAGACATACCACAAATACTGAACACAAACAAGTAGACATACCACACATACTAAACACACAGAAGTAAATATTTCACCGACAGTGAAATCACACAAGTACAAATATCACAAATAGCGAAACACATAAAGAGACATAACACAAATAGTGAACACACACAATGGTGTACCTCAGATATTGAATACACACTATTAGGCATAACACATATAGGGAACTAACACAAGTAGACAAACCACAAATAGTGGACACACAAAAAAAAACATACCACAGATATTAAACACAAAGAACTAGACATACCAAAAGCAATGAAAACACACCAATACACATACAACTATTGGTGAACCCACACATAGACCTACCACAAACAGTGAGCACACAAACGTAGATGTCAGGAAACTATTTATACTGTGGATTTCAATACATGATAAATATGTACTCTTTGGCTCATCATCTAAGGATACGACCACAGCATACAATAGCTGACAATAATTAAACATAACACCTGTAACAGGTAAGTTCCCTTTTATTAACCACTGCACACACGGAAGCCACACACGGCTAGCAATACATATGAAATACAATGCAACAGAAATGCCAATATAACTTGCAATATCCAACACCTCAATCTATCAGCATCATACCCACTGATATGTTCCTACCGAGTGAACATCACAATGAATAAAGGTGTTGATGGTATAAATTTGTTTGTCATTCGTGATGACAAAAAATGTAAACAAAGAATAAATGTTCACAAACATTCATTCAGATGCTCAAGCGTAAGATGGAAAAGAGAAAACATCTTGGGAAAAGAGGACAGACTGTCACACTACATTATGGCAACAGCTCGCTGGACGAATAGATGTGAACAGTAACATTGTTTTCTTTTGTTTGTTTTTTCTTCAGCTGTTTTCTACTTTCCCTTGCGTAGCACGTTCCTTTCAACAATGTTGTAAACATGATGTAGAAGGAAATGGTGGACATTTTGACAACAAATACTTTCTTATGAGATTTTCTATTTGATGTGCACAATACATGAATCTCATGTTACATGTGCGAAAGGCATCGCAACAATCATACTGCTTTTGACAACAACAGCAAAAGGAAAACAACAATGTTGATGGTATGTACAGTTTTAAAAAGTTTTTTTAAAAAGTTTAATTGTTTTTTAACTGAAAGTTTTTCAAAAGTTGCAGAATCAACATGCAAGGACAGAATCAACAACAGAAAGCATTTTTCTTAAGCAAGCCTTGATGCAGTGCATGTGCACAACATATCACCAACCTCAAAAATTTACTTCTCAGTAAACACACTTGAAGTATGGCAATATGTGCTGGTATAAATTATAATTACCTTAAATAGAAAATATTGCTCTCATTATTAAGAAAAATAACATCAGACCTAACACTTTGCCTCCAGCTTTCGTTTCTGTTAAATATGTATAGGGACCATTTATTGTTTAAATAAGACTATACTTTATTAATATCTGCTATATAAAGTGCATTTAGCGTTATTTTCTGCTGCATAGACTGCATTTGACGATATTCAGGCATCAATGAACATGTAAGTGGACCTATAGACTGTCACATAATTATTATATTGGTGAACAGTTAAAACTAAAGCAGTTTATATTTAAAAGCAGCCTCTGCGCTGTTACAATGATAGATGTTTGTTCAGGTGGTAAATAGAAAAATATGAATTGACAATGTAAATTGCATAAAAGGTATCTCAAATAGTTATTTGAAACCCCGTTTGAACACTGACCTATCGTACATTTAAGATTAGGCGAGGGATAACTGGCGCAGCATCTCCCCTCTTTGATAAGCAAGGACATTATCAAAGGATAAGTCCTGCTCATCGAGTGAGACTATGGCCGCTAACCAGCTACCACAAGGACGCACAGAGAGCCCACCTCTGTGCTGAGGATGCCAGCTTTTAACTACGCACCCGACCTAACTCCTCGCCCCCAGCTTTCGTCTTCTACCATGACATATGGGGAGGAACCAGCTCTGACCCCAGGCGTGCAAAGTTCCCGGGCAAGGGAAGCTTGAGCTGGACCTTGAACCTCAAAGAGGCGTCGAAGTCATGTATAGACTAGGCCAGTTCCGAGTAGAGTCGACACTAGCCGCTCCCACCGGCCCCAATTTATGTTTTAATAACATTATAAGCTACTCTAACAAGTGTCTTTTTCTGGTTGTAAAAATTTGCATATCATCTGTGAAAGAAAATTATTGACATTGGAAAATTAAAACGACGCATTTAAAAACAATAAGATAAAATAACAGAGCTTCGTTTTAGGGCGTGATGTTACGTAGGTTATTAATTGGACGTTAATATTACTTTCATTACACTTCAGTGACACTTGCTATTTTAACCTCCCATTGTTTTCATAAAGGGATGCAACAAATAAAAATGAAATTTTTTTTGAAAAATGTAACAGAAATTATTTAATGAAGTGGAAAGATTATGGTCAAAGGGAAATAATCAACTGAGAAATAATGCATTTCATCAATGTAGTTCCATGTTTAAAACTGTTTATAGGTCTATTGTTTATGCAGAATAGCTCTCGTTGCTACAAAGACTTAGTTTCAGTTGAGTAAAATAAGGTACATTTTATATTATTTTGAGCGTATACACAATTAAAACACTTTATGAACAGCGCTGTGACTGTTGAGTGGCCGCTGTATACATTGTTACATATTTCTCAAGTAATAATACAGAATAGAGACATGTAGTTTTCTCTTCTTTATTTCTTTTTTTAAATTCATTGACTTTTTAGGCATTAAAAAATATCATTCTTGTTACCATCTTTGTCAGATAAATAAACTTGTTGAGTGCTTAAAAATGTCATTGAAAACAAAAGGGAGGTTTGTTACGTCTATCATTTCACAGATTAAAAAATACAGCTGTTTAAATTAGGAACAAGTAAAGCTTGATCAGTTAGTTATTGATAGATAAAAAGAATCATCGAGGGTTCCAAAAAAATGAACGCGTCATTATTACAGATTGATAGTAAATTTTTGCTAAGCTGGTAATATGCATCATTTTTATTGTGGCCTGGATGTTCTGCTTACCGCTTGCTGCAGTAGCTGCGCTTGATTAAATTCTTGACCTATGTTTGAGTTATGCTTGTGTCAAGATGAGTTAGCTTTCCCCCCTTTCCAGCTCTTCATTTCCCGAGATGTTACAAAGAGAAGGGATCCACCGAATCACAACTCTAGTGAATTGCTGACACAGTTTGTGAAGTGTTACTCTAAGGTCATCGAGGTCGGCATTAATTCTGATTCTTCGCGTTCCAATCACTGACAGCGCATTTAAGAAGATAGCTCCTTGTCTTTCTGAGCTTTCTTGTCATTAGGACGTCTGTTTCATTTTGTAAGGCCTCTGCCTCTGCTCTGAAGTTACTCGAGAATGTTCCGGTGCGACTGACAGCTATTTTTGCTTTGCTTAAACAAGAAAACTCCGTCTTGGTTCGACAAGGAAGGGTTCGTCCAATCTATATACACATTTTATCAGTAACAAGTGAACACATTCCAGCTTTTAACGACGTTCCGATGTAAATACAGCAAGAAATGTAATTAGAATGACACGATTAATATTTCTGGGGAGCTAACATATTCTGACTAAATTATTACGTCTCTTGCTGATCAAACTACGGTGGAGTAATTGTTGACGCTGTAACATGAGAGGAAGACGCAACTATGTTCTAGCAGAAAATGTGTGAATTCTGTCCCGCAGGAAATGTTATAAGAATGACTGAAATGTGGTTTAAGAAAATAATTAAAGTTCCTCGATTTCAAGAGACATGGCGGCTGATATTCTGACATTGGTCAGAGTTCAAGCGGATCTTTCTGTACGCAAGAGAGGATGATAATTATCTAAAATATGACAACAGTTATCTTTCAGATGAGGACAGTTCTCTCAGAGATGTGTGCTTGTCATATATTCATACAATATATTTAGACAGAAAAATAAGAACAGTAAATACACACGTAATAAGTTATAAGGGACATAACGCATTGCAACACAGACAAAAAATGTAGATACGCAGAATTAGACGTAAGGAGTAAACACGATTGTACAGAAATATACACGTTAATGAAAGTGTATATACCATCAGTAAAAGCACATAAGCCAATATAGTATAACAAATTCTGTACAAGGAAGAAGGAAGCCTCTAAATAGTGTACACACATAAGTAGACATACCACAAATACTGAACACAAACAAGTAGACATACCACACATACTAAACACACAGAAGTAAATATTTCACCGACAGTGAAATCACACAAGTAAAAATATCACAAATAGCGAAACACATAAAGAGACATAACACAAATAGTGAACACACACAATGGTGTACCTCAGATATTGAATACACACTATTAGGCATAACACATATAGGGAACTAACACAAGTAGACAAACCACAAATAGTGGACACACAAAAGTAAACATACCACAGATATTAAACACAAAGAACTAGACATACCAAAAGCAATGAAAACACACCAATACAAATACAACTATTGGTGAACCCACACATAGACCTACCACAAACAGTGAGCACACAAACGTAGATGTCAGGAAACTATTTATACTGTGGATTTCAATACATGATAAATATGTACTCTTTGGCTCATCATCTAAGGATACGACCACAGCATACAATAGCTGACAATAATTAAACATAACACCTGTAACAGGTAAGTTCCCTTTTATTAACCACTGCACACACGGAAGCCACACACGGCTAGCAATACATATGAAATACAATGCAACAGAAATGCCAATATAACTTGCAATAACCAACACCTCAATCTATCAGCATCATACCCACTGATATGTTCCTACCGAGTGAACATCACAATGAATAAAGGTGTTGATGGTATAAATTTGTTTGTCATTCGTGATGACAAAAAATGTAAACAAAGAATAAATGTTCACAAAAATTCATTCAGATGCTCAAGCGTAAGATGGAAAAGAGAACACAACTTGGGAAAAGAGGACAGACTGTCACACTACATTATGGCAACAGCTCGCTGGACGAAGAGATGTGAACAGTAACATTGTTTTCTTTTGTTTGTTTTTTCTTCAGCTGCTACTTTCCCTTGCGTAGCGCGTTCCTTTCAACAATGTTGTAAACATGATGTAGAAGGAAATGGTGGACATTTTGACAACAAATACTTTCTTATGAGATTTTCTATTTGATGTGCACAATACATGAATCTCATGTTACATGTGCGAAAGGCATCGCAACAATCATACTGCTTTTGACAACGTAGCAACGAAAACAGTGTTGATGGTATGTAGCAGGTTTAAAAAGTTTTCTTAGTCATTGTTAACTGAAAGTTGCAAGGACAGAATCAACATTTTTCTTAAGCAAGCCTTGATGCAGTGCATGTGCACAACATATCACCAACCTCAAAAATTTACTTCTCAGTAAACACACTTGAAGTATGGCAATATGTGCTGGTATAAATTATAATTACCTTAAATAGAAAATATTGCTCTCATTATTAAGAAAAAAAATAAACATCAGACCTAACACTTTGCCTCCAGCTTTCGTTTCTGTTAAATATGTATAGGGACCATTTATTGTTTAAATAAGACTATACTTTTAAATATATTTATATATAATTACTTATTAATATATTTAGCGTATTTTCTGCTGCATAGACTGCATTTGACGATATTCAGGCATCAATGAACATGTAAGTGGACCTATAGACTGTCACATAATTATTATATTGGTGAACAGTTAAAACTAAAGCAGTTTATATTTAAAAGCAGCCTCTGCGCTGTTACAATGATAGATGTTTGTTCAGGTGGTAAATAGAAAAATATGAATTGACAATGTAAATTGCACAAAAGGTATCTCAAATAGTTATTTGAAACCCCGTTTGAACACTGACCTATCGTACATTTAAGATTAGGCGAGGGATAACTGGCGCAGCATCTCCCCTCTTTGATAAGCAAGGACATTATCAAAGGATAAGTCCTGCTCATCGAGTGAGACTATGGCCGCTAACCAGCTACCACAAGGACGCACAGAGAGCCCACCTCTGTGCTGAGGATGCCAGCTTTTAACTACGCACCCGACCTAACTCCTCGCCCCCCGCTTTCGTCTTCTACCATGACATATGGGGAGGAACCAGCTCTGACCCCAGGCGTGCAAAGTTCCCGGGCAAGGGAAGCTTGAGCTGGACCTTGAACCTCAAAGAGGCGTCGAAGTCATGTATAGACTAGGCCAGTTCCGAGTAGAAGTCGACACTAGCCGCTCCCACCGGCCCCAATTTATGTTTTAATAACATTATAAGCTACTCTAACAAGTGTCTTTTTCTGGTTGTAAAAATTTGCATATCATCTGTGAAAGAAAATTATTGACATTGGAAAATTAAAACGACGCATTTAAAAACAATAAGATAAAATAACAGAGCTTCGTTTTAGGGCGTGATGTTACGTAGGTTATTAATTGGACGTTAATATTACTTTCATTACACTTCAGTGACACTTGCTATTTTAACCTCCCATTGTTTTCATAAAGGGATGCAACAAATAAAAATGAAATTTTTTTTTGAAAAATGTAACAGAAATTATTTAATGAAGTGGAAAAATTATGGTCAAAGGGAAATAATCAAATGAGAAATAATGCATTTCATCAATGTAGTTCCATGTTTAAAACTGTTTATAGGTCTATTGTTTATGCAGAATAGCTCTCGTTGCTACAAAGACTTAGTTTCAGTTGAGTAAAATAAAGGTACATTTTATATTATTTGAGCGTATACACAATTAAAACACTTTATGAACAGCGCTGTGACTGTTGAGTGGCCGCTGTATACATTGTTACATATTTCTCAAGTAATAATACAGAATAGAGCCATGTAGTTTTCTCTTCTTTATTTTTTTTTTTAAATTCAATGACATTTTTAGGCATTAAAAAATATCATTCTTGTTACCATCTTTGTCAGATAAATAAACTTGTTGAGTGCTTAAAAATGTCATTGAAAACAAAAGGGAGGTTTGTTACGTCTATCATTTCACAGATTAAAAAATACAGCTGTTTAAATTAGGAACAAGTAAAGCTTGATCAGTTAGTTATTGATAGATAAAAAGAATCATCGAGGGTTCCAAAAAAATGAACGCGTCATTACAGATTGATAGTAAATTTTTGCTAAGCTGGTAATATGCATCATTTTTATTGTGGCCTGGATGTTCTGCTTACCGCTTGCTGCAGTAGCTGCGCTTGATTAAATTCTTGACCTATGTTTGAGTTATGCTTGTGTCAAGATGAGTTAGCTTTCCCCCTTTCCAGCTCTTCATTTCCCGAGATGTTACAAAGAGAAGGGATCCACCGAATCACAACTCTAGTGAATTGCTGACACAGTTTGTGAAGTGTTACTCTAAGGTCATCGAGGTCGGCATTAATTCTGATTCTTCGCGTTCCAATCACTGACAGCGCATTTAAGAAGATAGCTCCTTGTCTTTCTGAGCTTTCTTGTCATTAGGACGTCTGTTTCATTTTGTAAGGCCTCTGCCTCTGCTCTGAAGTTACTCGAGAATGTTCCGGTGCGACTGACAGCTATTTTTTTTGCTTTGCTTAAACAAGAAAACTCCGTCTTGGTTCGACAAGGAAGGGTTCGTCCAATCTATATACACATTTTATCAGTAACAAGTGAACACATTCCAGCTTTTAACGACGTTCCGATGTAAATACAGCAAGAAATGTAATTAGAATGACACGATTAATATTTCTGGGGAGCTAACATATTCTGACTAAATTATTACGTCTCTTGCTGATCAAACTACGGTGGAGTAATTGTTGACGCTGTAACATGAGAGGAAGACGCAACTATGTTCTAGCAGTAAATGTGTGAATTCTGTCCGCAGGAAATGTTATAAGAATGACTGAAATGTGGTTTAAGAAAATAATTAAAGTTCCTCGATTTCAAGAGACATGGCGGCTGATATTCTGACATTGGTCAGAGTTCAAGCGGATCTTTCTGTACGCAAGAGAGGATGATAATTATCTAAAATATGACAACAGTTATCTTTCAGATGAGGACAGTTCTCTCAGAGATGTGTGCTTGTCATATATTCATACAATACATTTAGACAGAAAAATAATAACAGTAAATACACACGTAATAATTTATAAGGGACATAACGCATTGCAACACAGACAAAAGATGTAGATACGCAGAATTAGACGTAAGGAGTAAACACGATTGTACAGAAATATACACGTTAATGAAAGTGTATATACCATCAGTAAAAGCACATAAGCCAATATAGTATAACAAATTCTGTACAGGACGGCACATTGTAATAGGAACCGATTTTAAATGCATCCTGAACAACGTGGACATGTCGCGAGGAACCGTACAAGGAAGAAGGAAGCCTCTAAATAGTGTACACACATAAGTAGACATACCACAAATACTGAACACAAACAAGTAGACATACCACACATACTAAACACACAGAAGTAAATATTTAACCGACAGTGAAATCACACAAGTAAAAATATCACAAATAGCGAAACACATAAAGAGACATAACACAAATAGTGAACACACACAAGGGTGTACCTCAGATATTGAATACACACACTATTAGGCATAACACATATAGGGAACTAACACAAGTAGACAAACCACAAATAGTGGACACACAAAAGTAAACATACCACAGATATTAAACACAAAGAACTAGACATACCAAAAGCAATGAAAACACACCAATACACATACACCTATTGGTGAACCCACACATAGACCTACCACAAACAGTGAGCACACAAACGTAGATGTCAGGAAACTATTTATACTGTGGATTTCAATACATGATAAATATGTACTCTTTGGCTCATCATCTAAGGATACGACCACAGCATACAATAGCTGACAATAATTAAACATAACACATGTAACAGGTAAGTTCCCTTTTATTAACCACTGCACACACGGAAGCCACACACGGCTAGCAATACATATGAAATACAATGCAACAGAAATGCCAATATAACTTGCAATAACCAACACCTCAATCTATCAGCATCATACCCACTGATATGTTCCTACCGAGTGAACATCACAATGAATAAAGGTGTTGATGGTATAAATTTGTTTGTCATTCGTGATGACAAAAAATGTAAACAAAGAATAAATGTTCACAAACATTCATTCAGATGCTCAAGCGTAAGATGGAAAAGAGAACACATCTTGGGAAAAGAGGACAGACTGTCACACTACATTATGGCAACAGCTCGCTGGACGAATAGATGTGAACAGTAACATTGTTTTTTTTGTTTTTTGTTTTTTTTTTCTTCAGCTGTTTGCTACTTTCCCTTGCGTAGCACGTTCCTTTCAACAATGTTGTAAACATGATGTAGAAGGAAATGGTGGACATTTTGACAACAAATACTTTCTTATGAGATTTTCTATTTGATGTGCACAATACATGAATCTCATGTTACATGTGCGAAAGGCATCGCAACAATCATACTGCTTTTGACAACGTAGCAACGAAAACAGTGTTGATGGTATGTAGCAGGTTTAAAAAGTTTTCTTAGTCATTGTTACAGTGAAAAAAAGTTTGTCAAGGAAAGAAAAAGTTGCAAGAATCTTAAAGCAAGCCTTTTTTGCAAGCCTGATGCATGTGCACAACATATCACCAACCTCAAAAATTTACTTCTCAGTAAACACACTTGAAGTATGGCAATATGTGCTGGTATAAATTATAATTACCTTAAATAGAAAATATTGCTCTCATTATTAAGAAAAAAAAACATCAGACCTAACACTTTGCCTCCAGCTTTCGTTTCTGTTAAATATGTATAGGGACCATTTATTGTTTAAATAAGACTATACTTTATTAATATCTGCTATATAAAGTGCATTTAGCGTTATTTTCTGCTGCATAGACTGCATTTGACGATATTCAGGCATCAATGAACATGTAAGTGGACCTATAGACTGTCACATAATTATTATATTGGTGAACAGTTAAAACTAAAGCAGTTTATATTTAAAAGCAGCCTCTGCGCTGTTACAATGATAGATGTTTGTTCAGGTGGTAAATAGAAAAATATGAATTGACAATGTAAATTGCACAAAAGGTATCTCAAATAGTTATTTGAAACCCCGTTTGAACACGACCTATCGTACATTTAAGATTAGGCGAGGGATAACTGGCGCAGCATCTCCCCTCTTTGATAAGCAAGGACATTATCAAAGGATAAGTCCTGCTCATCGAGTGAGACTATGGCCGCTAACCAGCTACCACAAGGACGCACAGAGAGCCCACCTCTGTGCTGAGGATGCCAGCTTTTAACTACGCACCCGACCTAACTCCTCGCCCCCAGCTTTCGTCTTCTACCATGACATATGGGGAGGAACCAGCTCTGACCCCAGGCGTGCAAAGTTCCCGGGCAAGGGAAGCTTGAGCTGGACCTTGAACCTCAAAGAGGCGTCGAAGTCATGTATAGACTAGGCCAGTTCCGAGTAGAAGTCGACACTAGCCGCTCCCACCGGCCCCAATTTATGTTTTAATAACATTATAAGCTACTCTAACAAGTGTCTTTTTTCTGGTTGTAAAAATTTGCATATCATCTGTGAAAGAAAATTATTGACATTGGAAAATTAAAACGACGCATTTAAAAACAATAAGATAAAATAACAGAGCTTCGTTTTAGGGCGTGATGTTACGTAGGTTATTAATTGGACGTTAATATTACTTTCATTACACTTCAGTGACACTTGCTATTTTAACCTCCCATTGTTTTCATAAAGGGATGCAACAAATAAAAATGAAATTTTTTTTGAAAAATGTAACAGAAATTATTTAATGAAGTGGAAAGATTATGGTCAAAGGGAAATAATCAACTGAGAAATAATGCATTTCATCAATGTAGTTCCATGTTTAAAACTGTTTATAGGTCTATTGTTTATGCAGAATAGCTCTCGTTGCTACAAAGACTTAGTTTCAGTTGAGTAAAATAAAGGTACATTTTATATTATTTTGAGCGTATACACAATTAAAACACTTTATGAAGAGCGCTGTGACTGTTGAGTGGCCGCTGTATACATTGTTACATATTTCTCAAGTAATAATACAGAATAGAGCCATGTAGTTTTCTCTTCTTCATTTCTTTTTTTAAATTCATTGACTTTTTAGGCATTAAAAAATATCATTCTTGTTACCATCTTTGTCAGATAAATAAACTTGTTGAGTGCTTAAAAATGTCATTGAAAACAAAAGGGAGGTTTGTTACGTCTATCATTTCACAGATTAAAAAAATACAGCTGTTTAAATTAGGAACAAGTAAAGCTTGATCAGTTAGTTATTGATAGATAAAAAGAATCATCGAGGGTTCCAAAAAAATGAACGCGTCATTATTACAGATTGATAGTAAATTTTTGCTAAGCTGGTAATATGCATCATTTTTATTGTGGCCTGGATGTTCTGCTTACCGCTTGCTGCAGTAGCTGCGCTTGATTAAATTCTTGACCTATGTTTGAGTTATGCTTGTGTCAAGATGAGTTAGCTTTCCCCCTTTCCAGCTCTTCATTTCCCGAGATGTTACAAAGAGAAGGGATCCACCGAATCACAACTCTAGTGAATTGCTGACACAGTTTGTGAAGTGTTACTCTAAGGTCATCGAGGTCGGCATTAATTCTTCGCGTTCCAATCACTGACAGCGCATTTAAGAAGATAGCTCCTTGTCTTTCTGAGCTTTCTTGTCATTAGGACGTCTGTTTCATTTTGTAAGGCCTCTGCCTCTGCTCTGAAGTTACTCGAGAATGTTCCGGTGCGACTGACAGCTATTTTTGCTTTGCTTAAACAAGAAAACTCCGTCTTGGTTCGACAAAGAAGGGTTCGTCCAATCTATATACACATTTTATCAGTAACAAGTGAACACATTCCAGCTTTTAACGACGTTCCGATGTAAATACAGCAAGAAATGTAATTAGAATGACACGATTAATATTTCTGGGGAGCTAACATATTCTGACTAAATTATTACGTCTCTTGCTGATCAAACTACGGTGGAGTAATTGTTGACGCTGTAACATGAGAGGAAGACGCAACTATGTTCTAGCAGTAAATGTGTGAATTCTGTCCGCTCTGTCCGCAGGAAATGTTATAAGAATGACTGAAATGTGGTTTAAGAAAATAATTAAAGTTCCTCGATTTCAAGAGACATGGCGGCTGATATTCTGACATTGGTCAGAGTTCAAGCGGATCTTTCTGTACGCAAGAGAGGATGATAATTATCTAAAATATGACAACAGTTATCTTTCAGATGAGGACAGTTCTCTCAGAGATGTGTGCTTGTCATATATTCATACATTATATTTAGACAGAAAAATAAGAACAGTAAATACACACGTAATAATTTATAAGGGACATAACGCATTGCAACACAGACAGAAAATGTAGATACGCAGAATTAGACAAGAGAAAAACATTGTACAGAAAAATAATACACGTTAATGAAAGTGTAAATACATATACAGTAAAAAATACACATAAGCAATATAAGTATAACAAAAAATTCACATAATACAATACAGGCACATTGTAATAGGAACCGATTTTAAATGCATCCTGAACAACGTGGACATGTCGCGAGGAACCGTACAAGGAAGAAGGAAGCCTCTAAAAAGTGTACACACATAAGTAGACATACCACAAATACTGAACACAAACAAGTAGACATACCACACATACTAAACACACAGAAGTAAATATTTCACCGACAGTGAAATCACACAAGTAAAAATATCACAAATAGCGAAACACATAAAGAGACATAACACAAATAGTGAACACACACAATGGTGTACCTCAGATATTGAATACACACTATTAGGCATAACACATACAGGGAACTAACACAAGTAGACAAACCACAAATAGTGGACACACAAAAGTAAACATACCACAGATATTAAACACAAAGAACTAGACATACCAAAAGCAATGAAAACACACCAATACACATACAACTATTGGTGAACCCACACATAGACCTACCACAAACAGTGGACACACAAACGTAGATGTCAGGAAACTATTTATACTGTGGATTTCAATACATGATAAATATGTACTCTTTGGCTCATCATCTAAGGATACTCTTTGGCTCATCATCTAAGGATACGACCACAGCATACAATAGCTGACAATAATTAAACATAACACCTGTAACAGGTAAGTTCCCTTTTATTAACCACTGCACACACGGAAGCCACACACGGCTAGCAATACATATGAAATACAATGCAACAGAAATGCCAATATAACTTGCAATAACCAACACCTCAATCTATCAGCATCATACCCACTGATATGTTCCTACCGAGTGAACATCACAATGAATAAAGGTGTTGATGGTATAAATTTGTTTGTCATTCGTGATGACAAAAAATGTAAACAAAGAATAAATGTTCACAAACATTCATTCAGATGCTCAAGCGTAAGATGAAAAAGAGAACACATCTTGGG
Organism: Oreohelix idahoensis; assembly: GCA_024509875.1. Taxonomy (NCBI): domain Eukaryota; kingdom Metazoa; phylum Mollusca; class Gastropoda; order Stylommatophora; family Oreohelicidae; genus Oreohelix; species Oreohelix idahoensis. Next base: position 41,444 of record JAMPIV010010328.1, on the reverse strand, counting down.
AAAAGAGGACAGACTGTCACACTACATTATGGCAACAGCTCGCTGGACGAATAGATTTTTTTTTTTGTTTTTTTTTTTTTTTTGTTTTTTGTTTTTTTTTTTTTTTTTGCTTGCTTAGCACGTTTTCCTTTTGCGTAATTCCTTTCAACAATCAGCATGATGTAGAAGGGACATGGTGACAACAAATTACACATTTTCTATTTGATGTGCACAATACATGAATCTCATGTTACATGTGCGAAAGGCATCGCAACAATCATACTGCTTTTGACAACGCAGCAACGAAAACAGTGTTGATGGTATGTACAACAAAAAAAGTTTTTTGAGTCATTGTTAAACAAAGTTTTGCAAGGAAAAGTAAAAAAAATTTTTTTAAGAAAAAGTTTGATGCAATGAAAAGTTGCAAAACAGTGCATGAACATTGCAACATTGATTGCAAAAAACAATTTACTTCTCAGTAAACACATTGAAGTATGGCAAAAAACAAAAATGCTGGTAAAAACTTGATAATTACCTTAAATATAAATAAAATAAATGCTATAATTATTAAAAAAAAATAAATATAAATTAAAAAATAAAAAAAAAAACCTAGCAACATTTTCTTTTCTGCAAATATGTTATCGTTTCATTTATTTCTTTATATGGATAAGGGACATTTTTTTAAAATAAGACTATACTTTATTAATATCTGATATAAAGTGCAAGTGCATTTAGCGTTATTTTCTGCTGCATTTTGCATTTGACATATTGCAATATTCATGCATGTAATGATGTAAAATGGACATATAGACTGTCATTATAATATATTATTATTGGTGAACAGTTAAAACTATAGATTTAAAGTGATTTATATTTAAAAAAGCCTCTGCAAATGTTAAATGATAAAAATAAATTTTTTTTAGTTAAAAAAGCAGTTAAAAAAAATTTGTTTATGATGAAATGATTTTTAAATGTAAATTGAAAAAAAATGTGCTGATGTAAAATTTTTGAAACATTTTTAAAAAAACAAATTTTTGTAAATTTTTAAGATTAGGCGAAATTTAAAAAATGGCGTAAAATTAGATCTCACCCTCTTTGAAAGATAAGGAACATTATGTTTTATAATTAGTTTGATTTTTTCATCAGCATATAATTGCTTTCCCTCTTTGCAAGCAAGTTTCATTATCAAAAGTCATGTAAACATGATCTGCAAATGAGAGTGAGACTATGTCCGCTAACCAGCTACCACAAGGACGCACAGAGAGCCCACCTCTGTGCTGAGGAGGCCAGCTTTTAACTACGCACCCGACCTAACTCCTCGCCCCCAGCTTTCGTCTTCTACCATGACATATGGGGAGGAACCAGCTCTGACCCCAGGCGTGCAAAGTTCCCGGGCAAGGGAAGCTTGAGCTGGACCTTGAACCTCAAAGAGGCGTCGAAGTCATGTATAGACTAGGCCAGTTCCGAGTAGAAGTCAACACTAGACCTCCCAGCAGAAAGTTATGTTTTTAGGAAAATTTATAAGCATTTTAAAAGTTTTTTTGCAAAAACATATTGCAAATTTTCAAAAAAAATTTTTTGCATTTGAAAAAAAAAATATATTCCATTGTTTTGCATTTTAAAAAAAAAATTAAAAATAAAAGGCTTAATTGGCATATATTTAAAAAAAAAAAAATTTGGAAAATAAATTAAAAAATTTTTAAACTTTTATTATTTTGCTTTTTTTAATTTATTTATAGGACCATTTTTTGTTTTAAATTAACTATTTACTTTATTAAATATTAACTTATATAAAATTATTTAATACTTTTTTTTGCTATATGCATTAGCGTTACTTGCTTTGCATTTGAGGCATCAATGAACATGTAAGTGGACCTATAGACTGTCACATAATTATTATATTGGTGAACAGTTAAAACACTATTTTAAAAATAAAAAAAAAAAGCATTTTATCTGCGCTTTACAATGATAAATGTTTGTTTAAGGTGTTAAATAGAAAAAAATATGAATTGACAATGTAAAAATTGTAAAAATATGTAAATTGCAAATAAATTGTTATTTGAAAAAAATTTGAAACTGACCTATCGTACATTTAAAATTAGGCGAGGGATAACTGGCGAGCATTCCCCTCTTTGGCCAAGCATAAAATGAGGATTATCTTAAGGATAAGCATGCTCATCTGATTGCAGCAAGTTTACTATGGCAGGCTAACCAGCTATCACAAGGACGCTTTGTGAGAGCCCACCTCTGTGCCAGCTGAGGACAGAGAGCCCAGCTTTGCTGAATGAGCTTTTAAACACTTTACCTAACTCCTCGCCCCCTAGCTTTTCGTCCCCCTTTCGTCTTCTACCATGACATATGGGGAGGAACCAGCTCTGACCCCAGGCGTGCAAAGTTCCCGGGCAAGGGAAGCTTGAGCTGGACCTTGAACCTCAAAGAGGCGTCGAAGTCATGTATAGACTAGGCCAGTTCCGAGTAGAAGTCGACACTAGCCGCTCCCACCGGCCCCAATTTATGTTTTAATAACATTATAAGCTACTCTAACAAGTGTCTTTTTCTGGTTGTAAAAATTTGCATATCATCTGTGAAAAAAAATTATTGACATTGGAAAATTAAAACGACGCATTTAAAAACAATAAGATAAAATAACAGAGCTTCGTTTTAGGGCGTGATGTTACGTAGGTTATTAATTGGACGTTAATATTACTTCATTACACTTCAGTGACACTTGTATTTTCTATTTTTAACACTTCCCATTTACTTTTTCATAAAGGGATGCAACAAATAAAAATGAAATTTTTTTTGAAAAATGTAACAGAAATTATTTAATGAAGTGGAAAGATTATGGTCAAAGGGAAATAATCAACTGAGAAATAATGCATTTCATCAATGTAGTTCCATGTTTAAAACTGTTTATAGGTCTATTGTTTATGCAGAATAGCTCTCGTTGCTACAAAGACTTAGTTTCAGTTGAGTAAAATAAAGGTACATTTTATATTATTTTTAGCGTATACACAATTAAAACACTTTATGAACCGCGCTGTGACTGTTGAGTGGCCGCTGTATACATTGTTACATATTTCTCAAGTAATAATACAGAATAGAGCCATGTAGTTTTCTCTTCTTTATTTCTTTTTTTAAATTCATTGTTTTTTTCATTTTTTTTTCTTTTTTTTATTTTTTTTTTTAAACTTTTGATTGCTTAAAAAATTGAAAATTTTTCTTGGGATTTTTTTGAAACTATCAAATCAAAAATTAAAAAAAAACAAAGTTTAAAAAATGTCATTGAAAACAAAAGGGAGGTTTGTTACGTCTATCATTTCACAGATTAAAAAATACAGCTGTTTAAATTAGGAACAAGTAAAGCTTGATCAGTTAGTTATTGATAGATAAAAAGAATCATCGAGGGTTCCAAAAAAATGAACGCGTCATTATTACAGATTGATAGTAAATTTTTGCTAAGCTGGTAATATGCATCATTTTTATTGTGGCCTGGATGTTCTGCTTACCGCTTGCTGCAGTAGCTGCGCTTGCTTAAATTCTTGACCTATGTTTGAGTTATGCTTGTGTCAAGATGAGTTAGCTTTCCCCCTTTCCAGCTCTTCATTTCCCGAGATGTTACAAAGAGAAGGGATCCACCGAATCACAACTCTAGTGAATTGCTGACACAGTTTGTGAAGTGTTACTCTAAGGTCATCGAGGTCGGCATTAATTCTGATTCTTCGCGTTCCAATCACTGACAGCGCATTTAAGAAGATAGCTCCTTGTCTTTCTGAGCTTTCTTGTCATTAGGACGTCTGTGTCATTTTGTAAGGCCTCTGCCTCTGCTCTGAAGTTACTCGAGAATGTTCCGGTGCGACTGACAGCTATTTTTGCTTTGCTTAAACAAGAAAACTCCGTCTTGGTTCGACAAGGAAGGGTTCGTCCAATCTATATACACATTTTATCAGTAACAAGTGAACACATTCCAGCTTTTAACGACGTTCCGATGTAAATACAGCAAGAAATGTAATTAGAATGACACGATTAATATTTCTGGGGAGCTAACATATTCTGACTAAATTATTACGTCTCTTGCTGATCAAACTACGGTGGAGTAATTGTTGACGCTGTAACATGAGAGGAAGACGCAACTATGTTCTAGCAGTAAATGTGTGAATTCTGTCCGCAGGAAATGTTATAAGAATGACTGAAATGTGGTTTAAGAAAATAATTAAAGTTCCTCGATTTCAAGAGACATGGCGGCTGATATTCTGACATTGGTCAGAGTTCAAGCGGATCTTTCTGTACGCAAGAGAGGATGATAATTATCTAAAATATGACAAAAGTTATCTTTCAGATATTTCAGATGACAGTTCTCTTCTCTCAGTTCTCTCAGATGTGTGCTTGTCATATATTCATACAATATAAGAACAGAAAAATAAAAACGAAACAATAAATACACATAACGCATTGCAACACAGACAAAAAATGTAGATACGCAGAATTAGACGTAAGGAGTAAACACGATTGTACAGAAATAAACACGTTAATGAAAGTGTATATACCATCAGTAACAGCACATAAGCCAATATAGTATAACAAATTCTGTACAGGACGGCACATTGTAATAGGAACCGATTTTAAATGCATCCTGAACAACGTGGACATGTCGCGAGGAACCGTACAAGGAAGAAGGAAGCCTCTAAATAGTGTACACACATAAGTAGACATACCACAAATACTGAACACAAACAAGTAGACATACCACACATACTAAACACACAGAAGTAAATATTTCACCGACAGTGAAATCACACAAGTAAACATATCACAAATAGCGAAACACATAAAGAGACATAACACAAATAGTGAACACACAATGGTGTACCTCAGATATTGAATACACACTATTAGGCATAACACATATAGGGAACTAACACAAGTAGACAAACCACAAATAGTGGACACACAAAAGTAAACATACCACAGATATTAAACACAAAAGAACTAGACATACCAAAAGCAATGAAAACACACCAATACACATACAACTATTGGTGAACCCACACATAGACCTACCACAAACAGTGAGCACACAAACGTAGATGTCAGGAAACTATTTATACTGTGGATTTCAATACATGATAAATATGTACTCTTTGGCTCATCATCTAAGGATACGACCACAGCATACAATAGCTGACAATAATTAAACATAACACCTGTAACAGGTAAGTTCCCTTTTATTAACCACTGCACACACGGAAGCCACACACACGGCTAGCAATACATATGAAATACAATGCAACAGAAATGCCAATATAACTTGCAATAACCAACACCTCAATCTATCAGCATCATACCCACTGATATGTGCCTACCGAGTGAACATCACAATGAATAAAGGTGTTGATGGTATAAATTTGTTTGTCATTCGTGATGACAAAAAATGTAAACAAAGAATAAATGTTCACAAACATTCATTCAGATGCTCAAGCGTAAGATGGAAAAGAGAACACATCTTGGGAAAAGAGGACAGACTGTCACACTACATTATGGCAACAGCTCGCTGGACGAATAGATGTGAACAGTAACATTGTTTTCTTTTGTTTGTTTTTTTTTCAGCTGTTTGCTACTTTCCCTTGCGTAGCACGTTCCTTTCAACAATGTTGTAAACATGATGTAGAAGGAAATGGTGGACATTTTGACAACAAATACTTTCTTATGAGATTTTTTATTTGATGTGCACAATACATGAATCTCATGTTACATGTGCGAAAGGCATCGCAACAATCATACTGCTTTTGACAACGTAGCAACGAAAACAGTGTTGATGGTATGTAGCAGGTTTAAAAAGTTTTCTTAGTCATTGTTAACTGAAAGTTGCAAGGACAGAATCAACATTTTTCTTAAGCAAGCCTTGATGCAGTGCATGTGCACAACATATCACCAACCTCAAAAATTTACTTCTCAGTAAACACACTTGAAGTATGGCAATATGTGCTGGTATAAATTATAATTACCTTAAATAGAAAATATTGCTCTCATTATTAAGAAAAATAAACATTAGACCTAACACTTTGCCTCCAGCTTTCGTTTCTGTTAAATATGTATAGGGACCATTTATTGTTTAAATAAGACTATACTTTATTAATATCTGCTATATAAAGTGCATTTAGCGTTATTTTCTGCTGCATAGACTGCATTTGACGATATTCAGGCATCAATGAACATGTAAGTGGACCTATAGACTGTCACATAATTATTATATTGGTGAACAGTTAAAACTAAAGCAGCCTCTGCGCTGTTACAATGATAGATGTTTGTTCAGGTGGTAAATAGAAAAATAATAGAAAAATATGATTGACAATGTAAATTGCACAAAAGGTATCTCAAATAGTTATTTGAAACCCCGTTTGAACACTGACCTATCGTACATTTAAGATTAGGCGAGGGATAACTGGCGCAGCATCTCCCCTCTTTGATAAGCAAGGACATTATCAAAGGATAAGTCCTGCTCATCGAGTGAGACTATGGCCGCTAACCAGCTACCACAAGGACGCACAGAGAGCCCACCTCTGTGCTGAGGATGCCAGCTTTTAACTACGCACCCGACCTAACTCCTCGCCCCCAGCTTTCGTCTTCTACCATGACATATGGGGAGGAACCAGCTCTGACCCCAGGCGTGCAAAGTTCCCGGGCAAGGGAAGCTTGAGCTGGACCTTGAACCTCAAAGAGGCGTCGAAGTCATGTATAGACTAGGCCAGTTCCGAGTAGAAGTCGACACTAGCCGCTCCCACCGGCCCCAATTTATGTTGTAAAAATTTGCATATCATCTGTGAAAGAAAATTATTGACATTGGAAAATTAAAACGACGCATTTAAAAACAATAAGATAAATAACAGAGCTTCGTTTTAGGGCGTGATGTTACGTAGGTTATTAATTGGACGTTAATATTACTTTCATTACACTTCAGTGACACTTGCTATTTTAACCTCCCATTGTTTTCATAAAGGGATGCAACAAATAAAAATGAAATTTACAGAAATTATTTAATGAAGTGGAAAGATTATGGTCAAAGGGAAATAATCAACTGAGAAATAATGCATTTCATCAATGTAGTTCCATGTTTAAAACTGTTTATAGGTCTATTGTTTATGCAGAATAGCTCTCGTTGCTACAAAGACTTAGTTTCAGTTGAGTAAAATAAAGGTACATTTTATATTATTTTGAGCGTATACACAATTAAAACACTTTATGAAAAGCGCTGTGACTGTTGAGTGGCCGCTGTATACATTGTTACATATTTCTCAAGTAATAATACAGAATAGAGCCATGTAGTTTTCTCTTCTTTATTTCTTTTTTTAAATTCATTGACTTTTTAGGCATTAAAAAATATCATTCTTGTTACCATCTTTGTCAGATAAATAAACTTGTTGAGTGCTTAAAAAATGTCATTGAAAACAAAAGGGAGGTTTGTTACGTCTATCATTTCACAGATTAAAAAAATACAGCTGTTTAAATTAGGAACAAGTAAAGCTTGATCAGTTAGTTATTGATAGATAAAAAGAATCATCGAGGGTTCCAAAAAAAATGAACGCGTCATTATTACAGATTGATAGTAAATTTTTGCTAAGCTGGTAATATGCATCATTTTTATTGTGGCCTGGATGTTCTGCTTACCGCTTGCTGCAGTAGCTGCGCTTGATTAAATTCTTGACCTATGTTTGAGTTATGCTTGTGTCAAGATGAGTTAGCTTTCCCCCTTTCCAGCTCTTCATTTCCCGAGATGTACAAAGAGAAGGGATCCACCGAATCACAACTCTAGTGAATTGCTGACACAGTTTGTGAAGTGTTACTCTAAGGTCATCGAGGTCGGCATTAATTCTGATTCTTCGCGTTCCAATCACTGACAGCGCATTTAAGAAGATAGCTCCTTGTCTTTCTGAGCTTTCTTGTCATTAGGACGTCTGTTTCATTTTGTAAGGCCTCTGCCTCTGCTCTGAAGTTACTCGAGAATGTTCCGGTGCGACTGACAGCTATTTTTGCTTTGCTTAAACAAGAAAACTCCGTCTTGGTTCGACAAGGAAGGGTTCGTCCAATCTATATACACACATTCCAGCTTTTAACGACGTTCCGATGTAAATACAGCAAGAAATGTAATTAGAATGACACGATTAATATTAAATGCAAGAAATGCTAAATGACACGATTAATATTTCTGACTAAATTAAATTATTCTCTCTCTTGCTGATCAAACTACGGTGGAGTAATTGTTGACGCTGTAACATGAGAGGAAGACGCAACTATGTTCTAGCAGTAAATGTGTGAATTCTGTCCGCAGGAAATGTTATAAGAATGACTGAAATGTGGTTTAAGAAAATAATTAAAGTTCCTCGATTTCAAGAGACATGGCGGCTGATATTCTGACATTGGTCAGAGTTCAAGCGGATCTTTCTGTACGCAAGAGAGGATGATAATTATCTAAAATATGACAACAGTTATCTTTCAGATGAGGACAGTTCTCTCAGAGATGTGTGCTTGTCATATATTCATACAATATATTTAGACAGAAAAATAAGAACAGTAAATACACACGTAATAATTTATAAGGGACATAACGCATTGCAACACAGACAAAAAATGTAGATACACAGAATTAGACGTAAGGAGTAAACACGATTGTACAGAAATATACACGTTAATGAAAGTGTATATACCATAAGTAAAAGCACATAAGCCAATATAGTATAACAAATTCTGTACAGGACGGCACATTGTAATAGGAACCGATTTTAAATGCATCCTGAACAACGTGGACATGTCGCGAGGAACCGTACAAGGAAGAAGGAAGCCTCTAAATAGTGTACACACATAAGTAGACATACCACAAATACTGAACACAAACAAGTAGACATACCACACATACTAAACACACAGAAGTAAATATTTCACCGACAGTGAAATCACACAAGTAAAAATATCACAAATAGCGAAACACATAAAGAGACATAACACAAATAGTGAACACACACAATGGTGTACCTCAGATATTGAATACACACTATTAGGCATAACACATATAGGGAACTAACACAAGTAGACAAACCACAAATAGTGGACACACAAAAGTAAACATACCACAGATATTAAACACAAAGAACTAGACATACCAAAAGCAATGAAAACACACCAATACACATACAACTATTGGTGAACCCACACATAGACCTACCACAAACAGTGAGCACACACAAGTAGACATACAGGAAAAAACTATTTATAAACTATTTATACTGTGGATTTCAATACATGATAAATATGTACTCTTTGGCTCATCATCTAAGGATACGACCACAGCATACAATAGCTGACAATAATTAAACATAACACCTGTAACAGGTAAGTTCCCTTTTATTAACCACTGCACACACGGAAGCCACACACGGCTAGCAATACATATGAAATACAATGCAACAGAAATGCCAATATAACTTGCAATAACCAACACCTCAATCTATCAGCATCATACCCACTGATATGTTCCTACCGGTGAACATCACAATGAATAAAGGTGTTGATGGTATAAATTTGTTTGTCATTCGTGATGACAAAAAATGTAAACAAAGAATAAATGTTCACAAACATTCATTCAGATGCTCAACAAACAAAGAAGATGGAAAAGAGAAAAGAGACATCTTGGGAAAAGAGGACAGACTGTCACACTACATTATGGCAACAGCTCACTGGACGAATAGATGTGAACAGTAACATTGTTTTCTTTTGTTTGTTTTTTCTTCAGCTGTTTGCTACTTTCCCTTGCGTAGCACGTTCCTTTCAACAATGTTGTAAACATGATGTAGAAGGAAATGGTGGACATTTTGACAACAAATACTTTCTTATGAGATTTTCTATTTGATGTGCACAATACATGAATCTCATGTTACATGTGCGAAAGGCATCGCAACAATCATACTGCTTTTGACAACGTAGCAACGAAAACAGTGTTGATGGTATGTAGCAGGTTTAAAAAGTTTTCTTAGTCATTGTTAACTGAAAGTTGCAAGGACAGAATCAACATTTTTCTTAAGCAAGCCTTGATGCAGTGCATGTGCACAACATATCACCAACCTCAAAAATTTACTTCTCAGTAAACACACTTGAAGTATGGCAATATGTGCTGGTATAAATTATAATTACCTTAAATAGAAAATATTGCTCTCATTATTAAGAAAAATAAACATCAGACCTAACACTTTGCCTCCAGCTTTCGTTTCTGTTAAATATGTATAGTATAGGGACCATTTATTGTTTAAATAAGACTATACTTTATTAATATCTGCTATATAAAGTGCATTTAGCGTTATTTTCTGCTGCATAGACTGCATTTGACGATATTCAGGCATCAATGAACATGTAAGTGGACCTATAGACTGTCACATAATTATTATATTGGTGAACAGTTAAAACTAAAGCAGTTTAACAATGATAGATGTTTGTTCAGGTGGTAAATAGAAAAATATGAATTGACAATGTAAAATTCACAAAAGGTATCTCAAATAGTTATTTGAAACCCCGTTTGAACACTGACCTATCGTACATTTAAGATTAGGCGAGGGATAACTGGCGCAGCATCTCCCCTCTTTGATAAGCAAGGACATTATCAAAGGATAAGTCCTGCTCATCGAGTGAGACTATGGCCGCTAACCAGCTACCACAAGGACGCACAGAGAGCCCACCTCTGTGCTGAGGTGCCAGCTTTTAACTACGCACCCGACCTAACTCCTCGCCCCCCAGCTTTCGTCTTCTACCATGACATATGGGGAGGAACCAGCTCTGACCCCAGGCGTGCAAAGTTCCCGGGCAAGGGAAGCTTGAGCTGGACCTTGAACCTCAAAGAGGCGTCGAAGTCATGTATAGACTAGGCCAGTTCCGAGTAGAAGTCGACACTAGCCGCTCCCACCGGCCCCAATTTATGTTTTAATAACATTATAAGCTACTCTAACAAGTGTCTTTTTCTGGTTGTAAAAATTTGCATATCATCTGTGAAAGAAAATTATTGACATTGGAAAATTAAAACGACGCATTTAAAAACAATAAGATAAAATAACAGAGCTTCGTTTTAGGGCGTGATGTTACGTAGGTTATTAATTGGACGTTAATATTACTTTCATTACACTTCAGTGACACTTGCTATTTTAACCTCCCATTGTTTTCATAAAGGGATGCAACAAATAAAAATGAAATTTTTTTTGAAAAATGTAACAGAAGTTATTTAATGAAGTGGAAAGATTATGGTCAAAGGGAAATAATCAACTGAGAAATAATGCATTTCATCAATGTAGTTCCATGTTTAAAACTGTTTATAGGTCTATTGTTTATGCAGAATAGCTCTCGTTGCTACAAAGACTTAGTTTCAGTTGAGTAAAATAAAGGTACATTTTATATTATTTTGAGCGTATACACAATTAAAACCCTTTATGAACAGCGCTGTGACTGTTGAGTGGCCGCTGTATACATTGTTACATATTTCTCAAGTAATAATACAGAATAGAGCCATGTAGTTTTCTCTTCTTTATTTCTTTTTTTTTTCATTTTTTTTTTTTTAAAAAATATCATTTTTGTTTTTTTAAATTTTTCTTTTTCAGATTAAAAAAACATTTGAGTGATTAAAAATGTCATTGTCAAAAAAAAAAAAAAAACAAAAGTTACGTCTATCATTTCACAGATTAAACAGCTTGATCAGTTAGTTATTGATAGATAAAAAGAATCATCGAGGGTTCCAAAAAAATGAACGCGTCATTATTACAGATTGATAGTAAATTTTTGCTAAGCTGGTAATATGCATCATTTTTATTGTGGCCTGGATGTTCTGCTTACCGCTTGCTGCAGTAGCTGCGCTTGATTAAATTCTTGACCTATGTTTGAGTTATGCTTGTGTCAAGATGAGTTAGCTTTCCCCCTTTCCAGCTCTTCATTTCCCGAGATGTTACAAAGAGAAGGGATCCACCGAATCACAACTCTAGTGAATTGCTGACACAGTTTGTGAAGTGTTACTCTAAGGTCATCGAGGTCGGCATTAATTCTGATTCTTCGCGTTCCAATCACTGACAGCGCATTTAAGAAGATAGCTCCTTGTCTTTCTGAGCTTTCTTGTCATTAGGAAGTCTGTTTCATTTTGTAAGGCCTCTGCCTCTGCTCTGAAGTTACTCGAGAATGTTCCGGTGCGACTGACAGCTATTTTTGCTTTGCTTAAACAAGAAAACTCCGTCTTGGTTCGACAAGGAAGGGTTCGTCCAATCTATATACACATTTTATCAGTAACAAGTGAACACATTCCAGCTTTTAACGACGTTCCGATGTAAATACAGCAAGAAATGTAATTAGAATGACACGATTAATATTTCTGGGGAGCTAACATATTCTGACTAAATTATTACGTCTCTTGCTGATCAAACTACGGTGGAGTAATTGTTGACGCTGTAACATGAGAGGAAGACGCAACTATGTTCTAGCAGTAAATGTGTGAATTCTGTCCGCAGGAAATGTTATAAGAATGACTGAAATGTGGTTTAAGAAAATAATTAAAGTTCCTCGATTTCAAGAGACATGGCGGCTGATATTCTGACATTGGTCAGAGTTCAAGCGGATCTTTCTGTACGCAAGAGAGGATGATAATTATCTAAAATATGACAACAGTTATCTTTCAGATGAGGACAGTTCTCTCAGAGATGTGTGCTTGTCATATATTCATACAATATATTTAGACAGAAAAATAAGAACAGTAAATACACACGTAATAATTTATAAGGGACATAACGCATTGCAACACAGATACGCAGAATTAGACGTAAGGAGTAAACACGATTGTACAGAAATATACACGTTAATGAAAGTGTATATACCATCAGTAAAAGCACATAAGCCAATATAGTATAACAAATTCTGTACAGGACGGCACATTGTAATAGGAACCGATTTTAAATGCATCCTGAACAACGTGGACATGTCGCGAGGAACCGTACAAGGAAGAAGGAAGCCTCTAAATAGTGTACACACAAGTAGACATACCACAAATACTGAACACAAACAAATAGACATACCACACATACTAAACACACAGAAGTAAATATTTCACCGACAGTGAAATCACACAAGTAAAAATATCACAAATAGCGAAACACATAAAGAGACATGAACACACACAATGGTGTACCTCAGATATTGAATACACACTATTAGGCATAACACATATAGGGAACTAACACAAGTAGACAAACCACAAATAGTGGACACACAAAAGTAAACATACCACAGATATTAAACACAAAGAACTAGACATACCAAAAGCAATGAAAACACACCAATACACATACAACTATTGGTGAACCCACACATAGACCTACCACAAACAGTGAGCACACAAACGTAGATGTCAGGAAACTATTTATACTGTGGATTTCAATACATGATAAATATGTACTCTTTGGCTCATCATCTAAGGATACGACCACAGCATACAATAGCTGACAATAATTAAACATAACACCTGTAACAGGTAAGTTCCCTTTTATTAACCACTGCACACACGGAAGCCACACACGACTAGCAATACATATGAAATACAATGCAACAGAAATGCCAATATAACTTGCAATAACCAACACCTCAATCTATCAGCATCATACCTACTGATATGTTCCTACCGAGTGAACATCACAATGAATAAAGGTGTTGATGGTATAAATTTGTTTGTCATTCGTGATGACAAAAAATGTAAACAAAGAATAAATGTTCACAAACATTCATTCAGATGCTCAAGCGTAAGATGGAAAAGAGAACACATCTTGGGAAAAGAGGACAGACTGTCACACTACATTATGGCAACAGCTCGCTGGACGAATAGATGTGAACAGTAACATTGTTTTCTTTTGTTTTGTTTTTTCTTCAGCTGTTTGCTACTTTCCCTTGCGTAGCACGTTCCTTTCAACAATGTTGTAAACATGATGTAGAAGGAAATGGTGGACATTTTGACAACAAATACTTTCTTATGAGATTTTCTATTTGATGTGCACAATACATGAATCTCATGTTACATGTGCGAAAGGCATCGCAACAATCATACTGCTTTTGACAACGTAGCAACGAAAACAGTGTTGATGGTATGTAGCAGGTTTAAAAAGTTTTTTTAGTCATTGTTAACTGAAAGTTGCAAGGACAGAATCAACATTTTTCTTAAGCAAGCCTTGATGCAGTGCATGTGCACAACATATCACCAACCTCAAAAATTTACTTCTCAGTAAACACACTTGAAGTATGGCAATATGTGCTGGTATAAATTATAATTACCTTAAATAGAAAATATTGCTCTCATTATTAAGAAAAAATAAACATCAGACCTAACACTTTGCCTCCAGCTTTCGTTTCTGTTAAATATGTATAGGGACCATTTATTGTTTAAATAAGACTATACTTTATTAATATCTGCTATATAAAGTGCATTTAGCGTTATTTTCTGCTGCATAGACTGCATTTGACGATATTCAAGCATCAATGAACATGTAAGTGGACCTATAGACTGTCACATAATTATTATATTGGTGAACAGTTAAAACTAAAGCAGTTTATATTTAAAAGCAGCCTCTGCGCTGTTACAATGATAGATGTTTGTTCAGGTGGTAAATAGAAAATATGAATTGACAATGTAAATTGCACAAAAGGTATCTCAAATAGTTATTTGAAACCCCGTTTGAACACTGACCTATCGTACATTTAAGATTAGGCGAGGGATAACTGGCGCAGCATCTCCCCTCTTTGATAAGCAAGGACATTATCAAAGGATAAGTCCTGCTCATCGAGTGAGACTATGGCCGCTAACCAGCTACCACAAGGACGCACAGAGAGCCCACCTCTGTGCTGAGGATGCCAGCTTTTAACTACGCACCCGACCTAACTCCTCGCCCCCAGCTTTCGTCTTCTACCATGACATATGGGGAGGAACCAGCTCTGACCCCAGGCGTGCAAAGTTCCCGGGCAAGGGAAGCTTGAGCTGGACCTTGAACCTCAAAGAGGCGTCGAAGTCATGTATAGACTAGGCCAGTTCCGAGTAGAAGTCGACACTAGCCGCCCCCACCGGCCCCAATTTATGTTTTAATAACATTATAAGCTACTCTAACAAGTGTCTTTCTGGTTGTAAAAATTTGCATATCATCTGTGAAAGAAAATTATTGACATTGGAAAATTAAAACGACGCATTTAAAAACAATAAGATAAAATAACAGAGCTTCGTTTTAGGGCGTGATGTTACGTAGGTTATTAATTGGACGTTAATATTACTTTCATTACACTTCAGTGACACTTGCTATTTTAACCTCCCATTGTTTTCATAAAGGGATGCAACAAATAAAAATGAAATTTTTTTTGAAAAATGTAACAGAAATTATTTAATGAAGTGGAAAGATTATGGTCAAAGGGAAATAATCAACTGAGAAATAATGCATTTCATCAATGTAGTTCCATGTTTAAAAATGTTTATAGGTCTATTGTTTATGCAGAATAGCTCTCGTTGCTACAAAGACTTAGTTTCAGTTGAGTAAAATAAAGGTACATTTTATATTATTTTGAGCGTATACACAATTAAAACACTTTCTGAACAGCGCTGTGACTGTTGAGTGGCCGCTGTATACATTGTTACATATTTCTCAAGTAATAATACAGAATAGAGCCATGTAGTTTTCTCTTCTTTATTTCTTTTTTTAATTTCATTGACTTTTTAGGCATTAAAAAATATCATTCTTGTTACCATCTTTGTCAGATAAATAAACTTGTTGAGTGCTTAAAAATGTCATTGAAAACAAAAGGGAGGTTTGTTACGTCTATCATTTCACAGATTAAAAAATACAGCTGTTTAAATTAGGAACAAGTAAAGCTTGATCAGTTAGTTATTGATAGATAAAAAGAATCATCGAGGGTTCCAAAAAAATGAACGCGTCATTATTACAGATTGATAGTAAATTTTTGCTAAGCTGGTAATATGCATCATTTTTATTGTGGCCTGGATGTTCTGCTTACCGCTTGCTGCAGTAGCTGCGCTTGATTAAATTCTTGACCTATGTTTGAGTTATGCTTGTGTCAAGATGAGTTAGCTTTCCCCCTTTCCAGCTCTTCATTTCCCGAGATGTTACAAAGAGAAGGGATCCACCGAATCACAACTCTAGTGAATTGCTGACACAGTTTGTGAAGTGTTACTCTAAGGTCATCGAGGTCGGCATTAATTCTGATTCTTCGCGTTCCAATCACTGACAGCGCATTTAAGAAGATAGCTCCTTGTCTTTCTGAGCTTTCTTGTCATTAGGACGTCTGTTTCATTTTGTAAGGCCTCTGCCTCTGCTCTGAAGTTACTCGAGAATGTTCCGGTGCGACTGACAGCTATTTTTGCTTTGCTTAAACAAGAAAACTCCGTCTTGGTTCGACAAGGAAGGGTTCGTCCAATCTATATACACATTTTATCAGTAACAAGTGAACACATTCCAGCTTTTAACGACGTTCCGATGTAAATACAGCAAGAAATGTAATTAGAATGACACGATTAATATTTCTGGGGAGCTAACATATTCTGACTAAATTATTACGTCTCTTGCTGATCAAACTACGGTGGAGTAATTGTTGACGCTGTAACATGAGAGGAAGACGCAACTATGTTCTAGCAGTAAATGTGTGAATTCTGTCCGCAGGAAATGTTATAAGAATGACTGAAATGTGGTTTAAGAAAATAATTAAAGTTCCTCGATTTCAAGAGACATGGCGGCTGATATTCTGACATTGGTCAGAGTTCAAGCGGATCTTTCTGTACGCAAGAGAGGATGATAATTATCTAAAATATGACAACAGTTATCTTTCAGATGAGGACAGTTCTCTCAGAGATGTGTGCTTGTCATATATTCATACAATATATTTAGACAGAAAAATAAGAACAGTAAATACACACGTAATAATTTATAAGGGACATAACGCATTGCAACACAGACAAAAAATGTAGATACGCAGAATTAGACGTAAGGAGTAAACACGATTGTACAGAAATATACACGTTAATGAAAGTGTATATACCATCAGTAAAAGCACATAAGCCAATATAGTATAACAAATTCTGTACAGGACGGCACATTGTAATAGGAACCAATTTTAAATGCATCCTGAACAACGTGGACATGTCGCGAGGAACCGTACAAGGAAGAAGGAAGCCTCTAAATAGTGTACACACATAAGTAGACATACCACAAATACTGAACACAAACAAGTAGACATACCACACATACTAAACACACAGAAGTAAATATTTCACCGACAGTGAAATCACACAAGTAAAAATATCACAAATAGCGAAACACATAAAGAGACATAACACAAATAGTGAACACACACAATGGTGTACCACAGATATTGAATACACACTATTAGGCATAACACATATAGGGAACTAACACAAGTAGACAAACCACAAATAGTGGACACACAAAAGTAAACATACCACAGATATTAAACACAAAGAACTAGACATACCAAAAGCAATGAAAACACACCAATACACATACAACTATTGGTGAACCCACACATAGACCTACCACAAATAGTGGACACACAAAAGTAAACATACCACAGATATACGTAGATGTCAGGAAACTATTTATACTGTGGATTTCAATACATGATAAATATGTACTCTTTGGCTCATCATCTAAGGATACGACCACAGCATACAATAGCTGACAATAATTAAACATAACACCTGTAACAGGTAAGTTCCCTTTATTAACCACTGCACACACGGAAGCCACACACGGCTAGCAATACATATGAAATACAATGCAACAGAAATGCCAATATAACTTGCAATAACCAACACCTCAATCTATCAGCATCATACCCACTGATATGTTCCTACCGAGTGAACATCACAATGAATAAAGGTGTTGATGGTATAAATTTGTTTGTCATTCGTGATGACAAAAAATGTAAACAAAGAATAAATGTTCACAAACATTCATTCAGATGCTCAAGCGTAAGATGGAAAAGAGAACACATCTTGGGAAAAGAGGACAGACTGTCACACTACATTATGGCAACAGCTCGCTGGACGAATAGATGTGAACAGTAACATTGTTTTCTTTTGTTTTCTTTTGTTTGTTTTTTCTTCAGCTGTTTGCTACTTTCCCTTGCGTAGCACGTTCCTTTCAACAATGTTGTAAACATGATGTAGAAGGAAATGGTGGACATTTTGACAACAAATACTTTCTTATGAGATTTTCTATTTGATGTGCACAATACATGAATCTCATGTTACATGTGCGAAAGGCATCGCAACAATCATACTGCTTTTGACAACGTAGCAACGAAAACAGTGTTGATGGTATGTAGCAGGTTTAAAAAGTTTTCTTAGTCATTGTTAACTGAAAGTTGCAAGGACAGAATCAACATTTTTCTTAAGCAAGCCTTGATGCAGTGCATGTGCACAACATATCACCAACCTCAAAAATTTACTTCTCAGTAAACACACTTGAAGTATGGCAATATGTGCTGGTATAAATTATAATTACCTTAAATAGAAAATATTGCTCTCATTATTAAGAAAAATAAACATCAGACCTAACACTTTGCCTCCAGCTTTCGTTTCTGTTAAATATGTATAGGGACCATTTATTGTTTAAATAAGACTATACTTTATTAATATCTGCTATATAATAAAGTGCATTTAGCGTTATTTTCTGCTGCATAGACTGCATTTGACGATATTCAGGCATCAATGAACATGTAAGTGGACCTATAGACTGTCACATAATTATTATATTGGTGAACAGTTAAAACTAAAGCAGTTTATATTTAAAAGCAGCCTCTGCGCTGTTACAATGATAGATGTTTGTTCAGGTGGTAAATAGAAAAATATGAATTGACAATGTAAATTGCACAAAAGGTATCTCAAATAGTTATTTGAAACCCCGTTTGAACACTGACCTATCGTACATTTAAGATTAGGCGAGGGATAACTGGCGCAGCATCTCCCCTCTTTGATAAGCAAGGACATTATCAAAGGATAAGTCCTGCTCATCGAGTGAGACTATGGCCGCTAACCAGCTACCACAAGGACGCACAGAGAGCCCACCACTGTGCTGAGGATGCCAGCTTTTAACTACGCACCCGACCTAACTCCTCGCCCCCAGCTTTCGTCTTCTACCATGACATATGGGGAGGAACCAGCTCTGACCCCAGGCGTGCAAAGTTCCCGGGCAAGGGAAGCTTGAGCTGGACCTTGAACCTCAAAGAGGCGTCGAAGTCATGTATAGACTAGGCCAGTTCCGAGTAGAAGTCGACACTAGCCGCTCCCACCGGCCCCAATTTATGTTTTAATAACATTATAAGCTACTCTAACAAGTGTCTTTTTCTGGTTGTAAAAATTTGCATATCATCTGTGAAAGAAAATTATTGACATTGGAAAATTAAAACGACGCATTTAAAAACAATAAGATAAAAATAACAGAGCTTCGTTTTAGGGCGTGATGTTACGTAGGTTATTAATTGGACGTTAATATTACTTTCATTACACTTCAGTGACACTTGCTATTTTAACCTCCCATTGTTTTCATAAAGGGATGCAACAAATAAAAAATGACATTTTTTTTGAAAAATGTAACAGAAATTATTTAATGAAGTGGAAAGATTATGGTCAAAGGGAAATAATCAACTGAGAAATAATGCATTTCATCAATGTAGTTCCATGTTTAAAACTGTTTATAGGTCTATTGTTTATGCAGAATAGCTCTCGTTGCTACAAAGACTTAGTTTCAGTTGAGTAAAATAAAGGTACATTTTATATTATTTTGAGCGTATACACAATTAAAACACTTTATGAACAGCGCTGTGACTGTTGAGTGGCCGCTGTATACATTGTTACATATTTCTCAAGTAATAATACAGAATAGAGCCATGTAGTTTTCTCTTCTTTATTTCTTTTTTTTTTAATTCATTGACTTTTTAGGCATTAAAAAATATCATTCTTGTTACCATCTTTGTCAGATAAATAAACTTGTTGAGTGCTTAAAAAATGTCATTGAAAACAAAAGGGAGGTTTGTTACGTCTATCATTTCACAGATTAAAAAATACAGCGGTTTAAATTAGGAACAAGTAAAGCTTGATCAGTTAGTTATTGATAGATAAAAAGAATCATCGAGGGTTCCAAAAAAAATGAACGCGTCATTATTACAGATTGATAGTAAATTTTTGCTAAGCTGGTAATATGCATCATTTTTATTGTGGCCTGGATGTTCTGCTTACCGCTTGCTGCAGTAGCTGCGCTTGATTAAATTCTTGACCTATGTTTGAGTTATGCTTGTGTCAAGATGAGTTAGCTTTCCCCCTTTCCAGCTCTTCATTTCCCGAGATGTTACAAAGAGAAGGGATCCACCGAATCACAACTCTAGTGAATTGCTGACACAGTTTGTGAAGTGTTACTCTAAGGTCATCGAGGTCGGCATTAATTCTGATTCTTCGCGTTCCAATCACTGACAGCGCATTTAAGAAGATAGCTCCTTGTCTTTCTGAGCTTTCTTGTCATTAGGACGTCTGTTTCATTTTGTAAGGCCTCTGCCTCTGCTCTGAAGTTACTCGAGAATGTTCCGGTGCGACTGACAGCTACAGCTATTTTTGCTTTGCTTAAACAAGAAAACTCCGTCTTGGTTCGACAAGGAAGGGTTCGTCCAATCTATATACACATTTTATCAGTAACAAGTGAACACATTCCAGCTTTTAACGACGTTCCGATGTAAATACAGCAAGAAATGTAATTAGAATGACACGATTAATATTTCTGGGGAGCTAACATATTCTGACTAAATTATTACGTCTCTTGCTGATCAAACTACGGTGGAGTAATTGTTGACGCTGTAACATGAGAGGAAGACGCAACTATGTTCTAGCAGTAAATGTGTGAATTCTGTCCGCAGGAAATGTTATAAGAATGACTGAAATGTGGTTTAAGAAAATAATTAAAGTTCCTCGATTTCAAGAGACATGGCGGCTGATATTCTGACATTGGTCAGAGTTCAAGCGGATCTTTCTGTACGCAAGAGAGGATGATAATTATCTAAAATATGACAACAGTTATCTTTCAGATGAGGACAGTTTTCTCTCAGAGATGTGTGCTTGTCATATATTCATACAATATATTTAGACAGAAAAATAAGAACAGTAAATACACACGTAATAATTTATAAGGGACATAACGCATTGCAACACAGACAAAAAATGTAGATACGCAGAATTAGACGTAAGGAGTAAACACGATTGTACAGAAATATACACGTTAATGAAAGTGTATATACCATCAGTAAAAGCACATAAGCCAATATAGTATAACAAATTCTGTACAGGACGGCACATTGTAATAGGAACCGATTTTAAATGCATCCTGAACAACGTGGACATGTCGCGAGGAACCGTACAAGGAAGAAGGAAGCCTCTAAATAGTGTACACACATAAGTAGACATACCACAAATACTGAACACAAACAAGTAGACATACCACACATACTAAACACACAGAAGTAAATATTTCACCGACAGTGAAATCACACAAGTAAAAATATCACAAATAGCGAAACACATAAAAAGACATAACACAAATAGTGAACACACACAATGGTGTACCTCAGATATTGAATACACACTATTAGGCATAACACATATAGGGAACTAACACAAGTAGACAAACCACAAATAGTGGACACACAAAAGTAAACATACCACAGATATTAAACACAAAGAACTAGACATACCAAAAGCAATGAAAACACACCAATACACATACAACTATTGGTGAACCCACACATAGACCTACCACAAACAGTGAGCACACAAACGTAGATGTCAGGAAACTATTTATACTGTGGATTTCAATACATGATAAATATGTACTCTTTGGCTCATCATCTAACATCACAATGAATAAAGGTGTTGATGGTATAAATTTGTTTGTCATTCGTGATGACAAAAAATGTAAGCAAAGACATGTTGCAGCCAAGACTCTTATACTTCAGAAGGAGATTTCCTACAATTTCATTATAATTATCAGATCTGTTGTTTCCAAGAACATTGTCCACCACTGACTTAAATGCTAGCCATGCTGCTTTTTCCTTGCCATGCAACACGCAAAGAAACTCGTCATCATGAAGAAGTTTTTGAATTTGCGGACCAACAAATACTCCCTCTCTTATTTTAGCTTCACTCAGTCTTGGAAATTTTCTGATGAGATATTTGAAAGCCTCATCGGTTTTCTCCATTGCCTTGACAAAGTTTTTCATGAGACCCAGCTTAATGTGCAAGGGTGGCAACAAAATCTTGCTGGTGTCGACAACTGCTGGGTTCTCAACGTTCTTACTGCCAGGCTGCAATGACTGCCTGATTGGCCAATGTCTTCTGATGTAATGGTCACTTCGTGCACGGCTATCCCACTCACAGAGAAAGCAACAGTACTTGGTGTATCCACCCTGTAGTCCAAGCAAAAGAGCGACCACTTTTAAGTCACCGCAAAGTGACCAATGATGATGATCGTAGTTTATACACTTCAAAAGCTGCTTAATGTTTTCATAAGTTTCTTTCATATGAACTGCGTGACCAACTGGAATTGACGGTAACACAATACCATTATTCAACAAAACAGCTTTAAGACTTGTCTTGGATGAATCAATGAAAAGCCTCCACTCTTCCGGTATGTAATTGATGTTGAGGGCTGCCATTAAACCAGAAATGTTGTGGCACGCAGAAAGGTCACCCTCTTTGAAAAAGAATATAATAAGCGGCTTCTGGCGGTTCCTATACACAGAAATTGTAACATCTTCTGCCAGGAGATTCCACTGTTGCAATCTGGAACCCAAAAGCTCCGCCTTGTTCTTCGGTAAATTCAGATCTCTTACAAGATCATTCAGTTCACCTTGGGTTATTAAGTGTGGTTTAGTGGATGTAGTTTGCTCAAAATCTGTGTCACTTGAGGTTGATGGTTCAGGACCACCAATGTCCTCTTCATCAGTGGAAGCAGCTGAAAAGGATTCTGGCACTTTGGGAACTGGTAGATCATCGCCATGTGGTACCGGAAGTATTGCAGAGGGGATGTTTGGATATTCCAGAGTCCATTTTTTCTTCTTTGATATGCCTTTCCCAATTGGAGGGACCATGCAAAAGTAACAGTTGTTGAGATGATCAGTGGGCTCTCTCCAAATCATTGGGACTGCAAAAGGCATAGCTTGCCTTTTGCCAGTTAACCACAGTTTAAGATGTGCTGCACATGTATTGCAGCATATGTGTGGCGCCCAGCTCTTATCTTGATCTCCTATTCTGCAGCCAAAATACAAACTGTACGCCTTCTGGCATTTCTAACTACGATACTTTTGATAAGGACAAATGCACTAACTAATGGCAACATTTTATCAGAGATAAGGTATTTATACACAAAGGGGATGTAATCATAGGTAGGATTGCATCATCAACTTCTAGTAACATTTTTATTGGTCATTAGAAAAAATTATGCAATCGCCCACAACAGTTGCGTCATATATATATAAATTTACCGTAATTAAATAAACTAGTAGCATATATCTTGAAAACTAGAGCCAATCAACATTTTTTAATGTCATTTTCGTTTTCAGCACACCAAAATTAGTTAAGATCAGCTATTTTCATTTCTGGTACATTTTGGTTGTTGACTAGTGTTATTTGTGCGTTCGATTGATTCACGCACTGACGTGCACAATGCAGTGTGAGTTGCTTTGGACGCACGGGTAACCTAGTTTAGGGAATTCTGACGTCATGTTTTGTATGGGGCAGTACGGACCATGTTGATGTCCGTGGAATATTTCTTGTATTCGTGGCAAGTTTGTGGAAGCCATTATTTCTATTGATATATATATTGGTCTTCATGTCGAAGCCAATAGTGGAAGTATCATGTAAGTGTCGCCCCATTTCACATTGAATGTTTATTGATTTTAATTGAAGTATCAGGCCGCTCCTAGTTATGGTCTAGCGGGAATCCATCGTAGTATGTCATTCCTAGAATGGACAAACGGAGTCGATATTACTTATATAGATGACATCTATATAAGTAATGACATCGGGACGATGAGACAATATGCGGCGCATCATGCGTACAAAGGTAGCTGGCGCATTCATTAGTCCGAATGGCACAAAATTCCATAGGAAAAGTTCATGAGAACTAGAAAAAGAACAAATAACTATTAAAAGAAAGAGATGATGACTGCATAGGCTGAGTCATCAAGGAATGTGAAATCAAAATCCAATATAGTAGGTTACTATCTGCGTGACGCCGAATCAGGAACCAATTGTAATCGGAGAGAATGGTGGTGGAAATACACACCATTGTCCCGCTCGATAGCCATGCGAGCATCTCTATTGGTCCTAAAAGTAACCACGGCGTCACCATACCTGTTATTGGTATGAGGTAACAGACGCACGAACCTAACGTCTGCCGTGTGGTTGAGAAAATCTCCTAGTGCTTGCCAAGTGGTTCGTTGTGGCAGATTTTGCACAAGGATGGTGCGAGAAGATGCACCTCTACCAATATAAGTGGTAGCGTTGTCACAAGAATGTGAATAAGGTTGATGGGTAACCTTAGCCCTCTTAGGTAAGTTATAGTCTTTATTATTTACATGTGTAGGATTATTGTTCTTAAATGAACCATACTTTTGTACCTGAGTCTGATAACTTATACTAGGCAAAGGTGGTGTACGGCATGTCGTATACACCTGCTTGCTGGACAAATTGACAACTTTGTCGGTAACCTTATTGGTTTTAGTTTTCTCACCTGAGTTATAAGAATTATTTCTTTTAGGAACATCCTTTAACTTTTTTACAAATTTAATAGTTTTCTTTTGATCAGTTGCCTGCTGATCAATTCGCCAGGATTTGATTTCAGAATTGGCCTTATTATTCTGCCGAGGGAAGTTGTATTTTCCCCGGAATGTTTTACCAATCTTCATAGGTTGTGATGAAAACTTAATCTCATTCTTAGGGATGAAAGCGTGTCGTAAAATAGGTTTATCAGACCTATTATTAGACAACATATTATTGTCCAACACGACATCCAGTAAACTATCTAATCTCTTACGAAGTTTCGTAATCGTAAAATCAGAAGTTGCTTTTTCTTTAACAAGAGCTATGCGTATTTTCTCTTTTGTCCCACGCTGAAGTCTATCAATATCTGACTTTAAGTCATTTATCTGAGATGTAAGAATCTTCTCTTTAGAAACCATATCCTCAATTTCTAAAATTTTAACCTTGAGCTCTGCAGCAGCAGTGTTAGTTAGACATTCGATTTCTAACGAGTGTCTATTGATACTTTCTACATTTTCGGCCTTTACCTTTTTAAGGTTTTGTTCGAGAGCTATCAATTTACTCATGTATTCTTCTTCGAGGTGACTCCAAGAATAACCATTATTCAAGGATGATCATCATCAGTTGCCATCTCCACAACGGAGGTTGGCTGTAATGGATCTCCAACGTCTTCTGTCTCTTGTCTTGGTGGTACACTCTGATAGACTCTTTCCCGTCCATCTCTTGATGTTATCTTCCCACTTATAGCGCTGTCTTCCCCTTGCACGTTTACCTTCAACTCTCCCTTCTGTTATGGTCTTCTGCAAGGTGTTATGCCTTTTTATGTGGCCAAAGTATTTTAGCTGCCGAACTTTGACCTCTCTCATTAGTTCTCTTTTCATACCTAGATTTTCTAGGACCTCCCTATTTGTTTTCATCTCTTTCCATGAGATACGCCCCATTCTTCTATATATCCACATTTCAAGAGCCTCAATTCTTTCTTCCAAATGCTTATTCATCGTCCATGTTTCTGCACCATACAGAAATGCAGAATATATATAACACTTTATGATTCTCAGTTTTAATTTATGAGATAACTGTTTGGATGTCAGTATATGTTTCATGTTGTTGAATGTAGCTTTGGCCATTCCTATTCTCTTCTTGATTTCTGTTTCACATCTGCCATCTTCTGTTATTATATGACCAAGATATACGTAGCTCTTGACTTGTTCCAGGATTTTCCCATTTACGCTTATCTTTAATGTGGGTTTATCGTCTGTTTTGCTAATTATCATAGTTTTAGTTTTCTCAATATTAATGTCGAGTCCATATTCATGACTTATACTGTTCACTTGCTTCACTAGTTCTTGTAACTCCTGTTCGCTTTCAGCTAACAACACGGTATCATCTGCATATCTAAGGTTGTTTATTGATCTTCCACTGATGTTCAGTCCTGGTATTTCCTGTATCTGTCTGAAAATTTTTTCGGTGTATAAATTAAATAGGCAGGGGGACAGCACACAACCTTGTCTGACACCTCTTTTCATGTCTATGTATGGTGAATAATTCCTTCCCGATCTTACTGTGGCAGTTTGCTCCCAATAAAGGTTACTGAGTATTCTTATATCTTTTCCATCAATACCTATGTCTTTGAGGCATTCAATTATTTTCTCATGATGGATTCTGTCAAAAGCCTTCTTATAGTCAATGAAGCACATATACATACTTTTTTGGACCTCTGTATATTTTTCTGCTAATCTTCTTAGGCAAAATATTGCCTCTCTTGTTCCACTGTTCCGTCTAAAACCAAACTGTTCTTCTTGGATTTCGCTGTCTACTTTACTTTTTATTCTTTCCTGTATGATTTTGAGCAGTATCTTAATTGCATGACTCATCAGGCTGATTGTTCTGAAGTCTGAACATTCTGTTGCATTTGGTTTTTTTTGGGCAATGTTATAAAAACTGATGTCTTCATGTCGTGTGGTAAATATCCTGTATTGTATATATCATTGCATATTTCTGTGATTGTATCTATACCAAAGCTCTCCAGAGCTTCTATCATTTCAATGTTTATGTTATCCATGCCTGCTGATCTTCCTTTTTGTATCATATGAATGGCATTCTCTACTTCTGATCTGAGAATGTGTGGGCCTTCATTAGAATCTGGTGATGGTTTTTTACCTCTGTTGTCCTCGAATAGTTCTTTTACGTATTCTGCCCATCTGTTTGATATGTCTTTCTCATCAAGTAATATTACACCATTTTTGTTCTTGATACAGCTTCCTCCTTGTGCAAACCGCGACCGATTTGATAATTTCTTTATTTCTTCATGCATATCTCTTGTCATGTGCTTCGCTTCCAAGTCTTCTATTTCCTTACATTTTGTTTCTATCCACCGTTCTTTTGCTTCTCTACACATAGTACGTATGTCATTGTCTATTGTTTTATATTCTGGAGTATTTTTTTGCTTTCTTTCTTTCTGCCATTTTATTCAAGATGTCATCTGTCATCCAAATTTGATTTTTCTTAGACTCCTTTTTAGGTAAATTTGCATTTGCTGATTGTATGCTTGTTTTTAAGCATTCCCATTTTGCGGTTGCTTTTTCTTCTGGGTTTTCTCTTCTATACTGCTCCATGCTTTCTGTCAATAACTGTTGGTATTTATTTTTGACTTCGATACAACATTTCTATTGGGAGCTTCCATTTCCCATTTTTCACTTTCAATTTTCAAATCTGCATAATCTGATTTCAAATTGTCATGTTCTAATTTCAAATTTTCAAACAATTTCTTAAATTTCTCATTATCTTCATGAGATTCACGCATAAGTTTCTCATTACCTTCCCTCAGTAGTTTCACTTCAAGCGTGGAAGTGTTCACCTTACCTATCTGGTTCTCCAACATCTGCTTCAATGAGGTCACCTCATCCTCTAACTCTTTCTTCTTACTAAGAGAAAAGTCATGAAATTTATTAATTTCTGCCATCAACACCGTCAATTTATTTTTCAATTCAGCATTTTCAAAATCTATTGCTAACAATTTTTTTCATATCCTCCCTTTTGCTGTATCAGCTCATTAGTAAGTGCAATCTCCCTACCCTGATGGTTCGTTATGGCTTTCTTCAACTCATCCACCCTAACAACACCACTGTCGTGAGTAGTTATTTTTCCTTCATCATAAAAAATGGTTGATAATAATTTAGCAAGCATCACCGCTTTCTCTTGTGAAAAGCCATATTTACACGTAAAAAATGCAAAATCCTTAAGATCTTGGCTAATTTGAATGAAGAAATGTTCTATGGCATATTCTTCAAAGCTTGAACCCCATTTACCTATTCTATCTCCCTCCCGGAGAAAATGATTCAAAATATCCATATTAAATATACATCAATGACTTCCCGAGTCAATCAAATAGTAAGCGAATTCTTTAAGTGACTTCCTATACTATGTAGGTCAGTACACAAGAAAGTCCAAACATGTGTACGCAAAAACAAAATGGAGTCTACATATGACGTCACAACTACTACGTCATAGTTTTGTGTGTAACACTAAAAAAAAAATATTCCCAAATGATTTATAATATATTACTCTATTTAGGAGTCATATTAAGGGTTTTAGCTTGATTAATGAAATAATCTAGTGAATACATTATGCTTTATAAGTAGTCACAATACTCTTGATTTATAAAATGATAATTAATCAATGTAAATTAATTAACCTTGTTACTTTGCCAAGTGTACGTCGTTCCTGTCCTAGAACGGTATCTTTTGTTATCATATAGTTATGAAATATATCAATAATCAATATAGTAATTTATGTAATGAAATGTCATGAAAGCAACAACGTGAAAGACAATAGAAACATTACCGACAAGACACGATAATCAAAGACGAGTGAACACAATCGTAGAAATCAACAAAAATAGAAATGTGTAACTAAAATAGAATATCGTAAAAATTTACGATGACAACTACGATCAGATACTCAACAGGACAATTGACAACACAGTGTAAAAACATAGGTTTTGTAAAAAACTGAACGACAGGAAAGGTGAGACGGACGCATAATACAAACAAAATTCATCATAAAATTAATACGAGTAAAAATAACTACGAGAACAACAATTAAAACTTGACGGAACAGCTAAACAGATACTATCATAAGGAACAATTAGCGATCGGAACTTCGGCAAGGTTTCTAGCCTTGGACCGGAATTATCGCTCAATTGAAACTTACAAGTTGAGCCCTACAGAACGTCTGACGAAGAGCCCGAATTGGCTTCGAGATGGATCTCGTTCGTCAGATCAACCTCCCTACCTCCCACGACGAATGTACAACATATAATATGGAAAATGTAAAGATGGACATAACTATAGAAGGCACAGCTAAAAGTAATAAAATGTACAACGAAAGCACGTTATACCCATCTCGCGTGTGCCGGGAAAAAACAATGTGCCTCGTCTCCGTGGATGTACGTCTGAGGATAAAATACTTCGCTCTGCGTATATAACAACAGCTCGCACGTAATAATGACGAATAGGTGATCCCAAGGCAGTCAGTCACTGTAAAACTTGACGTGGAGGTTGATTGATGACCTTGAGCATTTGGTAACCGTAAGTTGATTCTGATTCATCATCACACTAGGTTCCAAGTTTGAGATGTTGTCGCCTTGAAAGTACAAATCTTCTTTTCAACCGATACTTGGATTGAGTACGTTCCTGTGAAATTATTTATTTCCAGACCACACTGGCATACCATTTACTGTTGGACGTTCATTCTATTGGTCAAGAGGTAGTTGTAAGCTAGTGTATGGTGTCACTGGTCTATGCTAGCTTAAAATACGCGAATGGTTTTCTCAATGAAAATATCTCAGAAGTGTTCTTAAGTTGAACTCCAACAAGCAGTAGTCAATTTTCCAATTCAGGACTGCACGCAAGTCGTTGGTGAAAGTACATGTTATTTATTGACACGATACAGACGGGAATACACAAGACGGTCATGGTTACAGATTACAGATGCAAATGTCATACTTTAAAGTTGCTGATCATACTCTTAAATTCTTGGAGATTCTTCAACAATCAAGTCCTCTTCTATCCAAGTGAGCTGAGGATCACTTCTGTTACCCTCTAATATACATTTTACAATGAAGTCCGTTGACCTTCTTCCAAGGACGTCTATCGTGGTAAACGGATTCATGTTCAAGGATCAATCTTTAATATCATACCCGTAAAATTCCCAGACTTTCTTCATACAATACTTATGTAGCATATATATAATCCAGACAAAGTCATACACGACAATACAATCAGGTTAGAGTCTTCTGTTGACTAACCTCTCCCAAAATCCATGCCATGACTTTGGCATTGGCGAAACGGCATATTAAAACAAGTGAAGCATACAAAATCAATTAACTTCATTTCCTCGTAGGTATCCTCCCTCTACGGTAATTCAAACAAGGCAATCGACTCCGTTTGTCCATTCTAGGAATGACATACTACGATGGATTCCCGCTAGACCATAACTAGGAGCGGCCTGATACTTCAATTAAAATCAATAAACATTCAATGTGAAATGGGGCGACACTTACATGATACTTCCACTATTGGCTTCGACATGAAGACCAATATATATATCAATAGAAATAATGGCTTCCACAAACTTGCCACGAATACAAGAAATATTCCACGGACATCAACATGGTCCGTACTGCCCCATACAAAACATGACGTCAGAATTCCCTAAACTAGGTTACCCGTGCGTCCAAAGCAACTCACACTGCATTGTGCACGTCAGTGCGTGAATCAATCGAACGCACAAATAACACTAGTCAACAACCAAAATGTACCAGAAATGAAAATAGCTGATCTTAACTAATTTTGGTGTGCTGAAAACGAAAATGACATTAAAAAATGTTGATTGGCTCTAGTTTTCAAGATATATGCTACTAGTTTATTTAATTACGGTAAATTTATATATATATGACGCAACTGTTGTGGGCGATTGCATAATTTTTTCTAATGACCAATAAAAATGTTACTAGAAGTTGATGATGCAATCCTACCTATGATTACATCCCCTTTGTGTATAAATACCTTATCTCTGATAAAATGTTGCCATTAGTTAGTGCATTTGTCCTTATCAAAAGTATCGTAGTTAGAAATGCCAGAAGGCGTACAGTTTGTATTTTGGCTGCAGAATAGGAGATCAAGATAAGAGCTGGGCGCCACACATATGCTGCAATACATGTGCAGCACATCTTAAACTGTGGTTAACTGGCAAAAGGCAAGCTATGCCTTTTGCAGTCCCAATGATTTGGAGAGAGCCCACTGATCATCTCAACAACTGTTACTTTTGCATGGTCCCTCCAATTGGGAAAGGCATATCAAAGAAGAAAAAATGGACTCTGGAATATCCAAACATCCCCTCTGCAATACTTCCGGTACCACATGGCGATGATCTACCAGTTCCCAAAGTGCCAGAATCCTTTTCAGCTGCTTCCACTGATGAAGAGGACATTGGTGGTCCTGAACCATCAACCTCAAGTGACACAGATTTTGAGCAAACTACATCCACTAAACCACACTTAATAACCCAAGGTGAACTGAATGATCTTGTAAGAGATCTGAATTTACCGAAGAACAAGGCGGAGCTTTTGGGTTCCAGATTGCAACAGTGGAATCTCCTGGCAGAAGATGTTACAATTTCTGTGTATAGGAACCGCCAGAAGCCGCTTATTATATTCTTTTTCAAAGAGGGTGACCTTTCTGCGTGCCACAACATTTCTGGTTTAATGGCAGCCCTCAACATCAATTACATACCGGAAGAGTGGAGGCTTTTCATTGATTCATCCAAGACAAGTCTTAAAGCTGTTTTGTTGAATAATGGTATTGTGTTACCGTCAATTCCAGTTGGTCACGCAGTTCATATGAAAGAAACTTATGAAAACATTAAGCAGCTTTTGAAGTGTATAAACTACGATCATCATCATTGGTCACTTTGCGGTGACTTAAAAGTGGTCGCTCTTTTGCTTGGACTACAGGGTGGATACACCAAGTACTGTTGCTTTCTCTGTGAGTGGGATAGCCGTGCACGAAGTGACCATTACATCAGAAGACATTGGCCAATCAGGCAGTCATTGCAGCCTGGCAGTAAGAACGTTGAGAACCCAGCAGTTGTCGACACCAGCAAGATTTTGTTGCCACCCTTGCACATTAAGCTGGGTCTCATGAAAAACTTTGTCAAGGCAATGGAGAAAAACCGATGAGGCTTTCAAATATCTCATCAGAAAATTTCCAAGACTGAGTGAAGCTAAAATAAGAGAGGGAGTATTTGTTGGTCCGCAAATTCAAAAACTTCTTCATGATGACGAGTTTCTTTGCGTGTTGCATGGCAAGGAAAAAGCAGCATGGCTAGCATTTAAGTCAGTGGTGGACAATGTTCTTGGAAACAACAGATCTGATAATTACAATGAAATTGTAGAAAATCTCCTTCTGAAGTATAAGAGTCTTGGCTGCAACATGTCTTTGAAAAATCATTTTCTGGATTCTCATCTGGATTTCTTTACGTCAAACTGTGGAGCGGTCAGTGATGAGCATGGTGAACGATTTCACCAGGACATTGCTGCTATGGAGACAAGGTATCAAGGCAATTGGAGCAATTCAATGCTTGTTGATTACTGTTGGACTGTGACAAGAGACACCTCATCGATTGACTACAAGAAGCAAGCAAAGAGAGCTCGAACAGCGACTGAATAATGACGGAATGGGTTCAAATGTGCCTTTTTAAAGCATGATATGTGAACTTTAAATAATGTTTTTATTTTTTCTATCATTTTATGTTAAAATATCAATTAATTGAGTATGTAACCACAATTTTTATAATGCTAAAGTAGAAAGACTAGCTGTTCAGCCCAGAGAAGTAAACAAGCATACATTATTTGTATTACTGTAATGTAAATCCATCATTAAAAAAAAAACCAGAGCCAATTGGTGAATTTCATTATGATATTTGAAATCAGCATGTCAAAATCAATAAGAAATGGTACATTTAATTTCTGGTACAAAAAAACTTTTGAAAATTTGTTGACTAGTGTAATATAACTATATTAAGACTGGTGCGTACATTTGGCAGGACCGAAGACTACCCCCTTAGGTAATAAATGTACGTAACAGACAGTCTGTCCTCTTTTCCCAAGATGTGTTCTCTTTTCCATCTTACGCTTGAGCATCTGAATGAATGTTTGTGAACATTTATTCTTTGTTTACATTTTTTGTCATCACGACTGGTTAATAAAAGGGAACTTACCTGTTACAGGTGTTATGTTTAATTATTGTCAGCTATTGTATGCTGTGGTCGTATCCTTAGATGATGAGCCAAAGAGTACATATTTATCATGTATTGAAATCCACAGTATAAATAGTTTCCTGACATCTACGTTTGTGTGCTCACTGTTTGTGGTAGGTCTATGTGTGGGTTCACCAATAGTTGTATGTGTATTGGTGTGTTTTCATTGCTTTTGGTATGTCTAGTTCTTTGTGTTTAATATCTGTGGTATGTTTACTTTTGTGTGTCCACTATTTGTGGTTTGTCTACTTGTGTTAGTTAGTTCCCTATATGTGTTATGCCTAATAGTGTGTATTCAATATCTGAGGTACACCATTGTGTGTGTTCACTATTTGTGTTATGTCTCTTTATGTGTTTCGCTATTTGTGATATTTTTACTTGTGTGATTTCACTGTCGGTGAAATATTTACTTCTGTGTGTTTAGTATGTGTGGTATGTCTACTTGTTTGTGTTCAGTATTTGTGGTATGTCTACTTATGTGTGTACACTATTTAGAGGCTTCCTTCTTCCTTGTACGGTTCCTCGCGACATGTCCACGTTGTTCAGGATGCATTTAAAATCGGTTCCTATTACAATGTGCCGTCCTGTACAGAATTTGTTATACTATATTGGCTTATGTGCTTTTACTGATGGTATATACACTTTCATTAACGTGTATATTTCTGTACAATCGTGTTTAATCCTTACGTCTAATTCTGCGTATCTACATTCTTTTCTTCTGTTAAATGTTTTGTTGTTATGTTACGTTTTGTATTTACTGTATTTTATTTTTTTTTTTTATGTTCTTTTTTTTTTTTTTTTTTTTTTTTTTTTTTTTTCTTTTATGAATATTACAAGCTTTTTCCACATCCTTGACAAAACTGAACCCCGTAATATATGAGTTTTAATCTTATTTTTTATTTTTTTTATGTTAATTTGACATTGATTTTTACGTAATCCAAATTATTTTTTTGACACAGACATATGTCCCTGCCATTCAGGCATATACTCTGTCGATATTTCGAGGTAAATTTATTAGCTGGGTCTTATCTCAGGAGCTAGTCTCTGTCGATCACTTACACTCCTTCAAATGTCATTTCCAGGTCTCAGTTAATAATCAGTCCAAATCCCGGTCGACGAATATTCCTCAAAATTGCCGTCGCCCGGGTTTTAAATCCATTCTCACCCCGTCGCCAGATGTTGTAACCATTACGCTAGCATTTCCCTCTTTTGTTGCAATGCGGTATGTCCCTTATAAATTATTACGTGTGTATTTACTGTTCTTATTTTTCTGTCTAAATATATTGTATGAATATATGAATATATGACAAGCACACATCTATGAGAGAACTGTCCTCATCTGAAAGATAACTGTTGTCATATTTTAGATAATTATCATCCTCTCTTGCGTACAGAAAGATCCGCTTGAACTCTGACCAATGTCAGAATATCAGCCGCCATGTCTCTTGAAATCGAGGAACTTTAATTATTTTCTTAAACCACATTTCAGTCATTCTTATAACATTTCCTGCGGACAGAATTCACACATTTTCTGCTAGAACATAGTTGCGTCTTCCTCTCATGTTACAGCGTCAACAATTACTCCACCGTAGTTTGATCAGCAAGAGACGTAATAATTTAGTCAGAATATGTTAGCTCCCCAGAAATATTAATCGTGTCATTCTAATTACATTTCTTGCTGTATTTACATCGGAACGTCGTTAAAAGCTGGAATGTGTTCACTTGTTACTGATAAAATGTGTATATAGATTGGACGAACCCTTCCTTGTCGAACCAAGACGGAGTTTTCGTGTTTAAGCAAAGCAAAAATAGCTGTCAGTCGCACCCGGAACATTCTCGAGTAACTTCAGAGCAGAGGCAGAGGCCTTACAAAATGAAACAGACGTCCTAATGACAAGAAAGCTCAGAAAGACAAGGAGCTATCTTCTTAAATGCGCTGTCAGTGATTGGAACGCGAAGAATCAGAATTAATGCCGACCTCGATGACCTTAGAGTAACACTTCACAAACTGTGTCAGCAATTCACTAGAGTTGTGATTCAGTGGATCCCTTCTCTTTGTAACATCTCGGGAAATGAAGAGCTGGAAATGGGGAAAGCTAACTCATCTTGACGCAAGCATAACTCAAACATAGGTCAAGAATTTAATCAAGCGCAGCTACTGCAGCAAGCGGTAAGCAGAACATCCAGGCCACAATAAAAATGATGCATATTACCAGCTTAGCAAAAATTTACTATCAATCTGTAATAATGACGCGTTCATTTTTTTGGAACCCTCGATGATTCTTTTTAATCTATCAATAACTAACTGATCAAGCTTTATTTGTTCCTAATTTAAACAGCTGTATTTTTTAATCTGTGAAATGATAGACGTAACAAACCTCCCTTTTGTTTTCAATGACATTTTTAAGCACTCAACAAGTTTATTTATCTGACAAAGATGGTAACAAGAATGATATTTTTTTAATGCCTAAAAAGTCAATGAATTTAAAAAAAGAAATAAAGAAGAGAAAACTACATGGCTCTATTCTGTATTATTACTTGAGAAATATGTAACAATGTATACAGCGGCCACTCAACAGTCACAGCGCTGTTCATAAAGTGTTTTAATTGTGTATACGCTCAAAATAATATAAAATGTACCTTTATTTTACTCAACTGAAACTAAGTCTTTGTAGCAACGAGAGCTATTCTGCATAAACAATAGACCTATAAACAGTTTTAAACATGGAACTACATTGATGAAATGCATTATTTCTCAGTTGATTATTTCCCTTTGACCATAATCTTTCCACTTCATTAAATAATTTCTGTTACATTTTTCAAAAAAAATTTCATTTTTATTTGTTGCATCCCTTTATGAAAACAATGGGAGGTTAAAATAGCAAGTGTCACTGAAGTGTAATGAAAGTAATATTAACGTCCAATTAATAACCTACGTAACATCACGCCCTAAAACGAAGCTCTGTTATTTTATCTTATTGTTTTTAAATGCGTCGTTTTTAATTTTCCAATGTCAATAATTTTCTTTCACAGATGATATGCAAATTTTTACAACCAGAAAAAGACACTTGTTAGAGTAGCTTATAATGTTATTAAAACATAAATTGGGGCCGGTGGGAGCGGCTGGTGTCGACTTCTACTCGGAACTGGCCTAGTCTATACATGACTTCGACGCCTCTTTGAGGTTCAAGGTCCAGCTCAAGCTTCCCTTGCCCGGGAACTTTGCACGCCTGGGGTCAGAGCTGGTTCCTCCCCATATGTCATGGTAGAAGACGAAAGCTGGGGGCGAGGAGTTAGGTCGGGTGCGTAGTTAAAAGCTGGCATCCTCAGCACAGAGGTGGGCTCTCTGTGCGTCCTTGTGGTAGCTGGTTAGCGGCCATAGTCTCACTCGATGAGCAGGACTTATCCTTTGATAATGTCCTTGCTTATCAAAGAGGGGAGATGCTGCGCCAGTTATCCCTCGCCTAATCTTAAATGTACGATAGGTCAGTGTTCAAACGGGGTTTCAAATAACTATTTGAGATACCTTTTGTGCAATTTACATTGTCAATTCATATTTTTTTATTTACCACCTGAACAAACATCTATCATTGTAACAGCGCAGAGGCTGCTTTTAAATATAAACTGCTTTAGTTTTAACTGTTCACCAATATAATAATTATGTGACAGTCTATAGGTCCACTTACATGTTCATTGATGCCTGAATATCGTCAAATGCAGTCTATGCAGCAGAAAATAACGCTAAATGCACTTTATATAGCAGATATTAATAAAGTATAGTATAGTCTTATTTAAACAATAAATGGTCCCTATACATATTTAACAGAAACGAAAGCTGGAGGCAAAGTGTTAGGTCTGATGTTTATTTTTCTTAATAATGAGAGCAATATTTTCTATTTAAGGTAATTATAATTTATACCAGCACATATTGCCATACTTCAAGTGTGTTTACTGAGAAGTAAATTTTTGAGGTTGGTGATATGTTGTGCACATGCACTGCATCAAGGCTTGCTTAAGAAAAATGTTGATTCTGTCCTTGCAACTTTCAGTTAACAATGACTAAGAAAACTTTTTAAACCTGCTACATACCATCAACACTGTTTTCGTTGCTACGTTGTCAAAAGCAGTATGATTGTTGCGATGCCTTTCGCACATGTAACATGAGATTCATGTATTGTGCACATCAAATAGAAAATCTCATAAGAAAGTATTTGTTGTCAAAATGTCCACCATTTCCTTCTACATCATGTTTACAACATTGTTGAAAGGAACGTGCTACGCAAGGGAAAGTAGCAAACAGCTGAAGAAAAAAAAACATAAAAAAAAACAATGTTACTGTTCACATCTATTCGTCCAGCGAGCTGTTGCCATAATGTAGTGTGACAGTCTGTCCTCTTTTCCCAAGATGTGTTCTCTTTTCCATCTTACGCTTGAGCATCTGAATGAATGTTTGTGAACATTTATTCTTTGTTTACATTTTTTGTCATCACGAATGACAAACAAATTTATACCATCAACACCTTTATTCATTGTGATGTTCACTCGGTAGGAACATATCAGTGGGTATGATGCTGATAGATTGAGGTGTTGGTTATTGCAAGTTATATTGGCATTTCTGTTGCATTGTATTTCATATGTATTGCTAGCCGTGTGTGGCTTCCGTGTGTGCAGTGGTTAATAAAAGGGAACTTACCTGTTACAGGTGTTATGTTTAATTATTGTCAGCTATTGTATGCTGTGGTCGTATCCTTAGATGATGAGCCAAAGAGTACATATTTATCATGTATTGAAATCCACAGTATAAATAGTTTCCTGACATCTACGTTTGTGTGCTCACTGTTTGTGGTAGGTCTATGTGTGGGTTCACCAATAGTTGTATGTGTATTGGTGTGTTTTCATTGCTTTTGGTATGTCTAGTTCTTTGTGTTTAATATCTGTGGTATGTTTACTTTTGTGTGTCCACTATTTGTGGTTTGTCTACTTGTGTTAGTTCCCTATATGTGTTATGCCTAATAGTGTGTATTCAATATCTGAGGTACACCATTGTGTGTGTTCACTATTTGTGTTATGTCTCTTTATGTGTTTCGCTATTTGTGATATTTTTACTTGTGTGATTTCACTGTCGGTGAAATATTTACTTCTGTGTGTTTAGTATGTGTGGTATGTCTACTTGTTTGTGTTCAGTATTTGTGTTATGTCTACTTATGTGTGTACACTATTTAGAGGCTTCCTTCTTCCTTGTACGGTTCCTCGCGACATGTCCACGTTGTTCAGGATGCATTTAAAATCGGTTCCTATTACAATGTGCCGTCCTGTACAGAATTTGTTATACTATATTGGCTTATGTGCTTTTACTGATGGTATATACACTTTCATTAACGTGTATATTTCTGTACAATCGTGTTTACTCCTTACGTCTAATTCTGCGTATCTACATTTTTTGTCTGTGTTGCAATGCGTTATGTCCCTTATAAATTATTACGTGTGTATTTACTGTTCTTATTTTTCTGTCTAAATATATTGTATGAATATATGACAAGCACACATCTCTGAGAGAACTGTCCTCATCTGAAAGATAACTGTTGTCATATTTTAGATAATTATCATCCTCTCTTGCGTACAGAAAGATCCGCTTGAACTCTGACCAATGTCAGAATATCAGCCGCCATGTCTCTTGAAATCGAGGAACTTTAATTATTTTCTTAAACCACATTTCAGTCATTCTTATAACATTTCCTGCGGACAGAATTCACACATTTACTGCTAGAACATAGTTGCGTCTTCCTCTCATGTTACAGCGTCAACAATTACTCCACCGTAGTTTGATCAGCAAGAGACGTAATAATTTAGTCAGAATATGTTAGCTCCCCAGAAATATTAATCGTGTCATTCTAATTACATTTCTTGCTGTATTTACATCGGAACGTCGTTAAAAGCTGGAATGTGTTCACTTGTTACTGATAAAATGTGTATATAGATTGGACGAACCCTTCCTTGTCGAACCAAGACGGAGTTTTCTTGTTTAAGCAAAGCAAAAATAGCTGTCAGTCGCACCGGAACATTCTCGAGTAACTTCAGAGCAGAGGCAGAGGCCTTACAAAATGAAACAGACGTCCTAATGACAAGAAAGCTCAGAAAGACAAGGAGCTATCTTCTTAAATGCGCTGTCAGTGATTGGAACGCGAAGAATCAGAATTAATGCCGACCTCGATGACCTTAGAGTAACACTTCACAAACTGTGTCAGCAATTCACTAGAGTTGTGATTCGGTGGTCCCTTCTCTTTGTAACATCTCGGGAAATGAAGAGCTGGAAAGGGGGAAAGCTAACTCATCTTGACACAAGCATAACTCAAACATAGGTCAAGAATTTAATCAAGCGCAGCTACTGCAGCAAGCGGTAAGCAGAACATCCAGGCCACAATAAAAAATGATGCATATTACCAGCTTAGCAAAAATTTACTATCAATCTGTAATAATGACGCGTTCATTTTTTTTGGAACCCTCGATGATTCTTTTTTATCTATCAATAACTAACTGATCAAGCTTTACTTGTTCCTAATTTAAACAGCTGTATTTTTTAATCTGTGAAATGATAGACGTAACAAACCTCCCTTTTGTTTTCAATGACATTTTTAAGCACTCAACAAGTTTATTTATCTGACAAAGATGGTAACAAGAATGATATTTTTTTAATGCCTAAAAAGTCAATGAATTTAAAAAAAGAAATAAAGAAGAGAAAACTACATGGCTCTATTCTGTATTATTATTACTTGAGAAATATGTAACAATGTATACAGCGGCCACTCAACAGTCACAGCGCTGTTCATAAAGTGTTTTAATTGTGTATACGCTCAAAATAATATAAAATGTACCTTTATTTTACTCAACTGAAACTAAGTCTTTGTAGCAACGAGAGCTATTCTGCATAAACAATAGACCTATAAACAGTTTTAAACATGGAACTACATTGATGAAATGCATTATTTCTCAGTTGATTATTTCCCTTTGACCATAATCTTTCCACTTCATTAAATAATTTCTGTTACATTTTTCAAATTTTTGTTGCATCCCTTTATGAAAACAATGGGAGGTTAAAATAGCAAGTGTCACTGAAGTGTAATGAAAGTAATATTAACGTCCAATTAATAACCTACGTAACATCACGCCCTAAAACGAAGCTCTGTTATTTTATCTTATTGTTTTTAAATGCGTCGTTTTAATTTTCCAATGTCAATAATTTTCTTTCACAGATGATATGCAAATTTTTACAACCAGAAAAAGACACTTGTTAGAGTAGCTTATAATGTTATTAAAACATAAATTGGGGCCGGTGGGAGCGGCTAGTGTCGACTTCTACTCGGAACTGGCCTAGTCTATACATGACTTCGACGCCTCTTTGAGGTTCAAGGTCCAGCTCAAGCTTCCCTTGCCCGGGAACTTTGCACGCCTGGGGTCAGAGCTGGTTCCTCCCCATATGTCATGGTAGAAGACGAAAGCTGGGGGCGAGGAGTTAGGTCGGGTGCGTAGTTAAAAGCTGGCATCCTCAGCACAGAGGTGGGCTCTCTGTGCGTCCTTGTGGTAGCTGGTTAGCGGCCATAGTCTCACTCGATGAGCAGGACTTATCCTTTGATAATGTCCTTGCTTATCAAAGAGGGGAGATGCTGCGCCAGTTATCCCTCGCCTAATCTTAAATGTACGATAGGTCAGTGTTCAAACGGGGTTTCAAATAACTATTTGAGATACCTTTTGTGCAATTTACATTGTCAATTCATATTTTTCTATTTACCACCTGAACAAACATCTATCATTGTAACAGCGCAGAGGCTGCTTTTAAATATAAACTGCTTTAGTTTTAACTGTTCACCAATATAATAATTATGTGACAGTCTATAGGTCCACTTACATGTTCATTGATGCCTGAATATCGTCAAATGCAGTCTATGCAGCAGAAAATAACGCTAAATGCACTTTATATAGCAGATATTAATAAAGTATAGTCTTATTTAAACAATAAATGGTCCCTATACATATTTAACAGAAACGAAAGCTGGAGGCAAAGTGTTAGGTCTGATGTTTATTTTTCTTAATAATGAGAGCAATTTGATTCTGTCCTTGCAACTTTCAGTTAACAATGACTAAGAAAACTTTTTAAACCTGCTACATACCATCAACACTGTTTTCGTTGCTACGTTGTCAAAAGCAGTATGATTGTTGCGATGCCTTTCGCACATGTAACATGAGATTCATGTATTGTGCACATCAAATAGAA